>CM053586.1:261388009-261471713 GCA_028646515.1 Pseudochirops corinnae
CTTTCTGAGCACCAGAATAGCTACAGAGGGAGAAGCAGTAGGTAGACTGGTCACTTGGCAATGAGTTTTTTTTGCCCATGGCAACTCATGAAATGAACAATAGTACAAAATGGCCTCTGCCTTCTGCTTCTTTAGTGATGGGGTCAGAAAAGCAGGAAGGAGGGTAGAGGGTACTAAATGTTTTAGGCCATTCATAAACATTCACTAGGCTGCTAATACACCTCTGTGAAGCATGAAGAAACATTTTCCAATCTCCTCTCAGAGTCTGAGTTCAGTCATTGTTCAGCTTTTATTTTTGTTGTTGATGTTGTTTTAATTCACATTTTTGCTGTCACTGCGTGTGTTCATTTTACTGGTTTTGCTTACTTCATTTTGCATCGGTTCATGTAAGTCTTCCCATACCTCCCTATATTTTTCATATTTATCACTTCTTACAGTACAATAATATTCCATAACACTCATGCACCATGATTTGTTTAGCCATTTTCCAACTGACTGCAAGGTGAGATACTTGTCCAGCAAAAAACAAAGGGCTGTACAATTGGAGGAACTGAATGTACTACTTTTTACTTTCTTATTATACAATCCATGAAGAAAGGCAGGAAACAAACATTTATTAAGGGCTTATTATGTGCTAGGCAGCGTGCTAAGTGCTTTAAAGTGATCTCATTTAATCCTCATGATAGCTCTGAGAGGGCTCATTTTACAGTTGTGGAAAATTAAGCAGACAGATTTAAGTAAATATATACTTTGATATTTGGTGACTTCAGAAGAATGTTGAGTATAGGAGGCAATGGCAAAACTATGTTGGAAAATATGACCCAGGAGCAATGAATGAAAAAGGTCAAAGGCTTTTACAGACTGCACAGGAACTTTCAGTCATGCAACACGGAGACTGTTGAAAAAAAGAATAAGGAAGTATTGCGCATGGTAAGCACTGAATAGCATCACATGGAAAGAAATTTTCTATATCTGAACAAGCAGGAAATAGCTCCTTAATGATATGGGCCTCATCCCGGTATCAACTCTCTGTACCAATTTCTGCTCCATCAGAATGTAAGTTCCCTGGGTGCAAGGACTCAATGTTTCTATTGTATCTCCAGTGCTTAGGACAACACTTGACACATAAATAAACGTGTGTTGATTGATTGATTGTAGAGACTGCTGACTTGTCAGAGCAAATATCAAAATTAACCCAAAACTAGAAGAAATAAAAATGATTTAAAAAAAAGACTGTGAAATGAAAATAACTTATCTGACCTCTATTTAAGTAATTTACAAACACTGGGGAAAATGGGAAATGGATGGATGAAAGGTCAGTAGACTATTTAATACAGAAATTTAACAAATGTAAACCAATTGTCAAAATGAAGAGACCTCCTCCCATCAAAAAAAAAAATCCACCTCAGTCAGCAAACATTTGGTATTCAGAGAAGGCCTCAGATTTCTTCTAAATCGGAGATTCCATGTGTCTATTGGATCTCACGGTGATATTTTGTCCTTTAAGGACTTCTGAGGACATTAGGTTGTATCTGCTCATCAGAGAAATGAATCTATATTTTCTACATTCATGAGTCTCCTCTCTTGCCCTTGCTAAATGGTTTAGACCACTTTTTATGGCTGTCTTCCATACCCTTGACCGACTTGTTTATCACCGATATGTGCCAATTAGGGCATATCCTTTCCTAACTCTCTTGCCTTTTTTCTTTTTTTTTTCTCTTGCCTTTTTTCAACAACTGGCTATATATGTGGGATGTGATTTCTGTTACCTCTGACAGAGTAGGGTATTTGGGACAGTGGGAATTTAGCCTTTTTGACAATTAAAAACTATTAACAAATTCTATTCTTCAAGAATTATAAAGTCTTAAGAGTTAGAAACAAACTTAGAAACCCACTGGTCTAACTTCCCAAGGCAGGAGTTCCTTCTATAACACCTATAACATCTATGTTATCTTTCTGTAATATCCTAAATGGATAGTCATCTAGCCTCACCCTCCTTGACTGCAAAATTCACTCTCTTGGTAAAGTACATTTTATTGCTGGAAAGCTCTGTTAGGGAATCCTTCCACACACTAAGCCAAAATCTACCATCTAGTAATTTCCACTCACTGGTCCTATTTCTGCCTGCTGCAGAGTACGTCTAATACCTCTGCTATATGACATCTTTTTCAGGTATTTGAGGTATCTATATAACATTTTTTTAGGTATTCCTCAGTTTCCTCATCTGTGAAATGAGTAAGTTGAACTATATGACCTCTGGCATTTCTCCTAGCTCTAAATCTGTGAGCCTATGACCTATTTGCCAAGTGGAGAGACATGACAGCCTGGGGAAATACCAGCTTAGAATATAAACTCCTTTGTAAAATCTTAATGGAGAAGGATGGTAGAGAGTTATGAGAAGTATTGCTGTATAACGCAGTAAGAATCAATAGAAGGGACAACTAGTTGAAAGAAAGCTTAGGTAGATATACAACTAAGCAAATTCAACTTGAAGGCACTTAAGGATTAAACTGGAAAGAGACAACAGACAAAAGATAGAAAGGATCTGCAAAGTTCTTTTCTTTTCCTTTTTTAATAACAAACTCTTTTTATCATTAAGGACATTAGCTCTACCACAATGGGACTCAACATCATAGACTTGGATATGCTTATAGAAGAAATGGAAATGGCATCAAAGAAAAAAAAGATGGAAAATGAAACTGAGGTAGACCAATTTTACAGAGAGGGGAACAGAACTGAAGGTACTAATATCAAATACCACATTAAACAGGGAGAAGTGTGTTTGCCAAAAGTGTTCACCACTGTCAGAAATCTCCAAAGCCTCCTCAGGGAGATCCATCATCTGTCAAGAATTTGGTTTATCTATCCCCATAGGAAAAAAAAAGTGGATTAAGAACGCCTATTGTCCAGACCATCATATGCAATTGGATGTACAACCTATATGGCTGATCCATCAATACGTATGTATGTGAATATGTATATGTGTATGTGTATATGTATGTATATATATGTATGTCATTTTGGACAGACACTGATAAGGAATTAGGGCCAGAATTGAACAGGAAGAGGTGAGTGGGGAAGGATGTCTTTGGAAAACTAAGAAGTTCTTTTAATGGCATCATACTACTACCTGAAATGAGGGTTCATCTTTTTTGACACTAATAGTCTTCTGCTGATATTGTAGTACCACAAGTAATGGTAAAGTATAGACTCAAGGAAATGAACTTGAGTATTACCCAGAGGTAACAGAGAGGTGTAAACCAAGCATTAGAAAGTTACAATCCATTACAAACAAGGAATCCCGAAAAGAGTAGCAGCATAGAGGATGTCATCCTAGAAATGTATAATCAAAAATAAAAGTGAACTGGTCATGTGGTGAGAACACAGATTAACCAATGGATGCTCTGTGTCCTTTTATTGGCATTCTGAGTGAGCATAAGGAAGGCCCCCAGGACACTGGATGGCTCTCTCTATGAAACTTCTGGAACAACATGGACAAGAATTGTACAAGACGGGCAAGCATGGAAGGGTTGTGATTCCCACCCCAGATGAGAAGGGTGTGATCCCCACCATCAATGAGAACCCACATTCACTGGTAAGGGCATGCTACCCCTTGCTCTTAATCTTAGATCTACAGGACCAGTCAGGGCTATTTTGGGTATTTCCTAAACTGGAGTTGAGTATGGGGTGTTAATATAACTTGATGTACATTCACAAAGGGGAAAAATGGACCCCCTTGACGATTTGGTTAAGCCTATGAACTCTTCCTCAAAATGTTTTTAAGTGCATAAAATAAAATACACAGGATTGTAAAGGAAACCAAAGATAGTGAAAATAAAGATGTATTTTTTTTCCCAAGTTCATGGACACCTATGTTTTTTCCATAGACCCCTTGGGGGGGATGTTTGTGGACTGCAGGTTAAAAACCCCTTAGTCTAGCTTCCTTTAAAACACAGGCTCAGACCATGTTTCCTAAATAGCCCTTTCCTGATCTTCCTGCCCCTTGGGCATTAGCATTCTCTCTCTTGAGATTACTTTGTATATACTTAACTTGTGTGTGTTACATCATGCTGTAAGAACAGACTCTTCGTAGGCAGGAACTGTTTCCATTTTTGTCTCTCCAGCCTCATGATCTAACATAATGATTTGTATATAACAGATGTATGAGTTGAATTGGATAATCTCACAGAAACCCAAATTTGTAGTCTCCTGCCAATCAAATCTGGAACCTATAACTTTGTAGTCATTTTTCCACACTTGACAATGGTGCCACACCTCCATTATAGTAACAAAATGATGCCTTTGCCAGGGTACATGTGGTGTCCTCCCAAAAGAATCCATTGGTGGTTCTCCAACTGACTTTAGATTCAGCCAGTCATATAAATCACAAGATTGTAGATTTAGAGTTGGAAATTGACTTAAAGACCATCTGATCTAACCTACTCATTTTACATGAAAAAAGTCTCAGGAAGGTGAAATAAGTTGGAGCAATCTTTCATATGGTTTATAGTTTGCAATTTGGATTGCTCATTCATATTCTTTGACCTTTTATCTATTGGGGAAATAGCACTTGGTCTTTCACATTTGTGTTATTTTCCTATGTTTCTCAGATAGCAATCCTTTACCTGAGATTTTTTATGCAAAGACTTGTCCATACCTAAGTTCCCTTTATCTTATCTGTGTTGGTTTTGTTCACACAAAAGCTTTTCGATGTCATATAATTAAATTTGTCTATTTTATTTTAATCATCTCCTCTATCCCTTGTTTGGTAAAGTATTCTCCCCTCTTTGTCACATCTGTGAGGTACCTATATCCATTTTTCTCCACTTAAAAAAAATGTGATGGGTAATATCTCCATTTGCAAATTCCTGGAGCACAGATTTAGAGCTTGGAAGGGATTTCAGAGGTCATCTTGTCCAACCCCTCATTTTCCAGAGGAGAAAACTGAGGCCCAGAGTTGGAAGTGACTTTCAAATTTAATAAGTCCTTCAAGGGAAAAAAGTATAGTGAGAACTGAGGGCTGAAAGTTCTGGGGCATTGATGTGGAAGACCATGGTCTAAACCATTTTTTTTTAAACTAAATTGTTTTCCAGTTTTCTCATATGTTCTTGGGCAAAAGGAAAACAGCCCTACTAGTTAATGAATGTTACTGAACAATATTGAATTTGTTTCTGATTCTTATTTAGTCTATTACATTGATCCATTTTCTCATTTTTTTTACCCAGTACCAAATGGTTTCAATGATTGATGCTTTATAATATGGTTTAATGGCTGGAAGAGCTATTCTCCCTTCATTATTTCCAGGAAGGCAGACCATCATCTTTAATATGTTCTTCTTTATTGTTATAAACAATTACATGCTCCGAATTTACCAACTCACATGGGCATTAGCAGGTAGGGTCACCAGAACATGACTGTCTGTATCTCTCCCTCAGGGCTCTAGGGATACGCCTGAGGGGTTGAGGTTTCTTTCTAAGGCTATGCTTGATTCCCTATTCCAGTGTGTTCTCAATTATCTATAGCCATTGATTACTGGCCCAATATAATTTACCTTATTGAGATTTCTCAATATCGTTGGTAAACAATTAACATCAATTAGATTTTGCAAAAGGATATTCACTGATGTCATGAGGGAACTGACAATGAGGGCCTATTATTCCTGGGAGCATGCACATTAGGATCTTGGGGGTAGGGGTGGGGGTTGGTGAACCTGCTTCTCAAAGTGTGAAGCTATGCAACTGGAGGCGCCCTGCTCCCCAATTCAGAGAACAGAATTACTCTGTGACTTATCCCTGTCTGCTGAATAGTTAAAATTGAGTGCTGAGGTAGAAATGGATAGTCGTACAAAAGACACTAACCAGGCAAACTGTGCTCTTTCCTGGAGATGAGGAAGGAAAAACAGGCTGTAAACTTCTGGTAGGGGAAGAGAGGCCTTGAACCTATATTTCCTCATCCAGACCAAAACATGATCTTGAACACCCAGTGCTTATGGTTTTCTGATTGTATTGTGTTTCATTCTTTCATGCTCTTAGATGAATGAATATAGAAGATGAATGGGCTAGCCTACAACCTTGTGAGCTTTGAAAGGTCAGAAGGGCAAGACAAGTATAGCTTCCCATCCTGAGAAAAATCCTATTATATGAACCTTTATTTTATCTCTTACTATTCATTGACAAATTTCTGAAACATGTAGTTGATACCTGCTGAATCCACTTCCTTTGCCTCACTACAAAATGGCTTATCTTCTCATTACTCTACAGACAGGTCAGATAAAAATGTTATTACTTTTTTAGCCAATGCAAGGCTTACCAAAAAGACTGATTTTCAGTATCACTTTACTGAAATGTCTGCCTAGATTCTCCCTGGAAAGCATCTCACAAAGACTTTGCTTAAATCTTACACAGTTTAGGGAAAAGGAAGCTTCTTTCAAGTATAAAAATGTTTTTATTCCTTTCATTAACTAATCCAAATATCTGTGTCATTTCTGGACTAAGACTGATTTTCTTTTAGTTTACCAAAAATGTTTATATCTTTTGGCCTTGATACTTCTATATGCATTCTGTATTATTTCAAGAAGTAAACACAAAGGCAGTGACAATTTCCTAAGGCCTGTTTCTTCCCAAGGGCAGAGTCTGGTCCTCAAAGAGAGAAAAATCTAGCAACCTTATAACAGCAACAAGGGCCCACAGAATTGTGCTAATATAGCCCTAAAGGGAAGGATGTTTCTCTAGAGTCCCCACAACCCAACAATGACTACTCTGTCATGTTTGGAGAGCATGTGGATTGACTTTAATTCTCAAGTAGCCATCATAATGAATTTTTTGTCAATGGCTTTTCTGTGGCTTTTAAAATGTGCATAAAAAAAAAAGCACTGCCCCTGTGGCCTACATCCCAACGTTTGTTTTCAGCACTCAGAAAGTGTTGTGTTATAAGATCTCAATGACATTCAATAGTGAGGAGCACAGATTTAGGACTACAGGGGACCCCAGTTGTCACTGAATCTACCTTTCATTTATTTTGCAGGCAAAGGGAACTGAGGCGCAGAAAGGAGGAGCAGCTCACTCAAGGCCAGACAGGTAACAAGTGGCTCAGGTCCTCGGACTTCAAAGCCAGTGTTCCTTTCACTGCCCCTCGTCAGTGACCCCTCAGATCTTTTCCCTTCCTTTTTCCCTTAGAGGATTTTTTTTCAGTGCTACAGTTATAAACTAAGATTTATACTTGGGTCACTCCAAAGCCCCATTTCTAGCCCTGAACTCTTCCCTCAACGTTAGTACCTCATACAGAGTCTGTCCAAAGGGGGTGAAAACAAGAGGATGACAAGTCTTGAAATCATGACAAAAGAGGAACAGAAAGACTGGGAATGGTTGCAGACAAGGGTAACACATGGTAGTAGTCTTCAAATATTCAAAGGATTGGCTCATAGAAGAGAGAGAGTAAACTGGTTCCGTGTGGTTCCAGGAAACAGAATTAGAACCAAAGGACAGAAGTAATGAGAAAGAAAAAAGACAACTTCAGATTAAATAAAAAAGAAATTTAGAAAAATTAAGAGACATTCAATAATGGGAAAGGATACTTTGATATGTAGTGAGTTCTACACAGCTAAAAGCATCCATGTAGAACAGCGGTTCTCAACCTTCCTTATGCCGTGACCCTTTAATACTTGTATGTGGGCGTATCTGCATGTGGGCGGACCCGCCTGGAGACAGATAGAGGAGCAGTGTCTCGGTTCCTAAGACCATCCAAAATATGTGTTTTCTGATGGTCTTAGGCGACCCCATTCGACCTCCAAAGGGGTCGGGGCCCACAGGTTGAGAACTTCTGATGTAGAAGAACACTACCATTCTGAAAACTTTCATTTATACCCAGGCAACTGTCTGAGACTGCAGATTACAGACAACTTGAATATATGTATTGGTGGAGACAGTTTTCCTATCAGGAGTTTGTCACACCAATGACAGTACAGGGCCTGACCAAAAGAACAAAACAACCAAAAAACTTTCTCATTTAGAACCCACATGGCTAGTGCCTGACCTGGAATCAGAAATACCTGGGTTCAAATTCTGCCTCTGACACTGACTTAGCTGCATAACTATGGGCATTGGTCCCCTAACCTCTCTGTGCCTCAAATGACATTCTAAGACTTAACTACAAAATTACTGATAAGGTAGGATCTGGACTAGTAGAGAGAATTCCCACACTGACGACATCACAGGCTCTTGACCTACTTCTCACTAAACGAAGGTTTAACACGCAATGGGGGGGGGCCCCTAGGATCACAGATTTAGAAATGAAAGGGACCTTAAGATGATCTCATCCAATCCCCTTACTTTACAGATGAGAAAGCAGAGACCAGGAGATGGAAAGTGATTTGGCCAAGCAGGTACTTGATTTGGAATTTGATCTCAGGTGTACTGACCCTTTTTCTACACCATAATGTTCCTCCTTAACTGGAACCTGTGTGTTTTTTCTATCAACTCTGCTTAAAACTCCATCCTTGAATGAAGCACTCACTTTACCAGCCAGGCACGTGACACTAGACAGGCAAAGTGGCTGGACCTGAGATTTCATTGTTATAAAAACTCCTGGCTGAGGGAACTCCTGCTTCACCTTTTCTACAACTTGGATATTTAGAATATTGGGAAATAAACTTCCTTGCTCAGGAGCACAGAGACAGACGTGTCAGAGGCGGAGCATGAACCCACATCTTCTTGGCTCTGGGGCCAGCTCCCTCTCCACTGTGCCACACTAGAAAAGGGTCACAATTTATGAGGTAAAGAGCATTCCAACGTGTCAATCTAAAGAAGTTTATTAGTATTAAGTTACAATGGCCAATGGGCCCCTTCCCAGCAGTTAGTCACCTGAAATGTAACAGGAATTGGACTTCCTTTCCAATAGGTAATAAAAATAACATCATTGATAAAACATTGTGAACCTTCCCTCCTGAAAAAAGTGCTTGTGTTGATCTTAGTGAGTAGGACCAGTCCCTTGATCTAGTTTCCTGAGAGCATTCTATGGCCTTCTAATATGTCACAATCTTTTTTTGATCATTCTTCCATGAAATTCCAGACCATCCCCTTTGACCCAGAGCCATATTTTGTGACTTCCTTTCTTAGGTCACCTAAATGAACTCCTGGGTTTTGATCAGGGGAATGCAGGTCCTTAAAAGGTGAATGGCTGAACTTAGAATTTTAGACATCTAAATCATGTGAGAGCCAGAAGAGACCTCAGAGTTCACTTGGTCCAATTCCCTCAGTTTACAGATGAGAAAACTGAGGCTCAAGGTCACGTGGCTAATTGGTGGTGGAGCCGGGACTTAAACCCAGACCCTGGGCCTTGTTCTACTCCCCTGCATTGATGCTCAATCTCACGAAGTAACTATGTAATACTCTTTTTGTGTTGTCTTCTTTTAAAAAAAAAGTTTTAAAAAATATATGGCACTAACGTGTAAAACTATGTGACTCCATAGAATTGGAATTTCCTAGTTTCCAGACAATAACAGCTAAGTTTTGTTCTAAATATACAACTGGTGGGATGCCAGGGTGTCCATGAAAGGCCTCACGAGGTTGTCGGTGGAGAAGTAGAAGATGAGCCCAAAGGTGATGGAGATGGGCAGGGCGGGCAAGGCCTTCTTGAACACTGCCAGCAGCAAGAGCGTCAAGCACAGACCCTGTGGGAGGGACAGAAGGTGAGGCTGGAGGGGGCCAAGGGGAAACTGCAGTGTGGGTGCCTGTGTGTGTGTGTGTGTGTGAGTGCACAAGCCTGGAAAGATCTGGTCTTACCAGAGGAGTCAGAGAAGGCTTGGGCCCATGGTGAAGCTAATCTCCCAAAGCGTCTGGCACCTGTGTGGGACTCTGCACTTTCTGAGATACATCCCTACCCCAGCTTCACTCGATCCTCACTGTCAATCCTGTGGGGCAAGTGCCACAAGTGTTATTTTGTCCCTGTTTCTTATGGGAGGAGAGTGAGCCACAAAGAGGTTAAGCTCATACAGCAAGATAAGAATGGAGGTTTCTAGATTCTCTAGTCTAGGGGCTTTTCTTGCCACCATTTAGAGAGTATTTTAAGAATTACAAAGTGCTTTACAAATATGAGCTCACTGTATCCTCATGACAAATCTGGGTGAGGGAATGTAGGCGGTATTATTCCCCATCCTTTACAGATGGGGAAACTGAAGCAGAAAGCAGTTACACAGTTGGTAGGTGACTGAGGCCAGATTTAAACTTGGGATTCCCTGACTCCAGGTCCAGCACTCAATCTACTTATACCACAGGACTTCCCTCCTACCCTCCAAGGAAATGAAATAATATAAGCAGACATCTGAGGACACCATATCTCTAATGCGGCACACATACCTTACATGAGAATGGGAACTAAAAAAGGCCAATAGGACTGTCACCAGCTTATACTATGTGACTGGATAACACTATACATGTGATTTCTGAAAAATCGCCCATACAGCACGGTGAGGGCTCCAGGGCACTGTAAGTGAGCTCTCTGGGCTTGGTACCAATCTTCCTTCTTAAGAAATACTCAAGGACTATCTGAGACCAAGTATTGAGAGGCTGTTGCTGGTGTTTCAGGGGCTCTTTGCAACCCATCTGGTATGGTACCATTCAAGCAGATGATTCATAATAGCTTGTGAATGGGAACCATTCAACCCAACCCAGACATCTGTTAGACACCTGCTATGTATAAGACACTGGACATGGAAGCCAGAAGACTTCTTGATCTCCCACCTTAAAGGCCTTCAAGGCTGGACAGCTGCTTGCTGGGCATGTTATAGGTGGGATTCCTTTAGCATAGGGGTTGGACTACAGGGCCCCTGAGGGCCCTTTCAACTCTTTTATTCTGTGATCCCACTTAAGACCTGCCTTTAAATGTTTACTCACTGCATGACTCTGAGTAACTCACATGACTACTGGGCCTCAGTCTCTTCATCTATAAAAATGAAGATAATACTACTACTTATTTCACAGGGCTGGATCAGACATGTAAGTTATGTCACAGGTAGGACAATGGCTAGAAGGGGTGATATGAATTCAAATGATTGTTCTCACTGCCACACCCTGTCTTAAGTACTTACTATGAGAATGGCGACAAAGCAGGCCAGTGTGGTGTTCCAGTCTCCACTTGCCGTGGCTGCTGCCTTGCCCACGAGAACACTGTAGAAAATGAAATCTCCCAGGCCAAGCTTCACTCCCCCTGTTTGGAGGAAGACAAAAACCAAGTCTTGTAAGTCTTGTAAGTCTTGTGGCAACTACTCACGGAAGGTCAATGATAAAGGGTGATGGATGAGACTGACCCAGTGAATTGAAAGCTGACTTATCTCAACACTCACTGGACAGCCAGTTCTCTCTGATGTTCAAGAACACAGAAAACAGCTGATATTGGAAAGGCTCAGATAGCCTAAAAGCTCACTGGCCCACCAATTGTGTCACTGCCCTCCTTCCCCACCCAACACTGAATCACATGTAAGCAATAGCAATAGCTCTGAGACTGACGAGAGCCTTACATTTCCATAATCCATTCCAAATCTTCAGAAACACTGATGGGCAACCCTTCAAAAAAATGTCTGGCAGTGGTAGAGAAGGCAGAAAAACAAAAGGCTAGATCTCACTACCTGCAAAAGTAACTAACCAGGTCTTTGTGGGATAGGAAACTAGGAGCAGCTCAATCTAAGGTTTGTCCTGCAGCAGGTTAACTGGATTGGGCCATGGCAAGAGGCGTTCTGTACCCAAATTAATGAATGGGACTGGGACTGGATTGGTGATTTTACTGGTACAAGGAACTTCCAGGCGAAGAACTACCTCTACTCTTTCAGGCCAGCACTTTATCTGCTAGTAAGCCTAAAGTAATCCAGGTTGTAAAAGTAAGTCTGAATTTAAGAACATTTCAAAGAACTACAATTCTACTACTTTCAAGCACATAAAAACTTCAACTGTGGGTTCACATGCCATGTCAGCTTTGTAGCTGGAGCACCTGGAATTCAAATCCCAGCCTGCTGCTTCTTACCTACGTGCCACTGGACAGGCCACTCAAATTCCCTCATGTGTAAACTGAGAATACTTGCCTAGATGACTGACCAGATCCCTCTTGGCTATAAATCTATGATCTCATGACCTGCTTTAAAAAACCATTAAGGATGATGGTCTCTCTCCCAATCACTCTCACTCTCACTGTGGCCTCTTACTCCCAATCACGCTGGTCTCTTAAGAAGCCAAAGAATCAGTTCCCTTGTCTTTCTCTACCCCATATCCCACAGGCCAATCTCTATTACAGTGGTGAGTGGGTCATACCTTTCCATGAAACTAACATGCAATTCAATTCAACAATTACTGAGCACCTTCTACGTACTAGGCAGTGGGAAAACAAAGACAAAATGACACAATCCCTGCCCCCAGGGAGCTTGCCATCCACCAGAAGCCAACACCCTGCAGAGGCCTCCTAGGAGTCTGCCAGCACAGACTCCCTAATTTCTTTTTTCCCTTTGGAAGGAGATCACAGTAGGGGTGCATGGGTGCACTCTCTCAAGAGAATTGGTCTCCTCCTCCCACCTGCCTTCTTAGAACCCCTCACCCACCAGAAGCAAAGTCCCTCATGTGGCTAGAGAAAACTAATCCACCTTACTTTCCTCCTCTTCCTCCAGCTCCTCCACTGCGTAGGAAGGCACATGGAGTGGGGTGCACCTTGGAGAGTCGTATGTTTCAGAGTAAGAGTGGTCCCCAGAAGGGTCACTTGAGTCTTCATCTGTGTTTCCAGACAGAGAAGAGCATCAGTGGTGTCTCTTTCCCACCCCCCCCCGCCAAAAAAAAAAATGGATTGAGAGGACATGAGAAGTACAGCCAGATGAATTTTTCATTGGGGAGGAAGAGGCTGACAGCTGGGGAGAAGGAAACTATTGCTCCTTTGGAAGGTGTCATGGTGGATCGGAACTTGAACTCAAGACTGGCACTTCTCTGATGCCATGCTCTATCTTATCTTTCTCCTGTCCTCTCACCACTGTGGTCGGTTACTTCTCTTTGGCTCAAAGAAAATCTTGGCAATAACAGAAATAATTGAAAAGGAAATCAGGGTAAGGACCCTCTGGGACACCCAAAGTGCACCAGCAATGGAGAGATGACAACATAGTCGCCTCAGCTTTACCCATGAAAGAGGGAATCAGCTATACTCAGTGCCTTGGGGCATGTGGGATACTCTGTATTTCGATACATATGGGAGTAATTTCTAGGGAGTTATCAGGTCCTAGAAGGATACCTCTTCACATCTGAAAATCTCTAGCCTGTACTAATGCTTTGTGCTTCAGTAGAGTAAAGGGGTCAGGTGTGGAACTTGGAGTTCTGGGACTATACCGGGGGGCAGGACTGGGTCCGGACCTGTGATTTCACTGATATCAGGCACTCCCAGGTAAGGACACCACTTCTACCACTCCCCTCTTCTGAAGGTTACTGTCTTGAGTGAGCCACCCAGAGCACTATAAGGTTCAGTGACTTGTCTAGGGTGCCACAGTCACTAGTATCAGAGATGGACTTGAAACCAGCTCTTCCTAGCTCTGAGGATAACTATCCACCAACCCATGCTGCTTATCTTATATCAATAAATAACAATGGCCTAGTGCATGGTCATGAATGCCACTGTTCATTTAGCTTCCTGCTCCCTCTGGAGTCTCCACAGCCACACCTGCTGCCCTGACCACCTAAGGAAGGATGCCTCTGTCTGAGGCCGACTCGACGGCAGGTGAGTCACTGCATGGACCACCACAACCACACTGCTCACTCTGCTCTCTCCTTCCCCTCTGTTTTGTCTTTCCCTCTTAGAACGTAATCTCCTTGAGAGAAAGAACTAGCCCTGCTTTCTTGTTCTTGAATTCTCAGTATTTAACACAATGCAGGGCACACAGTAACACTTAATAAACGGTCTAGTGCTTTCTCTTTCTCCACGTCGGTCCCTCATGCCCAGAAGCCTCCCTCAGGGGCTGTGGGACACCACACCTTGGGCCCGTGGGTCTGCTTCAGAGACACTGACCTTGTTCTCGGTCCTTGGGGAGGGCTCCCTTTGTTGGAGTGTCCACCTTTGCCATGCCTACAGTCCACACCATGGCAGCTGCAAGAAGACAAGAGGACAAGCGGCTACACAGTCAGCAAACGATAGATACGTCCTGATTCCTGCTGCATCTAAAGAATGACTCTGTATTAGAGCACGCTGTATCTAATCACATGCAAGGTCAGGGACCTAGCAGGGAAGGCCCTGCCTGAGAGCGAGGAGCAGAGTCAGAGGCCTGGGCCTTGTTATGTGGAGGCTCAGATGTCTTCACTTCTTTGTAGATCAGTTTTCTCATATATGAAATGGGAGTGATAATGACACTCATTTTGTTATATTATTTATTGATAATGATACTCATTTTGTTATATTATTTATTGATAATGATACTCATTTTGTTATATTATTTATTGATAATGATACTCATTTTATTAATATTAATATAGTATAAATTTTAACAAAAATGTTGCATTTGCTCTGAGTCTCCTCTCTGATCTTTTCCGTATGTGCTTTTACATTTTCGTTTTTTTTTAATGTATTTTATACTTATTTTGGTATTTATTTAGTATCTTATTTTTCCCCAATTACATGTAAACCAGTTTTTAACACCTGTTTTAAAGACTTTGAGTTCCCAAGTCTCATACAAAACATATCCCTAACAGTCATGTGGTGAGAGAAAACATGGACCAAAAAAGTCTCAAGAAAAATAAAGTTAAAAGAAGGGCTGCTTCAATCTGTATTCAGACACCATCAGCTCCTTGTCTGGGGACAGAAAGCATTTTTCATCAAAAGCCCTTCAGGGTTGTCTTGGATCGTATTGCTGAGAACAGCTCAGTCACTCACAGGGGATCATCTTACAATATTGCCCTTACTTTGTACTCAGTACATTTCACTTTGCATCAGCCCACTCAAGTCTTTTCAAGTTTTTCTGAGAGCATCCTGCTCATCATTTCTCATAGCACAATAGTATTCCATCTTAATCACATACCACAGCTTGTTCAGCCATTCCCCAAATGATGGGCACACCCTCAATTTCTAATTCTTTACTCCCAGGAAGGAGCTGCTATACATATTTTTGCACATATAGGTCCTTTTCCTTTTTTTGCTTTTTATCTCTTTTGGGATACAGATCTAGTAGTGGTCTTCCTAGGTCAAACCATATGCACGGTTTTACAGCCCTCTGGGCATATTTCTAAACTGCTCTGCAGAACAGTTGAATCAGTTCACAACTCTACCAACAGTGAGCACATTAACATTTCATTTTTCCCCACTTCCCCTACAACTTTTGTCATTTACCTGTTCTGTTCTTAGACAATCTAACAGGTATGAGGTAATAACTCAGAACTATTTTAATTTGCATTTCTCTAATCAATAGTGAATTAGAACATTTTTATATGGCTATATATAGCTTTAATTATTTCATCTGAAAACTGATTATATCTTCTGATCATTTATCAATATGGCTCTTATCTAATCAAATGGCTTATTTTTATAAATTTGACTCAGTTCCTCTATGTTTGAGAAATAAGGCTTTTATTAGAGAAACTTGCTTCAAATTTTTTTCCCCAGTTACTATTGCTAACTGTATTTCCCACCTTCCTATTCCTTCCACCCCCATGCCACTACCATTTTTA
Organism: Pseudochirops corinnae; assembly: GCA_028646515.1. NCBI lineage: Eukaryota > Metazoa > Chordata > Mammalia > Diprotodontia > Pseudocheiridae > Pseudochirops > Pseudochirops corinnae. The sequence goes on from CM053586.1 coordinate 261,403,681, forward strand.
AAATAATTCTAGTCAACATCTACGTTCCTATCTTGTTAGGTTCAATTTGTATCATGTTTGTTTCCATTTTTTTTTTTTGCATTCTTCACATCTGTCACTATTTTCTAACACTAGAAGTATTCCATTGCATCATTTAAATACTCAGAATTCTCCCAAAGGCTGGCCAGGTCTCCTCCTCTATTACTAGAGTATATTGAAGTAACTGCCTTGACTCTGGCCTGCCAACTCTCCTTCTAGGCTCACAGACTCACAGCCCCAAACGGGTTTAGAGCTATAAGTGACCTCAGATGGGTCATCTTTTTTCTGGAATTCCTCATTTGACAGAAGAGGGAACTAAAGCCCAGAGAAAGGAGCTTATCTGGCAACAAAGTTATGGTGGAAACAGCACTGGCTTCAGAGTCACAGGACCTGTTTTAAATCCTGCCTCTGTGACCTTGCACGAGTCACCAAACCATCATGGGCTTTGGATTCCTCATCTATAAAACAAGGCAGTTGTGCTGGATGGTCCCTAAAGTCCTTTCTGCTCTGGATCTAAGATAATTTACTCTGTAAGTCAATATGTAGGGAGGTTTCATGCAAAAACCATACTAGGCTTTTTCTATACAGGATCAGCACATGGAAGTTACTGGGTGGCAGACTTCAGCTTAACCTAAGAAAGGACTCCCTAGCAACAAGAGATAGCTAACAACAGATGGGACATCCTGGTGAGACAGTCAATTCCCCATCCCTGGAAGCACAGGTCAATAGGCCCTCCATCACAGATGCTACAGAAGGAACTGCACTGGGAGGTGAGGTTAGAAACAAGAGGGCCCCTTTGGTTGCCTCTAACTATAAGACTGTATAATTCCAGGGGAATAGCATGCTTTTTAACAGTCCTCAATGATCAAAAAAGGCCAACTCCTCACTGGATATCAGAGAGAATAGAGACCAACTCCCCTCTCTTTCCCCCACCCTCCCTGACCTTGGAAAGGGATTCTTTATCATAATTCTGAAAGGAGAGTCAGGAAATTGTCATTGGCACTGGGAAAACCAAAAGGGAAAGGGTGTGGAGAGAAAACCACTCTTACATGGTTTTAACTGCTCAGCAGGGGCTGAAGTGGGGAAGACTTACATGAATATATGAGGGCAGGAAATATAGGTTCATTTCTTTCCTGGGCAGTTTCCACAAGCATCCTCAAGGGTCCTTTAGGACAGAGCACAGCCACGAGATCTACAAAAATCAAGAAGTCTTTGTCAGGGAAAAGCCATCATTCTCAAATCCCAGAAACTTGTTTAACTCATAATCTTAGAAATGGATAGCTGGGCTTCCCTCACCCGACCCAGGGGAAGAAATGGAGAATTAAGAGCACTGGTTTCCTCATTTGTCCTTGGTTTTCACCCCTACTCAGAGCTTACTTGCTGCTGAACAGGTTTCTACCCTAATCTATGGCATGTTCCCAAGAACTAGCAATAGGCTAGAATGCAAAGCAGGTCTGAAAGAATCAATTTTAAGAAAAGATAATGAAACATTAAGTGACTTCTACTTTATTTTTTAAGGAAGGTCACTTTCTGGTGAAGAATCCCCCTTTTTAGTTTCATAAAATTCAATTCGACATGCACATATTAAATGCCTACAATGTGCCAGGAACTGGGGCTACAATGCCTGCCGCAAAGACAAGAATGAAACAGTCCCTGACCTCAAGGAGCTTACGTTCTTCAGGAGGAAGATAGTTACAAGACTAACTGAAATTAATCAATAAGCATTTATTAAATGCCTCACATACCAGATACTGCACTGAGTCCTGAGCATACAAGTGACAGTCCTTACCCTCAAGGATCTTACATTGTAGCAGGTAAAGTGGTATGATTTGACCCTTATTGTCTGGCATGCAAGATAAGCACCCCACATCAGACCACCCCTGCCCACGGCTGTCCTACCATACACAGAGATGGCTCCCAGGATGACCCAGGCTGACCATTCTGGGAGGTACTTGATGAAGACCAAGGCCATGAGGGCGCTGATCATAATGAGGTAGGCCTGCTGCAGCACCAGGGGGCCCTTCCAGTGGATACAGATCATCCCCACTGCCCCAAAGTTCCAGATGACCAAGAAAAGGGTTGGATAGTCCATAGCCACATTGTAAGTCTTGAGCACTTCCCTGAAAAGCAAGACCAGCAGATGAGGGAAAGTCACTAGAAATGGGGAAAAGAACGCTGACTCCATAGTTACTTTCAACTAACAGGACCTTGTCCTAGTTTAAAACCAAATGGATAAAGTGCTAGACTTGGTGTCTGGCAGTCTTGGGTTCAAATCCTGCCTTAGACACTTAATTCATTATGTGAACCTTGGAAGACACTCACCTTCTCTGAAATGTGATTTCTGTGGCTATAAATGAGGATAAATAATAACACCTGCCCTATAGGGTTTCTGTAGAGATTAAATGAGAAAATGCATGTAAAATGCTTCAAGAGCCTCAGGATGCTATGTCAATTACTATTACTATTAATAGTATTCTCTTCCTCCTCCATGGAATACTACAGATGCTTTACTGGCCACATGAACCTTCCCCTCCCCCCCGCCTCTGTTTTCCAGTCTGCAGAGTCAGGAAACTGCACAGCGATCACCAAGGTTCCTTCTATTGCTAAGATCTCAACGGTCTTATCTGTCCAAATAAGTTCCCACCTCCACCCCAAAACATGTTTCCATGAAAAGCGATCATGTTACACTTATTTTAACTCCACTACTTGATTTATTTTAAAATTTCATTTTAAGTTTCCTTTAGACCAGGCATCTGAACCTTTTTGTGCCATGGACCCCATTGATGAAGTCTGGTGAAACCTATGGACAACCCCTTCTCAGAATGATGACTTTAAAAACAAAGTAAAATACACAGCATTCCAAAGGACACCAATTATTTTGGTTATCAAAATATTTTTAAAAACAAGTTTATGGACTCCAGGTTATTGCTTTAGACATCTCAATTTTACTCATCAACATGGCAATAAACATAACTGAGTATTAACCGCCCATGTCCCCCAAAGCACTAGGAAACCTTTCTTCTGTCTTTCTCAGATCCCTTAGGAAGCTAGAATAAGAGGACATCTCAAAACAGGGTACACCATTCCAGATCAATCATTTTCTAAATTTTGAATTTACCAGGTTTTAGACTAAAGAATAAAACTTAAATAAGAAGTGTTTTACATCCAACATTCAACTACTATCTAATCTGGAAATGGAGGGCCCTGGTCTGAATCCCTCTCTATGACTTACTCTCTCTGTGACTATGGGCCAGTCACAACTTCTCTGTGCCTCAGTTTCCCCATCTATAAAATAAGAGGGTTTGATTTGATGGCCTTCCTCTGAGGTTCCTTCCAGTTCTCAATACACAATCCCCTAATCAAATTCATAGCAAAGAGTCAACTTGTTTTCAAATTTTTGCATTGGATCTGGGTTTTCATTGCGTAAGGGAAGAAGCCCCTTGTACCAACAGGTTGATACCCACTCAGTAGCTAGTCTTGTACAGTTGGTTGCAGCACTGAGAGCTTGACTTGCTCAAGGTCATGTAGCAAGGAGGTATAAGAGGAAGGATCTGAAGCCAAGCCTTCTTGATTCCAACACCAGCACTCTACAATACTATGCTATGTTACCTTTCTCTCCATGGTATTTTTACAGGGGACTGAAAACACAACACACAGTCAACCAAAGTAGATCATTTTATACCCACAAGAAAGTGTGTGGAGAAATTTCCTGGGTCTAGCTCAGTGCCTGGCACACAGTAGGTGCTTTGGCACCAGAGAGAAGGCAACCCTAGTTCCTCTTATTCCTATAGTATCCCATTGCTAAATATCATTTTTGTCCCTCACTGAAGCGTATTTCAAAGAGCAACGGAGCCTTAGAATCAGAAGAAACAGATTCATGTTCTGGATATGACCATGCCCCTCCCAAACCCTGTCCCCTTTCTGCCCCTAGCTGCATGATTCCGGGCAAATCTCCTAATCTCTCTGTGCTTCAGATTTCTAATCTGTAAAATAGGAACAATAATGCTACTTACACCTGCGGAGTTGTGAGGAAAGATGGAGGTCCACCCCCTCCTCAGACCTGTGCCCCCTTTCGTGCCCTTTGCATTGGGGAGCAAGGTGGATCAAAGGTTACCTGGAATAACCACCAACTTCGGGGCAGCCACTTACCCAAGATAAATGTAGGTGAAGAGGAAGAGCAGCATCAGAGAAGACAGGATCAACCAGCCGTGGATAAACTAGACAACAGAAGCACACACTGCTGTTCACACAAGGAATGTTCTTCATTTGCTTGCTGGTTCAGACAGAACCCTGGGCTTATCAGCAGTAAGGAGGGTGCTGCTGCTCAGGTCAGCCACCGGGGGCAACAGTGCACATGGCTAATGTCCCAAGTGCCAAATTGCCACGTTAGAACAAGGTCAATCTGAGCAATAAAAGTGAGAAGCCCCGCAACCTGCCCCACAGGCACACAGTACTCCTCTTTCTAAGTGTTTTCACGTCAACAAATGGCTTAATAACACTAACTACAGCTTATACCAAGTGGCTTCCCAGTTTACAAAGAGACTGGACATCTCCAATTCCACTGCACTCTCTCTAATTCCTTGTGTTTTTACCATCTGCTGCTTTGCCACTGTGCTCTAAGGACTATGGGGCCTTTCCATCTGACTGGCAGTGGAAAACTCCCTACCTATTGCCTCCCCTCGTCAAGATGGGAGCTCCCTGAGAGGAGGGAACATCTGATTTTTCTCCTTGTACACCAGTGCTTAGCACGGTACTTTGTATACACTATGTACTTAATAAATGCTTCATTCAGTCATGCATATGTGAGGGTGGAGGGGCCCATGGTGGGCACCAGTGGGGCATGGCAGAAAGAATGCTGCATCTGGCACTGGAGGACCTAGGTTTGAACACTATCTCTGACATTTACAACCTATGTGACTGTGGGTAAGTCTGCAGATCTTTGGGTCTCCGTTTCCTCATTTGTAAGGAATAAGGATAATAATTCTTGTGCTAATTATATGACTTTGGGAATTACACAAGATAATGTGCATAAAATGCCTTGGAGACAATGAAAAGGATTACAGACTTCAAGAAATTCAGGATTCCATTAGCACAGGTGCTAATCACTTAGCCACAGACAAGGATTGTGACCACAGCAGCTTCCAAGTACTACCCAAATATGCTATTATCATAAATTAGGGTCACTGAGGAACTAGAGAGTTTTAAAGGGTTATCAAAGAAGAAACACACTCCACAACCTGAGAACCAAACACAAGGTGGGAAGACAAGAAGTTTTAAGTAGAGAAGGGGCTTCCCTCTAGGATCAGCCCTTCCACCTGCAAAGGCAACAGTGATGATCAAGGCAGCAACATCCATGGTACACTCCTAGGAAACACTGACCCATCATTCTCTCCTAAAAGGCATCCACTGCAGATATCACGTGTAATTCCTCAAAAGGAAAACAGGAATCAGGAGAGAATCCCTCAGACTCAATACATCTGCAACCTAAAGTTTTAAGGTCTATTTCTGTATTTTGATGATCATTGTTATAAATTAATTTTACCTTTACAAAACTGGTAATACTTATTCTAGTAGTTGATGGTTTAGGAACACAGATTTCTGGTATCCCTAGAAAGCTAATTCTGGGGTATATAACACTAGACTGGGAGTCAGGGACCCAAGGCTGCTCTGCATTAAATACCTGTGACTTGGGACCAATCATTTCATCCTTTGGGGTCTCAATTTTCTCATCTATAAAATAAAAGGGTTGGACTGGATGATTTCTAAGGCCCCTGCTACTTGAAGAATTCTAAAGTCCTGTATATTCCAGAACAAGGAAAGGGACTATGGGGCCACTGTCCCAAAGTCCCCAAGTCTCTAAGAACAAGCACGGGTGGGGAGATAGTTTGGTGCAACTACACTGTCTGTAACCACGGAGATAATGTGTCAGTCCCCAGATGAAATGGCTCTTGTAGACAGTGTGGCTGAAAGCCTCCCAGATCTCAGAGTGGAATACGCACAGAGCTAGCTCTAGAGGGACACGGAAAAAGAAAATGAAAAACAAAACAAAACAAAAACCAGTTGTGGCAATCCCCTAGGGGCCTTAAAATAAAGCCTTATTTCTTCAGAAGGGGAATTAAAGTTGAAATTAACTTTTACAATAGGAAAGTGACATTCTGTACAATATTTTTTAAAAAATAGAAATTCAGTAAGACATTTTAAGAAGCAAACCACAGCACAGTAAAATGGCACAACATATTCAAAAAGGTTGTGAAGAGAAAGGGGGGAAGATTCAAACACTCTGACTTGTCTGGCATGAAACATGAACCATCAGGCAGTGGAAACAGTTCACAGTATACACATATATGCAGGCGATGCCTGCTTTATGGAGGACTGGCAGAGCAACAAAGGGCCTCCATCAAATTAGGAGGACCTTGTTTCAAGCCCTGCATTGAGCTCATGTATATCTATTTATCTAGTTACACACACAGAGCTGTCAATTTGCATTGATAAAAGGAGTTTCTTTACAGAGAGGTCCTTATCCCAATAAAATTACAGATCTAGACCCCCTGAAAAGACACACACACACACACACACACAAATATGTGTGTGTCTCTCTGACAATTTCCTAGTGCTTTAAAGTTTACAAAGTGCTTTGTCTCCATTATTTCATTTGACCCTCGCCACAGTTTGGCGAAGGAGGCACTCTTATCATTGTTTTATAGGTAAGGAAACTGTGGCTGCAGTGAGTGACTTGTCTAAAGTACGGAGGTAGTAAGTATCAGAGGTACGATTTGAACCCGGGCCTGTCCCAACTCCAAGACTGGTACTCTCCTCATTCTATCACTTCCTCTTCTACACAGACAGATCACTAGATATACAGAGATAGACACACGCACACATATATGTATAGATATAAAACATAGTTGTAAGACATGTTTCTGCACACATGCAAATGGGATGACCGTGATAATGATGATATTCATGACTGACACACAGAGCTCCTACTATGCACCAGGCACTGCACTATCTCATTTGATCCTCACAACAAACTGTTCCTCCATTTTATAGTTGAGGAAACTAAGGCAAACAGAGGTTAAGTGATTTGGCAGAGTTAAACAGTAGACAAGTGTCTGAGGCTGGATTTGAACTCAGGTCTTCCTGACTCCTAGCCCAGTGCTTCATCTACTGTGCCACCTAGCTGTGTGTGTGTCTATGTATACACGTATACATAGACACACACGCATGTAAGCATTATACAAACACGACACATATGTATACATGTTTTTATGTAAGAGGGAGTGATAGAATGCAAAGGCACCAAACTTGGAAATGGGACAGACTCAGGTTCAAACCCTACCTCTGACGCTTTCTGGCTGTTCTTACCACGAGCAAGTCACTTAAGTGGGTATCCAAAGACAAAAATTAAACTGTGCTATAGTAGGGAGAGAACTGGCTCTAGAACAGGAGGGACTTTGTAAACCTCAAAAGCACTAGAAAAACATCACTGAGATACACATACAAATTGTGTATAGATGTCTTTTTTTGGACTAGACCCAATTTCATTAGGATAAGAAACTCTTGTTAAGAAAACTCCTTTGATTGACATAAACTGCAAACTGGCAATTATTCTGCAAGTCTGGGGCACTAAGGTTAAGTGACTTGTCCATGGTCACACTGATGGGTGAGACATGAAGGCTGCCTCTGAATATGTCAGTATATGCCAGTACCCATGGCATAAGCAAATAGTGAGGGAGGCATTCAACACAGTGAGAGCCCTCACTCCAAACTCTCCAAAGAACACAAACAGGAACCGCATAGGCTGGGGAGGTCTGGATGGGTTTTGGTGTGTGGAATTCCCAAACTGATGAGATTTCAGATGTGGACATCTGAGTATGTATATATAATTTATAAAAATATATATACTCTATATACAAATATATTATATAATAAATATATGAAAGATATATCATATGTCCCCAAACCACAGATACATATAAATAGTGCATGTATGATACACACATATACACACTGTATAAACTATACTGGGCAAATACATATGTTCACACATATATTACACACATGCGAAACACATATGTACAGATCAAGCATCTTGAAAGGCCATAGCTGGGCTCCCAGACTTTCCTGGGCCTCCAGTGCTAAGCCCCTGGCTGACCTCCCGACCAGCAAGAGGCCCTCCACCACCACTCACCTTGTAGCAGCGATACTTGTACAACACAACCAGGAATATTGTCATGACAACGATGACACTGATCATGATGAGGGTGTTTAGCACCGAATTGAGCAAGCGCTGACCAATAGAGGGAGTGTCTTCTGTAAAGGGCGTGTAGATTCTGAAGGTAAAGAAAAAGGATGACCAGTGCCCTACCCTGACTCTCCCTTTCAAACTCTTTCTACATCTAACCTTTTCCCCACCATCACTTGGACTCTCTCTCTCACCTATCCTCCTCCTCTCTTTCTCCACTTCAGTCAGGCTCTGTCATTCTGCCACCAGGGCCCAGATTTTCAAAGGAATTCACCTGACTCCTCAGTTTGGACAACTTCAGATTTCAGTCTGCTGCCTGGCTCTAGTCCGGTAGGAAGGGGAGAGATGGGCTGGCCTTCTCAAAGTCTTTTTCTTTGCTAAGATTGAAAGTGAGTCTGAAGTTTATTTAAAATACTTGTGTTTTAGAAGTAAGAGCACTTGTCTTGGGTTCTAATCTCTGCCCTAGTATTACTTTTCTCTGTGACCTTGGGGAAATGATTTAACCTATGGGACTCAGTTTCCTCACATGTAAAACAAAAGAACTGGGTTAGATAGGATTGAAATGTGATTAGGAATATTTAATAAAATAAATACAACAGAACATAAATAAGGTCAATATGCCACCTGCAGGTAGGATTTAGTGACCCAGCTTCTATTCTGAGTTGGGCGCCATTGGGCTAGATGCCCTGAGGGCTTTTCCAGTTCTAACAGTTTTATCTCTCTCCATACTAAGCACTATAAATCTATTAGGTCCATTTATTTTCTCTCTGGCCCCACTCCCAACCCACCACACATACATTCCATATATTAAGCCTACACAGCCCTAAATTATTCCCTAACTTTTACTACCCTTAGCACTAACTAGCTATATTAACTTACACTTGTTTAGTAAAGGCTCTTGAGTCTTCTCACCCTCCCTAACCACGCTGTAAGCTTACTGAAGACAGGGGCTGTGTCTTTAGATTGGTTTTTTCTTCTTCGCTTTGCAGGCTCTGGTGTAATGTGCCTGCTGTACCCCCCAGGCAGTGAGCAGTAAGCAAAGGATCACAGATTCAGAGCTATAAGGGCCCTCAGAGGACATCAAGGCCAAGTCCTTCATTCTACAAATGAGAAAACTGAGGCTGAGTTAGTGACACTGCCTAGGATCACACAGTCATAGTTAAGTGTGTGAAGCAGGATGTGAACTCCAAGTCCAGTGCCCCAAAGGTGCCACCTACCTGCCTCAATGAACACCACACATACACACTCCCCTGTCTGGCTACACGCACACACACACACACACACACACACACACACACACACACACACACACACACACATTTAGCTAGCCTGGGTATGCCTTATACAGGGCTTACTCACAGCTGTCCATTTTTCTCTGTGTAGAAGCGGACTGACTTAATGGTTGCCACGACAACCACCATGCAGAGAGTGACCGGCACAAACAGCATGATCACGTGCTTCGCCCCGTACTTCAGCGTCAGCTCTTCTTCCTCTTCATCTTCCTCCAGGCTGCTGCTTCTCGACGAGCCCCTGCTGTCAGGGGTACACTGGTCAGCATCGCCATGGTTACACAGGCTGCCTCGGTGTTTCTGCAGGAGGGTGACAGGCACCATCAATGGCAGCCTTGGACCTCTCCCACAGCAGGCACTCAAGAGTGGGGCCTGAGGAGGATGAGGAGAATCCCTTCTTTTTGTTAAAAACAACAACATACACATTCCCATTCCACGCTCATGGGTGATGGGGAGATGCTGAGAATACAAGGTTCCACTGTGCTCACTCTATGTCAGTTCACCAGCATCACTGACATTGTCCTGCAGACTGGGGACAGAGAAAAGCAAAGAACACCATCCTTCCTTCAAGGAACACACACTCTAATGCTGGACACGATATGTAAATAACAATGACATAACTTCACATGAGTACGTGGTTGTTGAGTAGTTTAAAAGGCTCTCGATCTGGCCAAGTAAAAAACCACCTTAATGGATCTCCTACAACAAGGCGTCTCCTGTGTTTAAAATCATACAAGATTCCCTCAAACATATAACAAAGGGAACTTTGTTTGATGACTCTTTGATTATTAATGACAAGAGGGGCATAAAGCATGGAGACCTATGCTGGCCAAACCTGCAGGCCTCTGTCATGGAGGTAGTCCAGCACAGAGTGCCGATGGAATGAGGAGTCCTCAGAGATGGTGAAGCTTGCAGACGTAATCTACTCTGACTCCTCAGGGACATTGTTTTTAAACTTAATTTTTGGTTCTTGGTCATGTTTCACCAAAGTTCTAGTTAACTAAGGTGTTAATGTGGTACAAGTTAATGTGGAGAACCTTCAACCTGTTCACATATCACAGAATGCTGGAGCTGGCAGGGAGTTCAGCCAGTTTTTAACTTGGAGTCTGTAAGCAGAAGGACCAAAAGGACAGGTGCTTCAAAGCAAGGAAGGTCAATATGCTCAATGGACAGATTCCCCAAGGGAAACTGAGCTTTCAGTGGGGATACTGGGATCCCTCCTGCCCTTTTCTCCCTGCTCCAGAACCCCTCCCTCCCCACCTTCACAAGAGAATCTTCCTTCTCGAGATCAGGCAAAACTTTATCAGTGGCCCACAGCTCACAAGGGAAGGAAACTGTGTCTCCTTGATAGACACATTTAGTGACCTTACTCATGGAGCTGAAGATGATGTGGTTCCCTCTAGAAAATGGACAACATTATACCAACCTCCGTGGATGCCAACCCAAACTCCAACGTTGTACGGGAAGGAAGCGAGCAAACACTGACTAGTACCATGTGCTGAGTGGTATTGTCTCCTTTGATCCTGACAACCCTGGGAGGCAGGTGTGACGATGATCCTCATTTCACAGATGAAGAAAGTGAGGCAGACAGAGCTTAAGTGACTTGCCCAGGGTCACAAGGCTCCTCAGTGTCTGAGGCTGGATCTGAATTCAAGTCTTCCTGACCTTAGGCTCAATGCTACCTAACTCCTCAGAATCGTAGTCTGCCAGCCTCACAGCAGGAACCCTCTAAGCCATGCATTCTTAATCTTTCTGTGTGTCAGGGACTCCTTGGGCAGACTGGTGAGCTATGGACCCTTTTCAGAATAATGTTTTTAAATGCATAAAATAAAATATATAGGATTACAAAGGAAAACAACTAAAGTGAAGTACACATGGAATTTTTCTTTCCTGTAAGTTCATGGGCCCCCTGAAATTCACCCATGGACACCTTGAGAGTCTGAGGATCCCAAGTTAAGAAGCCCTGATCTAATCCAATCCTTATCTGAACAACACTGTCCTTTAAAATATTCCCCACAAATCACCCTCCAGAGGTCACCAGAAAACCTCTGGTTATGGGAATTCATGGTCACTTTCTGAGATCTGTGACTGCCAAGAAGCCGTTCTTTCCATCGAGTCTCTCCAGCTTTCCCCTCCAGAATGCATCCTGGTTCTGCCCTCTCAGCCTCCTCTTGGTGCCCTCACTGCTTGTGCCTAGGAGCCAGGGCCCAGGCAGAAGGCGGGTATCCCAGAAAGCAGATGTCCTTTCGGCAGAGGATGCTACAGGCCGGATGGAGCAAGTCTGAACCTAGGAGTCTCTGCCCAAGCTGAGGGAATGGCTCCCTTTATATGACTGACTCCTCTGTGCCTCAGCCTCCTCATCTTTACTAAAACTGGAACAGACAACATTCTGTTGGGGGAAGGCTGAAACAAGGAACAATTATTGCAAATTTCCTTCCCTCTTTTTAAAAGTGAGAAATCATAAATTGTACATTTTATAGCAACAGTAGCTCATGTTTAATATGGAGCTTTAGAGTCGGCAAAGTACTTTCCATATACTCCCTCACAGTCCCCGCAGGGAGGTACTACTGTTGTTGTTGCTGTTCAGTTGTATGCAGCCCTGTCCTACTGTGACCTCATCTGGGGTTTTCCTGGCAGAGACACTGGAGTGATTTGCCATTTCCTTCTCCAGCTCATTTTTACAGACAAGGAAACTGAGGCAAACAGGGTTAAGTGACTTGCCTAGAGTCACACAGCTAGGAACTGTCTGAGGCTGGATTTGAACTCAGGTCTTCCTAACTCTAGGCCTGGCACTCTGTCCACTTGGCCACCTTAGCTGCCCCTGAGGTGCTATTATTATCTTCATTTTACACATGAGGAAGTTGAGACTGAGAGAGAAGTTAAATGATTTGCCCAGGATCATATAACATGCATCATGTAGCTGCCGAGGTGTCTCCGGGCTGTCTCCCCCATTAGAATGTGAGCTCCTTTAGGACTGAGACCATGGAATTACCTCTCTTTGTATCCTCAGGGCTTAGTATAGTCCCTGGCTAAAGAAGTCTAGTAATTGTCCCAAGATCAATCCAAAGAGTTGTATAACAAAAGACTTTATTATTGCAGTCTGGTTTCCAATAGGTCTCAGTCGGAGGTAGAATTTGAATTCAGGATTAGTATAGACTCCAAGTTCATCGCTCTATACAAGCAATCAATCAATCAATGATGTTTAATAAGTGCTGCCATGGGCCAGGCACTATGCTGTGTGCTGGGGAGTCAAAGGCAAAAGTGAAACTATGATGGCACAGAGTGAAAAAAGCCTGGCTCTAAAATCAGAAGAGCTGGGTTCAAGTCCCACATCTGATGCTTACTACCTATGCACCTCCCTGATAACCAGGGCAATTCCCTAGGTCTCCATTTCCTTATCTATAAAGTGAGGGGCCTAGACCTATGTGGCTCTAGGTCTATGTCCTCAGGACGCTTATATTTTATGGGGAATAAACAACACACAAAAATACATAAGTAAAGATAAAATAAATACCAAGTGTAAGCTGTCTCAGTGAATGGAATAATGATGAGAAAAGCAAAAAAATATACAAAAAATATATATATGTGTATATATACTTACATATACCCTATGATTTATGAAAAGTATGAATTAGTGGTTTTAAAATATATAAAACATGTGTTATATGACTTTGTTATCTTCAGACATGGTACATTTTATACAAACTGGCATTCCTATGTAAAATTGGGTCAACTAATGGGAAAAGGAATTTAATTTAGCCAGTCTGTAATAGGCCTACATTGTACAAAAGCTTATTGTGCACATGAAAGTGCATTAACATTTAACAATTAGTTCCTGGACCTAGAAACTGTTGTTTTAAGAGAATTCTTTAATTCTTTAGCCAGGGACTGTGTTAAGCCCTAGGGTATTAAAAAAAGACAGGCCCAGCCATAAAGGAGCTCCCTTTCTGAGGGGAGAGACAGCACTCAAACAACTATGTGCAAATGAGATCCATATAATGTAAATGGAAGATGATTTCAGAGGGACACAAGGGTGGGGAGGAGGGAAAAAGGAAGGACCAGGACCAGGACAGGCCTCCAGCAGAAGGTGGATTTGAGCTCAGTCTTTAAGGAAGTCAAGAAAGACAAGAGTAGGAGGTAAGGAGGGAGGGCCTTCCAAGCAAGGGGGGATAGGAGGGAGGAGGAACACGGACAACAGCCAGTGAAAAGGCACAGATAGACAGATAGAGTGCTGTATGTTAGAAACAGCAAGGACGGTATTGTGGGACTGGAGCATAGACGTAGGGAAATCAAATGTAAGAAGACAGGAAAGGGGGTGTTCTAATTGATCCTGGAGGTATGAGAGGCAGAGCTGTGCTTTAATTCTGACGACTGAATGAAGGACAGCTTGGAGCTAAGAAAGACTGGAGGAGGAAGCCCAAGCAGAAAGTGACTACAATAGTGCAGATGATGAAAGCCCAGCCCAGATGTCATGAGGCTGGAAACAACAAAGCTTGGCACCACACTGGCTTTGCAGGGTGAGTGAGAGTGAGGAGCCTAGAAAGATACCAAGGTTTGGAGGCTGGGCCACTGAGAGGACAGTGGTGCCCTTGGGAAAGTGGAAAGAAGGGAGGGTTTTGGGGAAAGATAATGAGTTCCAATTTTGGCCAGGTGGAGTCTGAGATGCCCACAGGACATCCAGTTTGAGGTATCCAGGAGGTAATATAAGACTGGAGGTCAGGAGGAAGGTTAGGGGTAGGTAAACAGATCTGAGAATTGTCTTCAAAGAAACAAAAACTGAACTCATGGTTGCTGATGAGCTCACAGAGAGACTCTGCAGAGGGAAAAGAAAAAGGGTCCGGGACAGATCCTCAGGAATCATCCACAACTGGTAGGTATGACCCTAAGATCCAATGCCTACTGGACAGTTCAAACCAGAAGTCCCAGAGATGTCTCAGACCATGTGGCATGGTGGACAGAGTGCTGGACTTGAGTGTCAGAATCTTGTCTCAATTAAGTTGCACGATCTAGGCAAGTCTCTTAACGGCTCTGTGCCTCAGTTTCCTCATCTGTAAAATAAAGGGACTGGCCTCTAAAATGTCTTCCCACTCTATAGCATAAACTTATGTTCCCATAATCTTTCCTCTCAAACCCACTCCTCTATCAAACAAACTTTCCTATTTCTAACCTCTGGGTTCCCAAATTTACCCTCAGGGTTGTCTTCACTTACTCATTCTCTCTCATCCTACATATCCCATCAGCTGCCAAACCAGGCTGTTTCTGTCACTAGAAATATAATATTCACTAGAAATATAATACATATTATATTTCTCTACTCACATAGCCACCACCTGCAGTCACACTCTCACTGACTTCCACTTAGGTTCATTACAATAGCCACTTGATTTATCTCCCTGCTTCAAGATTCTCCCCTCTCCAATACATGCTTTGCACAGCTGCCAAACTGGTATTTCTAAAAGACAGATCTGACCAAGTCTTTCCCTCATCAGTAAAATCCAGTGGTTCCTTATCACTCCTCAGCTCAAACATAAACACTGGCTGCCTCAGTTTCCTCAACTGTAAAGTGGGGATTACAACAGCACCCACCTCCCAGGCTGTTGTAAGGGCTAAATGAGATAATATTTGTAAAGTACTTAATACAGTTCCTGGAACAAAGCAGGGCTTAATTAATGAAGGGACATATAACGTAAATGGAAGGTTATCTCAGATGGAGAAAGGGATAGGTAGCCATGGTAGTAAGTGTTCCCTTCCCCCACTTCTCCTCTAAAATTTTTCACGACCTGGCCCCAAGCTGTCTTTCCAGCCTTGTTATATATCACTTCCCTTCCTGACTTTATCATCCAATTTACAAGCCATCCTGCTGTTCCTCACATATCACATTCCATCTCTGGTCTCCATATATATCTGCACTAGCTGGTCGTCCCACAAGCTTGGAATATATTCCTTCCTCACTCTGCCTCACAGAAACCCCCTTTTCTTTAGGACTTTCTGCCTGAAGCCTTTCCTGATCCCCCCCAACTGCTAGAGTCCTCCCTCCTGAACAATCTCATATTCATTTTGTGTATGTACACACTGTCTACTCCGTTATAGAAAACCTAAGTTCCTTAGAGTAGAGAACATTCCATTTTTTGACTTTGTTGAAAAAACGCACCATGTTTGGCTTATTATAGTAGGATCTTAGCAATGCTTGCGCTATCTCTGCCGTAACTGTGCTTCATGGGCAAGCCCAGGGCAAAAAGGCAAATAGGCAGCTAGGAAAGGACCAAGTGGGGACCCTGACGGATGCAAGAATTTCCATTTTTCAGCTGCAGTAATATAAGCATGTTAGCAGTCTACTTAATTATATTAATAGCCCGAAAGCAGAGCCAAGTAAAAGAGAGGGAGAGAGCCTTTCACAGCACAAGTAACACTTTTCCAGACCACATTCCAACATAAATATTTAGAGGAAGAAGAGGAGGAAAGAGGCAAAGGTTGATGAACAGGAACAGAAACAATCTAAAATCCGCAGGCATCTAAAAAAATAAAGGTTAAAGAAATCGGGATAATTTAACCTGGCAAGAGAAGGCCGAAGGGTGACTCGAGTCATTGTACAAAGTTCAATGCAGTTTTCTACGTCCACTAAGAGCAAAGGGAAAAGTGAAGTGCAGGAGCAGGAGGCCAGAAAATTTTTAAAAATTCAATGTATTTAACAAGCATGTGTTAGGCACCTACAACAATAAGCTAGGCTGTAGGGTTAAGAACGCTGGGGAAACAACCAGTAGACAGGTAAGTAAATATACCTGTATTTTTACATCTGCAATGCTCAGCAGGTAGAGGTGCAGTATCAGAAAAAGGCCCCAGCAGGGGGTGGCACTAAGGGAAAGCAGGCATTCAGAGAGGCACAGGGGACGGAGGGCATCTTGGGTGGGAAGGTACTAGTATAAAGCTGAGGCTGGGGGTGGGCGTGGGAGTAGAATAACAACAGCAATGATTATAATAACTAACATTTAAATAGCATCAGCTATGTTCTAGGCACAGAGCTAAGAGCTTTACAGTTACTATCTCACTCGATCCTCACAACAACCCTGGGAAGTAAGTGCTATTCTTATCTCCATTTTTACAGATGAGGAAACTGAGGCAGACAGAGGTTGAGTGACTTGCCCAGGGTTACACAGTCACTAAGTGTCTAAGGCTAGATTTGAACTCAGGTCTTCCTAACTCCAAATCCAGTGTACAATCTGTTGCTTCACTGTAAAACATTATGTAAATATTTATTAATAGTCTCATTTGTTCTAATTTGTATGTTAGCCAACAAAAAGTTTAATCTCAGGCTGGTTTCCTCTTGGCATCTATTAGCTTCTGGGCTGTTCCCTTCCCATACCCATCAGTGTTTTCTCTGGGAATCAAACCATTTCAGCATCATTCTGAACAACGGATAATCAAGAAGACAAATGTACAGATATAAAAACAGTATCACATTTCAAAGCCAAAGGCAAGGTGCATTTAAGATGGCTTGAGATTCTGGTTTATCCATGGTTTTCTTGCTTTACCACCAGTATCGATCATGTGGAGGGGACAGTAAATTTCTGCTTTGAGTTTTTAAAGGACAACTACCCCAGAAAAGCTGTTTAAAACCTATGACCAGCCAGGCCACCTGCATGGCTGCTCCCCTTTGTCCTGGGCGTGGGCCTACCTCTCGGGTCTCCTTGCCCCTTTCTTCTGTACAGACCCCTTCATGATAGGACCGAGCTGGGGGACTCTCTGTTGACATCAGGGATGTCCTCTCATTGCAGACCTCTTCTTCACTGTCTGAATTCATGAATGTAATCATGGTTCACTCCTTGGGAAGAGTCTGAAAGGGAAGGCACAAAGAAAATCCACTGAGGCCACTGGGAATTGTAAGAGGCTGCAAGATTACTTACAGAGGGGAGCAGACAGGTCCGGAATGGGCTATAAAGATTACAATGACCACGGATATAACAGAACAACCACATTTTAAATATCTATAACAGAAACGTCAAGTCAAAAGACTCATGTGAAGGGTTGGTAAAGGATGTTACCTATTGTTCTGATGATGCACCAGAATCATCCATCTTAGTGTGCCTATGACCCAAGCACAGAGTCCCAGAGAAGGGATGTCCTAGAACACCAGCTGTATTCTAGGATGATGAAGTAAAATAAATTATCTCAGAGAAGCAAGAGAAAAGACACTCTGACGTCCCCCTTAATGAAAAGAGGAGCTATTAGATAACACTAAGGCACACCTTTAACTGCTGACATCTGAATGGGGACATGGAATGCCCTCTTTTCTCAGACCCACAACAGGGCCCTCAAGCGATTCTCAAAGAAAGGCATTCTCTTTCTGCAAACCAGCCCATGTGTCATCAATCCAAGGGACTGGCTTTACAACCAAGGTCCTGGGACTCCAAACTCAGCATCCTTTCCATAGTGCCTCACTTTCATTCTCAAGTAGGTCCCAAGGAAGGGACAAGCATTTATTAAGTACCTACTACGTGCCAGACACTGTGCTAAGAGCTTTATAAATATTATCTCACTTGATCAGCAAGCCCAAGATAGCTGATGGCTTATAGGGTGATGGTTTCTTGTACTAGGAAGTTTTACACTGTAAATTGGTTAGCCTTTGGTTTCTGGCACAAATTAATCACTAAATTATTATCTTTCTCCCTAGTGTCTAATAAAAAGCATCATTCTTCCTATTCCTCCTATAACCTAGATCCTCAAGGGCGGCTGGGGGGATGGGTGACAACTGGCTCCATTCTGAAACAAAAGTCCATTTTTTTACTGACAACAATACTTCCAATAATGCCCTATGGCTATGAAATCCATGGAAATCCACAGTGTCCTAAGAATTAAACTAAGGAGTCACCTTCAAATAGTGGCTTTTTTTTTTCAGTAACAAGAGGAAGCATGTGGGGGTAGGTGAGCCACCAAAAATAGGTGAAGGAGCCTGCAGATTAAAAAATAGTAAAAATAAATTGGGACCTACTAACCTAGGTAGGAATGAGCAACCTTCCACATGAATGCTGTTCCTTGCAAGAGCCAAAACAATAATACTCTTCCTCTTTCCATCACACTTTGAAACAGCATGTGTGAAAGGAGAGGTGGAAAAACATTAAATAAAGACTCTTGATTAAAGATAAAATGGGAAGGGAAATGAGAGAACTAGCTACCAAAACAGGATGAACAAGGGAACAGGAGCAGGTAGAAATTAACATCTTTTTGTCTGAATTTCCCTTGCTTAGACCCCAGCATCTTCAGCAGCAGCCTTTCTGGATCCGCTCCCCCCACCCCCAACTGTTTACGACCTCCCCTTCAAACTACCTTGTCTATGTTTGTATTTATTCACTTGAAATTTAAGCTGTATACGTCTTTATGTACAGGTCTTGTCTCCTCTCTTAGGATGCAAGCTCCTTTGTGAAATGAGACTGTTTCATTCTTCGTACTCATATCCGCAGCATTCAACACATCGGTGAGGCTTAATAAATACTTGTTGACTGATTGATAGTCAGCAACGGCCAGCAAAACAAATTCTGGTTTGATGCCTTTGTGCTGTGGAGATTAGCTATCAGACCACAACAGCAGACTTACTGAATGGCTTCCAAATAGGGGATGTGCTCATGTGAGTTCTTGAAATGGTATGTTTTCTTTTTTCCTCTGTATGCAGGAATACGTCTCCCACCAACATCATCTATGTGCAAGACACTGTGTTATGTACTAGATGTCATCATTCCTTAACCTGCAGGAGATTGGGGGTGACAGGAAGGACACTGGATTTGAAGGCAGAAGCCCTGCTATAGATTGTATTACCAAGGCCAAGACAAATATACCTCTTAGTCCTCAGGGGATTAGAACAGATGACTTCTAAAAGTTCTTCCTGGGCCTAAATCCTATGAGTCAAAGAAGCATAGGGAAACTTCAAAATATAATGTTGATGTGATCTTCTTTCCTCCCCTCCCCTACTTCACTTCAAAACAAAATATAACAAATTTTTCTCACTCCCCCTAACACAAATAAAATGTGTACTCCAATCCTTCCCCAAAATTATATACATACATGTATTCAAATTATATACATATACATATGTACAATGCATATGTATATATGTGTATATATATATATGTATAGCTAAGTATAGAAATATAAATTACATAATACTACACACACACACACACACACACACACACACACACACACACACACACCCCTGGGCTTCTGATGTGTTTCATGTCATAGTGTAAAGAAAAATGGATTTGGAATTAGAGAGGTCCTTGATTCAAATGTGGCTCTGCTATGTACTTTATTATATGTCCTTGGGGGAATCACCTAAATCTCTCTGGGTCTCAGAAATTACACAGTATAATCTCTCTAAGGTCCTTTCCAGCTTTAAATTCTTTTCACTGTTGTTGTTACTTTTTTGGAGGCGGGAGGGCAGGGCAATTGGGATTAAGTGACTTGCCCAAGGTCACATGGCTTCCAGCTTTAAATTCTAAGATCCTATCATAACATGGGATTTTTCTGGTACCCTCTCACCTGTGACTATCACAATGTAATACCATGAAAAGAATTAGAGCTGTATGTAAGCAGAAAATACTCCTGAATTAAAGACATTCACAGTCAATTGTCTGGGAACAACTCCTGGCTCTCCCATGGGTATATCAAACTCAACAAGGTCCAACCAGTACACATATTTCTCCTTAAACTTGTCCCTCCTCCACCCTTCTCTACTTGTGTTGAGGGTACCACTATCCTTCTAGTCACCTGTGTGTGATCTGTTTCTGGTTCCCATTCCCCAACCATCATCTACCCAATCAGTTGCCGTGTTTGGAGGATTCTAACTCCATAACAGGTGTCTGTCCCCTTTTCTCCTCTCACACAGCCAGCTGAATTCAAGCCCCACCTCAACACCTCTCTCTCAGACTACTCTTAGAACCTAACTGAACTCCCTTTCATTCTCTCTCTCATATCCATCTTCCATATAGTTGCTAAAATGATCTTCCTGAAGTATGGGTATGACCACATCAACTCATGTCTCAAAAACATTTCATGTTACCCTACTGCCACTAGAAGAAGTGCCAACTCAGCCTAGTAGTTAAGGCCCTTTATAAATTGTTTCTTACCTGCCATCAAAAGGCATCTTGCTGAGCCAACACCTGGCCTCCTGTGGAGGGAGAAGTATGAAAGGTTCACTGGCGGTCTCTAGGCCATGGGGAAAGGTGGAAGAACTGACTTCTCACTAGCTGGGTTAGGCAGGGAGAACAAACAGCCAGCACTTTGCAGACTCCCCAGGAAGGAGGCGGGGAAGCCTCTAATTCCTGTGGGGTAGCAGCAAACAAAATCATTAGGCCCAAGCCCAGGGGATAGGTCCCTGCCTAGGCTACCTGGCAAAC
Organism: Pseudochirops corinnae; assembly: GCA_028646515.1. Classification (NCBI taxonomy): domain Eukaryota; kingdom Metazoa; phylum Chordata; class Mammalia; order Diprotodontia; family Pseudocheiridae; genus Pseudochirops; species Pseudochirops corinnae. The sequence goes on from CM053586.1 coordinate 261,424,620, forward strand.
TAACCTGAAGGATGGACGGGAGGAAATCACAGGATTCAGATCTGGAAATCTTGACAAGAGCAAGAACAAATCTTTGTATCCCTAGCACCCAGCACAGTGCCTGGCACAAAGTAGGCACTGAATAAATGTTCGCGGATTGACTGACTAGTGATCAACTAGACAGCATCATTTTATAGATTAAGACACTGAGGCCCAGAAAGAGATTATTTCCTTGAGAATGGCAGAGATGAGATTAAATTGGGGGTGGAGTGGGTCCAATGCTCTTCTCACGGCCCAAGTACCTTGCTTTCCAATGAATAGCTAAGTTTTCCACAGTACCCAGAAGTCCTTAGAGAAAAAGTCACTCAGACAGTGTACAATTTATAAACAACGCTGCCAAGCAACACCACAAGATGCTTGTCCACCCCAAGTTTTGCTGACGCACAGAAGTAATCCGGGGGGAAGATGGGGGGAATTCTGTGGCTCCCAAACAGGTAGGGATAAGGCTGTGCAACTGACACACCTGGCAGAGGTAAAGTGATATCTAAATGAGGAAATGAAGATCCTTCTGCAAAGCCCATTTATTTGACTTACAGATGGCAGCAGGCTCCAGTTACCTGACACTCATCTCAAAGCTAAGGCAGGGCCAGGTGGTGGAGGGCTGAGGGGAGGGGGGGAAGAAAACAAACACATCAAGTCTGACCAGGGCACTCAGGGCTACATCGGGAAAGCTTCCTTCCCATAGTAACCTAAACCACTCAGCAGAACAAGAACATTTTTGCTGAAACCTGCTCTGGCCCTGGAATCTTTTAAAGCAAGTATCTATAGAAAACACCCCAGTACTGGGTCTCATTATTCAGGTGTATCTGGCTGAAAAAGCTGAATGAGCGGATCTGGCAGAATTGTCCCTTCTGACTTGCAGAATTTTAGCAAACCTGCTTAGGCCTGCAGTTCCCTGCGGTTATGACAAAACCCAGTGACCCACTTTTCTCTTCGTTCCTGTTTTATTTAGATCCCAAATGAGCTTCACAGAGGAATGCAAAGGAGGTCTGCCCTTAAATTTGAAGGCTAAACAACAACGGGACTGGCAACATGTCAAACACCCTATGGAGAAAAGCAGTGCCTTTGGGGTGATGTGAATTACTGCTCTAAAAGCAAATTTGGAACACTAGATATTAAGCACTTATGCCGTCTCACTTGAGTCTGCAGCATGGGGAATAGGTTCAGGGTACCCTGTTTATTTAAGAAAGCAAACAAAAATAGCCGGGCTTAAAAGTTGACAGGGGATGGAGTACAAAAGGTTAAAAAACCTTGTGTACTGCCAGACAGCAGCCACGGTAACCTCATTACATGGGAAAAGATTACTGCTTTGCTTTTATGAGCATTTACTTTGACCAAAGGCTGAGTACTGCTTAGAAATCACAGAACATCAGCCCCTGCTATAACCCTCCTCACCCCAGGACCACAGCCTGTCCTTGGTGACGTGGTGACGTCTTCACTCATCCTGGCCACTATCTATCAAGTCACACTTGATTGAGTGCAAGTGGAACCAACCTGGGCAACTGCTTTTCCCACAATATGGCTGCTGAAAGTGAGATGGCTCTGGCCAAGGGTGGTGGTGGGACCTGAAGTTCAGGGTTAGGTCCATAGCAGAGCAGCTCTGGCAGCCCATGTAATGAAACACTCTTATGGCAGTCATCTGCCCTGGTCTGAGCAGCCAGAGTGGCCAACTAGGTTAGGAGATCAGGAAGGCCTTAGTTGTCAGACAAGGTAGGAGCAGGCTGAGTTATCCCACAGGGAAATCATGAGGGATCTACTGGCCTACTATACCTTAGGTTCTAAGTAGTCTTCACTACGGCATCTTTCTGGCCTTCAATTTTCTTGTCTAGGAAAAGTGATAATTAAAAAATAAAAGATAAAAGCATTTCCCACTGTACCCCTCCCATATTTTACTGTATTTCCTAGTGCCATGAGTAGGAGAAAGTGGGTGGGGAGGAAGGAATTTTTTTCCCCAAGTAGTTATGAAGAATTCAATCCTATGAGCATCCCTTAAGTGCCTACTGACCTATGTGCCAGAGACACAAAAAAGAAAAAAATAACTTTGACTCTGCCCTTAAGTAGCTACTCTACTCTAAACTGCATAAGAAGACCAGTGCATTGGCTCTGAAGTCAGAAGACCTGGGTTCAAATCCCACCTCTGACACTACTTTTGACCATGGGCAAGTCAGATCACCTTTCTCAGGTTAGTTTGCCCACTTGTAAAATGAGAATCCTTCCATCTCTGCATCTATGGCCCTACGATCTATGTCTTAGCTACACTTTGTATTAATTCCCACTGACTAGGACAAATGCTCTGCAAAGAGCAGGCCTTTAATAAAGGTTTGTTGTTTTTTCCATGCTGAGGAGAGGGTGGAGGGAAGTAGCCCTGGGGATGACACGTATACACATTTACGGACATGAAAAACACCAGAAGCCAACAACCCAAAGTCCATCTGTCCGTCCCCCACCCTCACCCCCCCAAAGAAGCAGTGGGGAAAAATTATGGATTTCTTTTTTTTTTTTCTGACTGGAGACATTTGCAATATAAGAGAGGGAACCAATGAGGAGTGGACACACATCAGCAAGTAGAGGAAACATGCTGGGGCTCCTGGAGAATTGCTCTTGCCTAGAAAAGTGAGAGATCTCTGATTTACAAAATAACAAAAAATGCTGATCCTGATAGAGTGATTTAAAGTTTTCCAGATATATCATATACTTTCTCTCATTTGATCCTCCCGATAACCCTGTGAGGAAGGGGCTGTAATCTTTATCTCCATTTTACGGAGGAGGAAACCAAGGCTCCCAAATTCCTCTGAAAGGCTGTGAAGTGATTTCCTCAGGGTGTGAGCCAAGCTCTTCCTCTCTCCAAGTCCAGGGCTTTATCCAATATACCAAGAGGTGTCTTTAATGGCATCAGCCACTGTCTCGTCTCCACCCCCACCCCTACCCCTCTGGCCCTCCAGAGAGAGGTCATCCTCCTCAGTTCCTTGTGAGCTCAGCCGGCTGACAGAGAGCCACAAAGAACCCCTGAGATCAGCTGGAGCAACCCCTTTGCTTCACACATGATGAAACTGAGGCCCAGAGAGGCTCTTGACTTCTCTGAAGTCACTGAAATACAAAGTGGCCCACTACAAATCTAGCAGTTTTCCCACTATAACATACCGCCCTTCACCTGGTCCATGGCTTGACAAGGAATGAGTGAGGCTGGAAGGCCAAGGGTTTCCTCAATCTAAAATCTCCTTTCCCACCCACCCCAAGTCCTAGTACACTTCATGACCCATCTCTCCTCCTAACAGTACTTCTATATGGACTGACTACATTCACATCTCCCTAGAATGCTGAGCCCCCATGGGGGGGTAAGGTGAAACAGCAGGCCTTTCTTAGAGGATCCTGGAATGAAAGAATGTATGTCTATGGAATAGATGCTCCTGGATCTCAATGACAGCACCACTGGTGAGAATGTGTTGCATGGGAACATTCAGGTGGCTGCATTTACCGCAATCACATTAAGCAAAGCTGCTTCTTCCGGCTATGTTATCTTTAATATCCAAAGCACTATTTCCCTGTTGGAAAGTCAGACTATTTTTAATCTCACTTAATGTAAAAGACTCATTGAGGAAGACAAGGCTCCCAGAAAGTCTTCAGAGTGCCTGGTTTGTTTATCCAAAACCCTGGCTGTCACTTCAAGGTCACACAGTCTTCTTAAGGACAGAGACTGGTCCTGTGATTTCACTGGTAGAGAAAATGCACAGATTAGGAAACTCCCTTTACCAATGCAGATCAGTGCCTTCTCTGCAATTTGTAGTCTCTCAGAGAGTTTCCTGGAGCACTGAAAGGTTGAGTGACTTGCCCAGGGACACACAACCAATCTGGGTCAGAGGTGGGCCTTAAACCCAAGCCTTCCCTGCTCCAAGGGTAGCCTTGTAATCACTAGGTGATGGTGCCTCTCACTCAGAGAGCTCCCAGCTCCTTTGATGGTCCTGGGCAACAAAGGGCCCAGATGCTTTTACACTGACCCACATTTCTAGTAAATGCCAGTGGATATATAGGCCTGTTTTGGACATGTAAGATATAATACGTAAGTGCTGGCCTGCTCCAACAGGTTCTGCATCTCTGGGAGGAATGGAAAGAGGGGACCTCTTTTCTAGAGATGCTTTCAAGGGATCTAGATCCAGATCTAGAGCCTGGAAGGAGCCTTGGAAGTCACGGAATCCAACACTCCTCATTTTGCAGATAGGAAACTGAGGACCTCAAGGCAACTCATCAAGGCCATAAAGGTAATACAAGTGGCAGAGTCTGCATCTGAACCCAGGGCCTCTGATCCTAGATCCAACAGCCTTCCACTGCATCCCCATCTGTTTGTGACCCTCCTTCTAGCTGCAGAGCCTTTTTAAAGGCAGATCTAACCAGGGCCTGGAGTCTGTAAAACAAAGGGATTATCTCAGAAAAAATAAGGGATCAAAGGACCAGAAGCTAGAAAGGGCCTTAGAGAGATTTTGGTCTTAAACCTTTCATTTTACAAATGAGACAGCTAGTGCTAGCTGGTGTCTGGTGCAGCAGAGTGCTGGACCTAGACTAAGTAAGACCTAAGTTCCTAACTAACCTCAGATACCAGCTGTGTGACCCTGGACAAGTCATTTAACTGCAGTCTGCTTCAGTTTCCTTATCAGTAAAATGGAGATAACAGTAGCTACTTCCTAGGGCTGCTGAGAAGATAAATGAGATATCTGTAAAGAGTTTCACAAACTGCAAGTGCTGTATAAATGCTAACTATTAGGAATAAGTGCTAGTTGTTAATATGAGGCAAATGAGATCCACGAGTGATGTGACTTATCTAAGGTAATATGAGTTCACAATTGATGTGACTTATCTAAGGTAATAGAGCTAATGACAGAACTAGAATCCAAACCCAGATATCCTGAATTCCAAGCCTATGTTATTTCCTATACCATCACTGCCTAAATAATTGCTAAATTCCCTTTTAGCTTTAATAGTCTATAAATCCACCACATTTCCCCAAAAAGGATATTGTGTCATCTGTATAATGATGGACCTGATTTAGATGATCCCCAAGGTCCCTTCTGGCTCTGATATTCTATGGTTCTCAGATTCTAAGTTCTTCCTGTTCATTGATTTTGAATGGCTGTTTGTTCCTGATATTGCCATGGATTCTGCTTTACCAGCAATAGTTCATTGGATCCCAATGGCCTGATCTTAAAACTTAACAGAAAATTCTTGATGCCTAGACCCCAGCTGGCAAATCTAGTGGGGTTAAGGGAAGTTACTCAAGTGCCTGCAAAAACATGTTCTAGGCAGCATCTTAAAGGGAGTTGTAGTAGTGCTTCCCTCAGCAGGTGTCTAGACCATTCTAGTTCCAGAGAATACTCTTTCCCCAGGCCATGATATTCCTCTGAATAGCAAGGAAATCTTGCAGAAGCAGCTGATGTTTCACAAGCCCCTGAGGTAACTAACATTTATAACCTGGAAATCCTAGTTCTACCTCTGACTCTAATTCTGCCCCAGCTCCATTTCTAACCCTATTTCTGTCTCTGCTGCTAGCCCTAATTTCATTCAATCTCAATTCAACAAGCATTAAAAATTTTTTTTTTGCATCTTATTTTTTTAATATAATTAATTTATTTTTAGTTTTCAACATTCACTTCCATAAGATATGGGGTTTTAAACTTCTCCCTCTCCTTCTCCTTCCCTTTCCCCAAGATGGCGTGCAACCTGATATAGGTTTTACTTATATATTCAATTAAATATATTTTCACATTAGTCATAATGTAAAGAAGAACTAAAACTACTGAGAGGAACCATAAGAAAGAAGAAACAAAACAACAAAAGAAAAGGAGAGCAATGGTGTGCTTCCATCTGTGTTCGGACTCCAAAGCTCTTTCTCTGGATGTGGATGGCATTTTCCATCCTTAGTCTTTTGGAGTTGTCTTAGATCCTTGCATTGCTGAGAAGAGCTAAGTCTGTCAAAGTCAGTCATCACATAATGTGGCTGTTAACTGTGTACAAGGTTCTCCCAGTTCTGCTCCCCTCACTCAGCATCAGTTCATAAGTCTTCCCAGGTTTTCTGAAATTCATCTGCTTATCATTTCTTACAGCACAACAGTATTCCATTACATTCATATACCATAACTTGTTTAGTCAGTCCCCAATTGATGGACATCCCCCCAACTTCCAATTCTTTGCCACCACAAAAAGAGCTGCTATAAATATTTTTGTACACATGGATCCTTTTCCCATTTTTATACTCTCTTTCGGATACAGACCTAGAAGTGGTATTGCTGGGTCAAAGGCCAACAAGCATTTTATTAAGATCCTACCATGTGCCAGGCAAAGTGCTTAGGTACTAGGGATACCAAGACAATAAACAAAGAGGACTCCTGATCTCTATTTGATTTCATACTGAAAGTTTAATAGAAGGACCAGGCACATCAACTGACATATAAAATATGCTTGGCCTTTCAAAATATTTTAAAATTCCAGTCCTTCTAGCTTTTGAACATAAATAAGCTTTTTTCAGCAGAAACTCATTTTGGCTGTTAAACTGAATCCATGTAAAGAATCATAGACCTTGGAGTTGAGAGAGCCCTTAAAGATCATCTAGTTCAGATATTAAACACCTGCAGCACAGGGACCCTCAAACACTCCCTGAAGGAACCAGATGAAAATGTAATTGGGAAATATTTATGTATGGATTAGTGCCACTGTCAGTTGAGGCCACTGATCTAGTTCATCATTCAAGAAGCATATTTAGTAAGCACTTACTGTGCGCCAAGCTCTGTGCCATATGCTGGGGATATCAAGACATAAACAAAAACATTCGTGGTCCTTGGGATGCTTACATTTTACTGGAGGAAACAATACATGAATATACAAAGTACCAACAGGACAAATACAAAGTAACTGAGGGAAGAAGGAAAAGACCCGTTCCCTCATTTTGTAGATGGAGGGGTGGGAAGGAATTTGCCAAAGCTCACAAAACTAGCTAACAGAAAAGCCACGATTGGAACCTAAGTCCCTGACTCCTAATACTGTGTGCTTTTCCACTCACTAGGCCATACTGGCACTCTAGTTTCTAAAAAAAATTTTATTTTAAAAATACTTTGCAGGGGAGACTGAGCTCTAGCTTTTCAGATCTTTTGAGAATACAATGACAGTACTATCTGGTGAAAGAAAGAATGCAAAAGCCTCAGTTCCAGACCCAGCTCTCTGTCTTCTACTACCTTTGCAACCTTGGACAAATCCACTTAACAGATCTGAAAGCCAGTGTTCCTTATCTGCAAAATGGGATAATAATCACCTCATCTTAGCTCTTAGGGTTGTTGCTTTAAACAAGCTAATGTGAAAACTCTAAGAAAAGAAACAAATGATATACAATGCCACATATTATTATTAAGAAGCAGTCAAGGAGGGATGACTTTGGGAGCATCCTGTCTGAAGGAAACTAAGCAGAGGGGGTATTAGGCAGGAATATGGAATAAAAGAGTTGAAAGGGGGTGATAATCAGCTCTGTGCCCTCAGGAAATGATAAATGGCAACCTCTGGGTATTTTTCCAAAAACACAGGAACAGAGGGCTGACCTTTCACAAGCAAAATATGCAAATTGCCATCTCCAGGGAAATTAGTATTTCCAGTTCAAATGGCAAAAACTTTCCTGAAGAATAGCAACTTGCTATCATGCCCATAGCACCACCTCAACCAAACAGTCCTAATTGCCCTTACATCTAATTATGGATATTCAACTCCTTGAAGACTGCTCAGCAAGACAACCTGGCAGAAGATAAAACTTGGGGCTGGGAGTAGGGATACCTAGGTGTCTTGGGCTGTCCATGCAACACAGAATTAGCAGTGTTTCACCACTTGGTCCTTAGAAAGTCTGCCTTAAGAGGAGAAGAAATATTGTGTTCACATGATTACAAATCACTGACTCATGACATGCATTTCACAGAAAGGGAACTTGGGTCTTGTGTCAATGACATAATGCTAGCAGTGATTTTAAATCCTTCTTGAAATATCAGGCAGATGGAGACTGCCTGAGTACTTAAGTCCCTAGAGAAAGGACAGGTTATGTTCATGGAGGACACTTCAAGGAGAGACAATAAAGTGAACCACCTGCGTTTCCTAGTTCTGAATAAAGTCTGCTCTGGAGGCTGGCTAGGCACAAAGGATGAGGTTGCTCAGGTTCTTCATCTAGAAAGTAGGGATCATTGAATGGCCGAAAAGTGTCTATTAGTTTCCATGGAAAAATGGTAAACATTAGCATGGTATTGTATGGAGGGGTCCCAGAGGATCAACACTCCCTATTATGCTGAACCAGATCAAAATGCAATTGGGAAATATTTAACAAAATAAACAAAAAAGACAATAAAACACAGATAACATCACATTTTAAAACTACGTCAATATGCAGCCTTAAAGATCTTTATGTATTGTTTAGTGGTCCCCTTTCTATTTAAGTCTGACATCAATGGCAGACTGGAGAGGGTCCCTAGAGTCCAGAAAGCCTTCATTCAAATCTTGCCTCTGACAAAAACTAGTGGTGAGACTTTGGACAAGTACCTTAATGTCTCAGTGCCCCCCAAGCAATTCTCGAAGACAATCAGTGTCAGGGGTGGGGAAGAAAGAAGAGCTGAAATCTGCCATCTGCATCAATGGAAGGAGTTTCTGCACCAGGAGTTTCTCAAAGCCCATGTCTGAACACTGTGTGTGTTTGAATTTGTGGGTATGGTGATTTAATAGGATGATGGATTTATAGATGGAGGAGAGTATGACATTATCTAGTTCAATTTCCTCATTTTACAGATGAGGAAACCGAGGCTAAAGGAAGTCAAGTGCCTTGCCCAAAGGTACAATTTGAACTCAGGTCTTTTAACTCCAGAGCTGTCTACCCACAGGACACAGGCCCTCTGGTGCCAAATCGAGCACTCTTTCCACTCTGCCTTCTTCAGAAAAAATTCAAGGGGTTTAACATTCTTCCAAGCTAAAATGCTCATGCTTACACAAATGGAGAATAAATCCTATCACGGTGGAAATCAAATCTACTTCCCTTTTCTCCACCACAATTTCTAGTATAATTCGAGGCACACAAAATGTACTCCACAACACTATCAACTTGCACATTTTGCACTAGACATTTTGCTAGAACTAATATACCTGGGGGCTATATGGACTATATGTATTTTTAAAACATAGATATTTTAAAAACATGTACTTTAAAAAGTTTTTTAAAAGTTATAAAAAATAATGCGAAGTGAGAAAAGCAGAACCAAGCACATTCTCCTAAAAGACCTGCTCTGCAGCCTAGCACACACATATCTTTTGGTATATGTACTCATAAGATACTTAAGAGTTAGACTATTAGTGATGCTTAAGATTACTTTTCATGACAAAGCTGTCTTTAAAAATAAGCTTTTCTGGGCTCTCTCTGCACCTGAATTCCCCAGGCACGACCCAGAGAGGCAGCAGGCCCAACTTGGCTAACGCTGCAAGCCAAAGTGAAAATGGGAAAACATAAGGCGTGATTGAACAAACCCAACCGGTTTTCTTTACCAAGAGGAAGTGGAAACCCTTCATTAAGTCTTATGACAGTCTTATGCACGGTCCCTTTAAACGCATACACTCTGGCCGGACACAGAGGAATACACATAAGGCAGATGGACTTTGGGGATGCAGAGACCTGGGGCCAGCTGTGCTCCACCCATACCTGGGCTACGGGTGGGAGCTGGGCCTAAGCGGCCCTCCCCCGCAGCGCAAGGGTCCGGCGTTCACAGTCAGATTGCTTGGCACGCTCCCTACTAGCAGAGGCTCCCAGGCCCTGCGTGAGGATGCAGTGCTAGGTACCCAGCGCTGCCCTATCCCTCCCCTCAGCCCGGGATGCTGCAGGTAAAGGGAAGCGAGACAGGACAGCAGCCGGGAGGCGCGCGCAGCCAGCAGAGCCCCCACCCCCGAGCCCCGGAACGAGCGCGCGCGCACGCGACGGACCCCGGGCCGCAGTCCGAGCACGCGCGTGCGCGCACGCGCTAGATCCCGGGGTGCCCGCTCCTCTTGAGGGCGGAGGGAGCGGGGGGTAGGGTAGGGCGTGGATTTTCCTGGGGACGGGGGACGGCAGTCGCCCACTCCTCTGGCCCCCACTCACCTGCTCCCAGAGAAGCGCCCCGGCGGTGTTTACCTAACTCTCCGGGTAACGGAGCTAGCCCCAGCCCAGGGCCGAGGCACCACCCCCGGCCCGGCCCGGCCCACCCCTCCCGGCCCAGGGAACCGAACTGCGCAGCTCCCATTGGCTGGTCCCTAGGGCCCCGCCCAGAGGCTGGGGGCGGGGTCATCCTTGATCATGGGCCAATTGCAGCTGGAGGCGGGCCGAAGCGGGGCCGGTGGGGTCCGGGATGCCCGCTTCCTCCATGCAGTGGGTTACTGCGGGAGCCTCAGAAGCTCCAGTGTAGGGCCATCATCAACCTGGGCAACAAGCGTCCAAGGTTTCTCAGCTGGTGCCATTGCCAGGCCCCTACTTGGACTGAATCCTGGGGCAAGCAGGCACTTAGCAAAGAGCCTGGCACATAGTAGGCGTTTAATATAGGATGATGGGCTTCTAGGTGGCACAGTGGATAGCGTGCTCAGGCCTGGAATCAGGAAGACTCACCTTCATTAATTCATATCCAGCCTCAGTCACTTACTAGATGTGTGATTCTAGGAAAGTCAACCATTTCTTCCTCTGTTGTTAGCTCTTCCCTTCTGAGATTACTTCCATCCATTCTGTCTTGTGGTACTTAGTTATTTATGTGTTCTGTTCTATAGAATGTAAGCTTCTTGAGGGCAGGAACTGGGTTGTTTTATTTTTGTCATCCTTTGTATTCCCAGGGCTAAACATAGTATCTGGCACGGAGCAAACACTTAAATGCTTGTTGACTGACTAAATGCCTGGCTATAGCATGTTTCCTCTCTCTCCTTTCCCTTAATGAGACTTAGATTTTTCAATTTTGCTGCCAATGTCAGCACATCTGTGTGATTCAGTGGAAAGAACGTGAACCGGGAACTCAGGAAAGATGGGTTCACTTTCCCGCCTTTCTGCTAACTAACTTTGCAACTTTGGGCAGATAACTTAATTTCTCTTAAGTGTCAACTTCTTCACGTCTATAAACAAGGAGACTAGGTTGGATATTTTCCTTTCCAGTCTTAACTGCCTATGATACAATAATAATAATAACTCAAATTTATATATCAGTTTAAGGTTTATACCGTGCTTTCTTTGCAACAATCCTACAAGATAGGGAGTGCAAATAATATAATTCCCATTTTACAGTTGGAAATGAGATTCATTTGTGTGGAAATAATTTGCCCAAAGTCACAGCCAGTAAGTGGCAAAGCCAGGACTCTGGTCCAAATGTTCTGGCTCCAAAAGCAGTGCTCTTGATACTTTACCAGACTATATATGTTAGAGAAATCATTCCCTTATCGTCTGCTTGTTCTTTATAGAGTTCAGTTTCTGATTGCAAAAGTCAATGTCTACTTCATGGAGAAGGAGTTCATCTGTGATATGTGAATTGTATACGAAGTAAATCAAGTCAACAATCTATATGCAAGATAAATTGGAAATAATTAAACATTATCTTCATTTCCTTATATATCTTCCCAACCCTACCAAGATAGCCTTCCCTTGTTATAAGGAATAAAAAGGAAAGAGGGAAGGAAAGAGGTTCAATCTCATAGTATGTACAAGGTTTCCTACCTCTGCTAACAAAGAAGGGCCAAGCATTTTCTTAGATCTTTTACAGGGCCAAGATTGGGCATTATAATTACACAGCATTTGGTTTTTTGTTGTTGTTCTTTCCATTTACATTGTTGTAGTCTCTGTGCATATTATTTTCCTGGTTCTTCTTCATTTTGCATCAGCTCATAGAACTCTTCTCATGCTTATACATATTCTTTGTAGTTATTTCTTAGGGCACAATGTATTCCATTATATTCATGGAGTTATTACCCAATTGATGGGCATCCATTTTATTATTCTGACACTTTTTCTATTAGATTGTAGGTTTATAGTTTTTTTATATGCTCTTTAAGGAAAATTTTTCATTTATTTCATACCCTTAATACCTTAAGCAGTACCTTACAGGGGCTTAATTATTATCAGTTATTAAACTGAATTCTCAAGATGTATAAAGTAAGCATGTTGTCTGTGGGGAGGAACTCAGTTTAACATAGGCTGAGAACACTGATACCCTATTACTGATTTCTAGATGGCAACATTTTATATGATATATTTACAAATCCTGAAACATCCCTACCTATGAAGATGAAAAATGGAAGTGATCCTTAGGCTAATGGAGAGATATAGTCAGCAGCAGTCACTCAGCAGCAGCATATTTATGAAGATGACTCACGTGCAAGAAGTAGCCCAAGTAATTTTTTTTTGTTCTGAACCTATGATTTCATTTGATGTTGGGCACTCCCAGCAAGAAAACTCCCTCTACCAATGCAGGTCAGTGCCTGCTCTGGAATGTACAGACTTTAGAATATATGGAAAATCTCCTAGGAAAAATGTATAATTAAAAAAAAGACCCGAGCTGGTCCTGAAGGAAGAGAGAGAGATAATAGACAGCCTGAGTTCTACATTGGCATCCATGTAACATACTAAGACTTAGAGGAACACCTCCAGAGGGTCAGGTTGATATTCTCTGGAGGATGAAATTACACAGGATAAGAAAGTATGGATGGCTGCAATCTGCACTATTGGAGGCAGTGTTCACATTAAGGATAGCTTAAAACTGAACAAAGATTTTTGGGATATTCTATATACAGTATGAATGCTGGATCACAGATTCAGTGAAGTTTTGAAATAAATTAGAAAGGAGACAAATTAGGAGGGTTCATGTCAGTGATCATATTACTGATTTTGTTGTTTAATTTTTAGAAAGAATTACCTTAAAATTTTTCTTAAAAACACGAGATCAAGGTTGATGAAATTTGGCTCCTGGCTTACCAACAGAGACATTTCAGGGACATCTAGTGGATGCTGGTGGTAATTTCTTCTGTGGGTCCTACTCTGTATAGTATTATACCACTCTAGCTTCTTAGGGAGTGAAACCTAGAAAGATAATTCAATTTACCCAAACCTGCAATAGAGATTACAATACCTGCTGAAGGTCTTCTGGAGAAATAATAAATACTAATATTTTTAAAGTTCAAAGATAATAGAAAGAGCAATGTTGTGAAATAATATGAATAAAATTATAAAATACAGGTGAATCTGTACATTCTTGACTAGTTTAATTCATAGAGAGTGAAAGTTAAACAAAAGGGATAGATTTTGCTTTAAAAAAGTTTTTTTTGGTGGGGTAATGCAGGACATTTGGGTTAAGTGATTTGCCCAAGGTCACACGGCTAGTTTTGTGTTAAGTGTCTGAGGCTGGATTTGAACTAAAGTCAACCTGACTCCAGGACCAGTGATCTATTCACTGCCCCACCTAGCTTTTTTCTTTTTAAACATCCAGCCACAGTTGATAAAAGAATGAGGGTGTGACTTCATGAGATCATATATTTAAAGCTAAAAGGGACTTTAAAGGTCATTTAGTTCAATACTTTTCATTTTACAGATAAGGAAACTGAGGCCTAGGGAGATTAAATGACTTTTCCTAAGTCATATGGAAGTGACAGAAGTAGGATTCACACCTAGGTCTTTTGAATCTAGGGCCTAGTACTAAACCAGATGTAATAGGCCCTTAATAAGTACTTGTTGATTCATTATGATTCCTACCAGCATTTGACTGTTCAAATTAATTGTTGTTGTTAAGTCATTTTAGTACGGTCCAATTCTTTGTGACCCCATTTGGGGTTTTCTTGACAAAGATACTGGAGTGGTTTGCCATTTCCTTCTCCAGCTCATTTTACAGATGAGGAAACTGAGGCAGACAGGGTTAAGTGACATGCCCAGGATCTTACAAATAGTCTGAGTTCACATTTGAACTCAGGAACATGAGTCTTCTTGACTCTAGGCCCAGTGCTCTATCCACTGTGCCAGCTAGCTGCTGCTCTTCTTATTAATAATAACAATTATATAAGATTTAAAAATTTTTAAGATTTACAAAATACTTTAACCACATTATCTCACGTCAGCCTCACAAAAACTTTGTGAGATAACTACTAGTGGTATTATTATTCCCATTTTAAAGATGAGGAGACTGAGGCATGGAGAGGTTAAGTAATTTTACCATGTTTTCTTGGCTAGTATCCAAGATGAGATTTGAACCCCAGTTTTCCTGAATCCAACTTTCATGCTCCCTCTGTATGATTCTTCATAAAATCATAGTGTATTACAGTTGGAAGGAATCCAATCTCTTCATTCTACGGATGACCCTGCTGGAGCTCAAAGAGGCTACAGGAGTCAGTCACAGTCTTAACTCCCCTGCTCCTCCATTCCCTCATCTGTAAAATGAGAGGATTGTATTAGATGGTATTTAAGATGCTTTCCAGTTCATGACACTATGGTATTTTGAAGGAGACAGTGATTTTGAACATGTATGACAAAATGTGACCAGTAGATATGCCAAAGAAGGAAGACAAATTCACAGCACCATATGCCTTTTGCAGCCATTCTCAGATATTTAGTTTGGGAACTATTGGAGGAGTGGGGAAGATATTCACCTTGAATGTTGCTTTCTTTTTTCATTCATTCATTCAGTTCATCATATTCATTCTATTTCTATTTAATTATTCCCTCAGGGTTCTTTGTATCAGAGGCAAAAGAATATGCCTTTCCCCATGGCCTTCAATGCTATGAAGACTGGACCTCACTTTAGCCTTACCTTCAAAGGCTAAACCTCCTGTTTAGATGGAGAATTTGAAGCCTTGAGGGAGAAAGTGGCTTAGCCAGAGCCAAGAAGTAAGGATACAGCACAACATGGTGTGTCTCCCACCTGCCTTTGCAGTCTTGTTCCATATTATTCCCTTTCTTGAATTAGTAGGGGGAGTTTTCTCATCTGAGAGTTCCCTGTATCAGTGAAGTCACAGTTTCCTTTTAGGGGGAGGGGAGGACATTTTCAGTCTTCCTGATCTACATCTTGCCACTGAACCCAGATGACTTTGGAGGGCAAAGTGAGGCTGGGGACCTTGTACAGCCGTCCTCACTTAAATCCAAATCCGATTGCAAGTCATGGCATCATCTTCTGGATATCATGGTCCTTTCTGAGAACAAAGGACAAACAACAATTACAACAATCCTGCCCAGACCTTTCCAGTCTAATTGTTCCCTAGGTACAATACTCTGTTTCCTCCCTCCAGGCTGGCCCTCCCCCTAGCCCTTCCAGATCTGAAACGCATTTATTCCTCAATCCAGCCCCCATCCCACTCTCACAGAATTTAGAATTCCTAATTTCCTTCAGCTAGGTGGCACAGTGGATAGAGCACTGGGCCTGCAATCAGGAAGACTTACCTTCATGAGTTCACTTACTAGCTGTGTGACCCTGGGCAAGTCACTGAACCCTACTTGCCTCAGTTTCCTCATCTATAAAATGATCTAGAGAAGGAAATGGCAAACCACTCCAGTATCTTTGCCAGGAAAACCCCAAATGAGGTCATGGAGAGTCATTCACTGAAATGAATACTTTTGTCCCATACAAATACTACCAGAGGCTCAGAGCTGTGCCAGTCAGATACTTTATATTTGCTAGGGTTTGATCATCGATGCACCCATGATGCTGTTATTGCTTCAAGGAGGCTGACACTATGGCCTAGGGCCTGCAACCTCGCCCAGGGGGCACATAAACAGTAGTTTCCTGCTTCTGCCTTGCCCTAGAGTGCACCCTGTGGTCACCCAACATGAAATTACCTCCAGTGACCTGCTCTTTCTAATGCTTCCTTTGTATACAGAACAGGATCCCACAATTCACACTTGGATGTCCTTCCTATCCATACTCTCAATGCAAATGCACTCTGAGAGTCCATATTTATGGTCTCTTCCTCTCTCATACTCATTTCCCAGTATTTGTCCCTTACCCTACATTATGGGCAATTGAGAGGGCGGTGTGGTATAATGGATAGAGCACTTATCCCTAGACTTGGAGTGAGGAAGACCTGTATTCTAATTCTACCTCAGACGCTGATTAGCTATGAGACCCGTTCAGGGCCTCACTTTTCTTATCTATAAAAGGAAGGTATGTGGTTTGATTGTCTCAGAAGTCTCAGATAGCACTCAACCACTCCATTGTCTCTGGCCAAGCCTTCCCATGGTATGCCACAAACACACCCAAATCCTACTATGTTCTTTCCATAATAGCTCCATGCTCATCACCAATGCACTCAAGGGCTGGATCTTGCTGCCATGATAAGCCACAATCAATCAGCACCATCAAGGGTACATCTTTGACACCGTTGTAGTTTGGTTTGGTTTCTAAATAGCTCAGATGGTTATATGAATTGCTGGCCTTGGAGTCAGAGGCACTGAATTCAAATCCAAATTCTATGGCTTACTATTGCCTGTGTGATCTTGGGTGGATAACCCTTTCTGGGCTTGCCCATAAGATGAAGTGGTCTGATTAGATGACCCCTGGGGACCCTTCCAGCTCTAAATCTCTGCTGCTATTATCCTAATGATTGTGGACGGGTGAGTGAGGTCTAGAACTCGTCTTCATAGCCTGATGCCTTCTCTCAGGAATTCCCCTGACCTCAACTCTCCTTCTCCTAAGTATCCTCACCCCCCTCCCCTTCCCCCAAATCTCAGCAACTGCTCCAGCTCCTTACCCTACATGGACACTCTATTAGTTCCTCTCACCTCTCACTAAAACTTTTTCAATTTTTCTAATTTAGTTTTCTGATTTTTCTAAAAGCCCCAGACTTCCTCACATTTTTGCCACCCTGCTTATGTGCACCCCTCTCCTCCAGAGATATAACTTAGGCATATGGAACTCCTGTCTATATCTGTTTCATGGGATGTAACTGTGACAGTTTATGTCTGTGGAGATAAACTTTTTCAATGAGCCACTGAATATTAACATCAAATGAGACATTGAAAAGGGATCGTTTGTTTAACTGAGATGTTTTACAGGAGCATGGAGGATTCTCTATATTTTTCCATGGCATTATTCTTATATGGAGGCAATTAAGTGGTGTGTTGAACTTGGACTAGATTTATGACCCTGGACAAGTCCCTTGCCCTCAGTTTTCTCATCTGCAAAATGGGGATAATAATAGCATTTACCTCCTAGGGTTGTGGGGGTGATATACTGTAACATGCTTTGCAAACCTCAAAATTCTATTTGCATGTTAGTTATTACTATTTTTTTAAAAATTTATTTATTTACTTTTAGTTTATAACATTCAGTTCCACAAGCTTTTGAGTTCCAAATTTTCTCCCCCTCCCTCTCCTCTCCCCTCCCTTCCCCCATAGTAGCATGCAATTTGATATAGGTTCTACAAATGCCTTCACATTAAACATTAGTCAAGTTGTAAAGAAGGATTATTTATTCCATTGGAATGGAATATGAATGGGATGAACAATGAGAAAGAAGGAACAAAACAAAACAAAAAAGAGAGAGCAAGTAGTTTGCTTCAATTTGCATTCAGACTCCGCATTTCTCTCTCTGGATGTGGATAGCCTTTTCTATCATGAGTCCTTTGGAATTGTCTTCTAACCGTGCATTGCTGAGATGAGCCTACTCTATCAAAGTTAGTCCTATATAACTCTCTCTAGGTTATTATGAAGTGTGTCTGTTCTTCATTTCTTATAGCCCAATAGTATTCCAATACATTCATATACCACAACTTGTGCAGCCATTCCCCAACTGATGGGCATTCCCTTGATTTCCAATTCTTTGCCACCACAAAAAGAGCAGCTATAAATATGTACATACAGGTCCTCCTCCCACTTGTATGATCTCTTTGAGATGCAGCCCTAGAAGTGGTATTGCTGGGTCAAAAGGTATGCACATTTTTATAGCCCTTTGGGCATAGTTCCAAATTGTTCTCCAGAATGGTTAGATCAGTTAATAATTAGTTGTTATTATTGCATTGAATCTTAGAATACCATGAAAAAATTCCTCAGGTTTAACAATACGTAATGAAAAAAACAAAGTGGATGATGAACTCATATCATCTAGATTATGTCATGAAGTTGGATGTGTAGCCCACTGAGATAGTTCGTTCATATGCATATTTAGGATAGGTACTGTAGATGGAAAATGATTTAGGTCCTAGAAACAGCCTTCTTACTTTAAAAACCTAGAACTGCTAACTGGAAGAGAATGCTGCTGCCAGCAAATTCATGAGCAAGGCCTCTGCTTGTTTTTCAGGTGGTTTACAAGTGGTATGCAGAGAGGCCTAAACCTCGTGGTGTCAATATTTTATCCAAAACCAAAGAGTGCCTAGACCTCTGGAAACTGAAGACTGAATCATCTCCAGGCCCAGACACCATTGTTCAGTAAGGAGTGTATGGGGTATGGGGACCCCAAAAATATCCTACCCGAGAAAAATCAAAAGTCAAAGGTATCTTGAGGAAAGAACAGGAAGTTTTATTCTCTTCCCCTGTAGGAAGAAGGCTGTCTTCTCCATGGCAGGGATCAAGGAGAGGAAGCCTGTTACAAAAGACAGAAAAAAAATTTATACTCTAACGCAGTCAAGACCCCTCCCCCTGGCTATCCCTTCTCCCATTGGCTAGGAGGCAGGCTCTCAGTCTTGGTGCGAAATCTAACCCAATGGCGGGTAACAAAGAAGCCCACCACCATCTCCTATTGGCAGAGAGGTGGGACAGGAAGCCAAGGTATCATCCATGGCCTTATATGGTAAACGCCAAAGCAAGGGAGGGGAAAAGGTCACAAGCAAGGGTGGAGGTCAAAAACTCCTGAAAAAGGGCCTAATGCTTTTAAGGGTGTGGTATACAAGCGTGGAGGTCTAAAACTCCTGAAAGGAGCATTCTAATGCTGATGACAGCAAGGGAAGAAGGGGAAGGGTCCCAGGACTCAGGTCTGTCCAGCCTTACAGTAGTCTATCTCTGATTTCCAAATAGTTTCTCTCCCTTCTCATTCTGAGGAGTCTTCACAGAGGGTGCAGAAAGTATACCTCACTCAGGAGTCAGTGAAATACTAAGAATACATTAAGTACCCTTTTGAAACTTCTCTTTAGTCACAGAGGTCAGCAGCTGGTCAGGAAAGCTGGCCTGTAGACATGAGAAACCACAGTTTCTCACACCTTTATACATAATATGTTCTATAAGCCAGAGCTTCCTGGGTCAGCATGAAAGAACATCAAGAAGATGAAAAGGTTCCTTTTTTTAAAATGCACAGCTCTGAAAACCATGCATTGTATTTAATAAATAGGCTTTCTTGAAATGGAAATTTATTACAGTATATTTTGAATCCTTTTATGTTCTGCTGTGTATATAGCAGTATTTTTTCTTTGCTATTTAAGTTTATAATATGTTTCTTTTTCTTTTCTTATTGTGTATTTAAGTTTAAAAATTTTTTTTAAAAGTTTCCTTTTTTTTCTTTTGTTGTCTAGGGGTGTTTCTATGTTAAGGAAAGGTCCCCCCCCACATAAACGCACACACACCTCATCCACTGTAAATTGATCAGGATTATTCCTTGATTTTTAAAAAATAACTTTTGAGTTTAGATTTCCTTTAAAAACAAAATGCATGGGGAGTGGAGCCAAGATGGCGGAGTAAAAGCAGAGACTTGCTTGAGTTCTCTCCTAAACCCCTCCAAATACCTGTAAAAATTTACTCTAAACAAATTCTAGAGAAGCAGAACCCAAAAAATGGCAGAGTAAAACAAATTTCCAGTCCAAGACAACCTGAAAGGTCAACAGGAAAGGTCTGTTGCACCAATCTGAGAGAAGAACACAGTCCAGCATGGGCCACACCAGCACAGATGAGAACAGAGCAGGACTCAGGGGACAGAATCACTGGCAGCTGTGGCAGTTTCCAGACTTCTCAACCTAGAAATGCCAAAGACAACTTAAAAGGTCAATAGGAAAGGTCTGTTGGACCTAGGTGAGAGAGGAGTGTGGTTCAGCCCAGGTCCCAGGGTGGCTGTGCAGTGGTGGCAGCTGCTGTTTCCAGAGCTCTCAGCCTACAGATAGTGGGGAGATCAAGGAGCTGATCAGAGGGGGATAGCAGGGATCTCTTTGCTGGCACTGAGACAGGATTCTCTTGCTTTGCCGGTGCTTCAATCTGAGTCATAGTCCTGGCTGTCAGTCCTGGGAAGAGCAGAAGCACTGGTGGGCAGAGCTTCTCTCTGTCTCCCTCTCTCTCTTCCTCTCTCTGTCTGTCTGTCTGTCTGTCTGTCTGTCTCTCTCTCTCACACACACACACACACACACACACACACACACACACACAGAGTTGGCAAGGTGATACAATGAATAAAGAGCTGGACCTGGAGTCAGAAAGACCTGAGGTCAAATCCAGCCTCAGATATTTATTAGCTGTGGGGTCCTGGACAAATCACTTAACTAAAACAAGTCTACTTCAGTTTCTTCATCTGTAAAGTAGGGATAATAATATCACTTACCTCCTAGGTTGTTGTGAGCTTAAAATAATATTTGTAAAATACTTTGCAAACCTTAAAGTGCTATATAAATTCTAACTATTATTATTATTATGGATTAGGAACCTGACACTTAGAGAAGTCACGGAGACTTGCCCAAGTTTATCTAGGTAGTAAGTGGTAGGGCTTGGAAGAGCACGAGTCCACTGATCCTAAATCCAAGGCTCTTTCCACTGGAGAACACTGCCTTCCAGGCTATTCCAGGTCTAAGTGACCCTGTTCCAGGCTATTTATTTATTAGATTTATTTCTTTGACTTAACAGTTTCCTCTTGTGAATGTACCATTTATGTCTCTCCCATAGATCCCTAGGGGGTAATGCATACACGTTATAGCATATAGAATAGAACAATTAATGATGAAAGCCTGGGAGGTAGGGAACTGAAAGGGACAAGTTGAGGACTGAGGGAATAGTGACCAGCCAGTGGAAGCTGGTATCTTCTTTGTCTTTGGCTGCTTTGGAAGGACTTGATCAGTTGTTTCATAAATGGACCAGTGTTGACTTATGAAGACCCTAATAAGTTCTTTGTGCTGCTTGATGGTGCTAACCTGGAATGTTTGGGGGGTATTCTTGTATAAGAGGAATGATGGGGTCACTAAAAACCTGTTGTATGTAGGGGCAGAGGACTTACTAATTAGAGTTCTTAGTTTTGAAGTGGGTAGTCACTGATAATCTCTGATATTAGGTAAATGCATCTTAATCTCATATATAGACTGGCAACAGTCCACTAACATACTTTTTAAAAAAAAATTATATTTTTTCTAATTACATGTAAAAGCAATTTTCAACATTTGTTTATTAAAATTTTGAGTTCAAAATTCTCTCCCTTCATCACCTCCCCCACCCACTGAGAAGGCAAGTGATTTGATATAGCTTATACAAGAATATTCATACAAAATATATTTCTATATTGCCCATGCTGTGAAAGACAGCAGTGCTCTCCCACACCAAGCAACAACAACAAAAAGGTAACGAAAGTTTTAAAAAGTATGATTTTGTCCAATTTCTCTTCTCTCTGGAAATTTAATAAGCCACACTGTGTTGCAATTTAATTCATTTTTAGCCTAGTTGAATACAATGGTACTTAGATCCATATGATCTTCTTCTCTGCTATTTTATGGAGTTTATATGTCAGAGGAAAAGTTAATAGTATAATCATAATAGCCCAGAGCTCCCAGGTAGGAAAAATCCTAACATCAAGCAGAGATTGGGCTCTGACCTAATTTAAATCTATATTAATCTGTAGCTATTTTGTTCAGTGACTCTTTGTGACCCATTTGGGGTTTTCTTAGCAAAGATTTAATAGTTTGTTGTTTCTTTCTCCAGCTCATTTTACAGATGAGAAACTGAGGCAAACAGGGTTAAGTTTAAGTAATGGGCCCAGGGTCACTCAGCTAGTAAAGTGTCTGAAGACAGATTTTAACTCAGGAAGATGAGACTTCCTGACTCCAGATTTGGTACTCTATCTACTGTGTCACCTCGCTGTCCTAAACTATAGCTAGCCCCTAGCTTTTTTATGCTTGAGACAAAAATCAAGATATATGAAACATTTAGGTGAAAGAAACAAGCAGAATTTATTACAGAGCCTGTTACTAGATAGGCATGAGAAGTAAAACTTGGGGAAAGAATGGTCCTTTCTTTCCAGTCTTTCTAGAGTAGGTACAACTAAGAGCTTCAGCTTGAGCCTCTTCCTCTGAGATGCTTATAATGGCCAGGTGACCCTTTTCCATCTTCTTTCTGACTCTGTTTACTTAAGTCTGGAGAAGAACTACTGCCCAAGTCCCTACCCCTTCGTCTTAGACCATGTCTCACAGATGGTGTGTCGTTGGCTGTGACTTCAGATTCAAAGATCATGCCAGTCCCAAATCCCTCTCAGGAAATGCTTGTCCCTCTGAACTACAAATCCTAGCATGCCAGTCAGTGCTCAAAACCCTATTTCATTCTGTTGTCTTTATATGTCTAGTAGTGGAAGCAAATATTTAATGAAGAACTATGAGACAAGATAAGAAATGAGGTTATAATCTTCAAAGACCTAAGTTTTATTCTCCAAAGGGGTACTTACTATTGAGAGAAAGGCAGAAACTATGCAATGGAGTACAGTAATAGATTATAATTGATCATGCAGAAAATACCAGGAAGCAGGTGGTGCTAATCAAGGGTTTTTGCTCTAGGACTCTGGAAGTCTACAGAATGACTTTGGGCATGAGTCAAGAGAGAACACCTGAACTAATTAAAAAAAAATTTCTGGCTCAAGATGACATCAGATGCATACAAGAAGAGGAAAAGATTACTAACTTGTGTTGAATACTTGGAAAAAATAACTACCAGCAAGTCACTGAATTTTATGCATATAGACTTTTTGTGTTTGGAAGGAGATAGGAAAAAATATGAGCAACATCCTAGTGCTCACAGATCATTTCATCCAATATGCACAGGTGAAAACCAGGAAGGTCCTATAATTGGTAATAATGTTGTGGAAAAAATATATTTCTCTGTTTATACCTTTCCCATCAGGTTCCACACTGATCAAGGTAGAGAGTTTGAGAGCAAACCACTTCAGGAGGCATTGGCTTCTGTATCTTAGATAGATCTATAGTTTTAGCCTTCTAATCACTCCTAGCTGATCATGCTAGGGACCCCAAGGTCTAAGTAGAAGACACAGTAGAGTCAGCACATAACATTTCTAGTACAATGTTACCAAGAATGATAGATTCCACAAGCTTTATTTATGTCTTTGGGCAAGAGCTAGCATTTGTCTGTTAACTTCTGCTTTGGTATCTAGAAGGAAAGAAGGAGGCTCATGATCAATATGTCTCTGAAATAAAATTAATTGGAAAAAGAAGGCATTTTGCCTTGATATGGTCTTGACTCAGAAGAGCATCAATAGGAACAAGAGAGGATATGAAGTTTGAACGTGTTCTCAAGACTTTCATGGAGGGGATAGTTGGTAGGCAGGTAACACATAAGGTAGGGGATTTTTGGACGCAACATGGTACAGGGGAAAGACTCCTTATCCTTGACCCTGACAACTTGAGGTCAGATACTGGCTCCCATACTTACTTCCAAAGAGCAAGCAATTGAACCTTAATGGGATTCAGTTCCCTCATCTGTGATATGAAAGGATTAGACTAGGTCCTGTTCTCTAAGGTCTCTTCTGTCAATCAATCAACATGCATTTGTTAAGACTATATGCTAGTGGGGCAGCTAGGTGGTGCGGTGAATAGAGAACTGGCCCTGGAGTCAAGAGGACCTGAGTTCAAATCCGGCCTCGGACACTTGACACACTTACTAGCTGTGTGACCTTGGACAAATCACTTAAGCCCAATTGACTTGCCTTTCCCCCTCCCAAAACAAAACAAAACAAAACCTATCTGCTAGCTCCAGTGGTACAAAAAATGAAACAGTTCCTGCCTCAAGGAGCTTTGACAATGGAAAGCCATCCCATACCACATAATTGAAAGACAGAGTAACTTGCTAGTCTGTAAGATAGCCCCAGAAAGTGGTGGTGGCCTAAAAACATGATATATTACAACTATCTTCTCCCTATTGGTGGATTAATTGGAATGGGAGTGGGGGTGGGAAGGAGAGTCAGCCAAATGACCTCTAAGAAGATGAAAAGATAAATAGATAGGGATGTAGGTTGATAGAGGACTATGCTGGAGGCAGTTCAAACCAGCTGGTAAGAGCAGATACTTAAATTTTCAGCATGATCATTTATAACTTAGAAATCAAACACTAACAGGGCTTGATTTGTTCTTTTGTTGATTATCTAGACCAGTGGTTCTCAACCTGTGGGCCGTGACCCCTTTGGGGGTCAAATGACCCTTTCACAGGGGTCACAGGGGTCCCCTAAGATCATTGGAAAACACGTATTTCCGATGGTCTTAGGAACTATCATACAGCTCCTCTGTCTCCAGGCAGGTCCGTCTATGGACACCCACATATGAGTTTTAAAGGGTCATGCCATGAGAAAGGTTGAGAACCACTGGTCTAGACTTAAGGAAATGATGGAGAAAATGTTAATAATAAAGAAGAAATTTGAAATTGTATCATCTGTACATTTTTTATTTCCTGGAAAGCCAATTTTTAAAAAGTTACCTGCATACCTCTGGATAAATAGATAGATAAATAGATAGACAGACAGACAGATAGGCAGACAGAGCATTGATTAAGTATTTATTATACCCAAGCACTATGCTATTTATGTCTTTGGGCTAAGTGCTGGGGATACAAATACAAGCAAGTAAGAGAGTGTTTGCCCTCAACGAGCTTATAATCTAATGGGGGAAGACAACACATAAGGGGGTCTGGAAAGGAGGAACACACGGTGTAGAGATGGCCCAGGCAGAGGTATGATTCGGGGTAAGATAAGGTGGAAATTCACTTCAGGTGAAAGCTCACTTATCCTAACCCAGGGACCCAGGGGTGGAGTCCGAAGTTCTGCCTTGGGGGGAGATGAGGATGATGACCAGAGTGTAGGCACTAAGGTGTTCATAAATTTGGCTTTTATATTTGTATCTCTAGGCTTAGTACAGTGCTTGGCAAATAAGCATTTCTTTTTATCCATTTGGGCATAACTCTCTTATTTACCTGTGATGACATAGTCTACCATTCTGTTGGCTGGTGCTCTATTCACTGTGCCACCTAGCCACCCCGGTTCTGTCACTCCTAACCTGAAGGAAGCTTCTTACCTTTTCTGGACTGCTATTTCCTCATCTGTGAAATGAGGGGGGTGAAGCTAAACAATCACTAAGGCCTCTACTCTCTCCCCATAAGAATGAGAATCAGAAGAGGTAAATTTTAATAAAAAGGAAGAGAGACAAATAGGACCATGGAGGTCAGATCTGGATAGGGCATTGAAGTAAGGGTTCCTGGGCATTGGGGAAGATAACAGGAAAGCACTGGGTTCTGGGTGAAACCAGAAGGAAACAAAGAAGAATTAGGAGAATGCTAAGGAAAAAATGAGGGCACCAGGGGTACAATGGGCTAGAGCCCGGGCCTGAAGTCAGAAGACTTCTCTTCTCAAGTTCAAATCTAGCCTCAGACATTTATTAGCTGTGTGACCCTGGGCAAGTCACTTAATCCTATTTGCCTCAGTTTCCTCATCTGTAAAATGAGCTGGAAAAGGAAATGGCAAACCACTCCAGTATCTTTGCCAAGAAAACCCCAAATGGGGTCAGTCAGACATGATTCTGTAACAACAACAAAGATAAAATTCCCAATTCAGGCAGTTAGGTGGTATAGTGCTTCAAGTCTTGGACTTGAAAAGACTTGAGTTTGAATTCTGTCTCAGGTACTTACTAGCTATGTAACCCTTCTTCAGGGGTTTCCTTCAGTAGTCTGTTCTCTCTCTCTCTCTCTTCTTAACTTCTGTCTCTTTGAAATAGAGGCATATCGGTACCTAGTAGAGCTATGAATTGGTCCATCCATTCCGGAAAGTGATTTGGAACTATGTCCTCCAAATTACTAATCTATGCCTACCCTTAGACTCAGTTCTACAGAGTCCTGCATGTATAAAATATTTGAGTCATCTCTTTTTGTGGGGGCAAAGAATTGGAAACTAAGGGGGTGCCGATCAATTGGGGAATGGCTAAACGAGTCATAGAATACAAATAGTATACAATGTTGTTTCATTAAAAAAGATAAGAGGAGTGGTTTCAGAGCAATTTGGGAAGACTTTTACATCTTTTTTTAGTGTTTTTCAAAATATTTATTTATTTATTTATGGTTTATAATATTCAATTCCACAAACTTTTGAGTTCCAAACTTTCTCCCCCTCCTTCCCCTCTCTTCCTCCCCAAGATGGCAGGCAATCTGATATAGTCTCTACATATATATTTCACATTAAACATATTTTCACATTAGTCATGTTGCAAAGAAGAATTATAACAAATGGAATGAACCACAAGAAAAAAGAAACAAAATTTAAAAAATAGAGAGCAAATAGTATGCTTGGATCCGCATTCAGACTCCATAATTCTTTCTCTGGATATGGATAGCGTTTTCCATCATGAGCCTTTTGGCGTTGTCTTAGAACCTTGCATTGCTGAGAAGAGCCAAGTCTATCAAAGTCAGTTATCGCACAATGTGGCTGTAACTGTATACAGTGTTTTCCTCCTCCTACTCCCCTCACTCAGCATCAGTTCATATAAGTCTGGGAAGACTTATGAACTCATGTAGGAGAACAATTTATACAATGATAACAATGCTGAAAAAAAGAACAACTACGAAAGACTTCAGAATTCTTTCTGATCAACGCAATGACCAACCCTGATTCCAAAGGAATGATGATGAATGCTACTCACACCTGGTATAAGTCCTGGGCACAACACAATGAAACAGTGATTTTTGGACATGATCGTTGTGGGGATTTGTTTTGTCTGACTATGCATATTTGTTTCAGGGGTTTTGTTTTCCTTTTTTTTCCTTTTTTTTGTAGGAGAGAGAGAAGGGGGAAGGAGAAAAAAGAAATGCTTGTTAATTGAAAAAAATAATTTAAAAAGCCTCTCTTCTTTTGCCATGGTAGAATCATAATGTATCATAAACTTAGAGCTGGAGGAAATCTCAGAGGCTACCTAATTCCCTCTAAACATCCCCTTTTACAAAAGAAAAAGTTGATGCTAATTATTTTCTCAAGGTCATACAGAGAGTCAGTAACTGAGATGGAATTAGAACCCAGGCCTTCCTGACTTCATTACTCCAAGGAGCTTGACCTCAAAGAGGGTTCCCAGTGGATCTGGATTTTATATCAGTACAGATACAGTCCTGATTCATTTCCCCAATGAAAATAAACCCTATTATAATAATATAATATAATAATAATAACCCTGTTTAATACCTAAGGCAGAAGATCCTACTCAGTGCTCTACTGGCATAAATAGACTGAATTTCACTTGAGAAAGAAATCCTGTTTAACAGGTGTTTTCACAAGGGCTTGTTCATTTAGCAGCCAATCTATTGAGGGAAGTTTTCCAGTTGGGCAGGTTCTAAGCCACTTTGCATATGGGAAACTCCCTGATATCCAATTCCCTGGTATTCCTTCCCTAGTACCCTAGATTTAATTTGAAGGAAGGACAGGCTTCTCTCTCTGCTCCCACTCCCAATCTTCAAGTATACTAGATTAGTGCTTTTGTTTTTACAGTAAGGCTACCCTCAGCCATCACTGTTCAACTCCATTCTATTCCATTCAACAAAATTTAGTTATTAAGCAACTACTGCATGCCAAAGATGGAGTTTTGCTGAAGATTCAAATAAAAAGAAGTAAACAGCCCCTACTCTCAAGAAGATGCATTCTATTATCTAAAAATATAATTATCTATATGCAGCATAGATAGGCTGACCTATGGAGCCATTTCTTATAGTATGTACAGATACTACCTTACTTGTTCCAGTCTACCACATGGAAACTTGGGCAGGGAGGATCCTGCTTCTGGCCATGCTGGACTGAAGGACTTGCACTCTGTGATGAAGACCAGAAGAATTAATGGCTTGAGGGCTTTCAGTAAAAGATGATGAAGAGTTCCCTAGATACCTGTTCAACTAGAACACAGTTAGGTGGTGTGAGATGGATGAGGAATCAGCAAAGGAGACTGAGGAGTAATCAGACAGTTCAGAAGAGAACCAGGAGAGATTAGTCATAAAAACCCAGAAAAGAGACAGTATCTAGGATAAGAAAGTGGCAAACAGTCAAATATATCAGAGAGGTCAAGAAGGATGTGGGTGGAAGAAAGGCCATCAGATTTGACAATTAAGGAATCATTGGCAACTTTGGAAAGGTCTTTTATTCTTTTTTTGGTTGGGCAATGAACTTGGAAGCCAGATTGCAGAGAATCGAGGATTAAAGGAGAGAAAAGGAAATGGAGCCAATGAATATAGATAAGTTTTTCTAGGAGTTTGACTAAGAGGAGAATTGTAGAATGACAGCTTGAGGAAATGGTCAAGTAAAGGTCTTTTAAGGATGGGAGATACTAGGGTATTTCTGAAGTCAGTAAAGAAGGAACTATAATTAGGGGGGACTGAAGAAAAAAGAGAAAGCAGAGAAAATGGTGGGGGCACACATTTTCTGAATAAATAAGCATAATCTCATTCCAATTGCCCACAGGACAATTTGGGAAATGAACTGAAAAGACTCATGATTTCAGTACAGAAGACATCTGTAGTCTCAATAGCCTGAATGTACTTCTAGATTTGTTCTGGGATTAGACTCAGTGAAGGGCCAAATCTGTGGTCTAACTAATTAAGTTCCTGCTTCCCAATTGTACCATCTCCATGCATCCCTCAGCTTGCCTTGCCTCAGGCACTACTCATCACTCTTGGTCATGTGGTCACTATTCAACAGTATTTCCATAGCCAGGGTGTCTCATCTCCTTGTTTTGTTCCAGTCAGAACTTTCCAAGCAGTCTAACAAAAAAGCAAAAACCAAAACCAAAACCCTCTGCTATTCTTCCAGGAAGATCACGAATACTGCAGAGCCCTCCATGAATCCTCTTTCTTTCCAGAAGACTCCTTGGCTTGGTTAGCCACTGTGTCATGTGCACATATCGTCATGGGAAATGGAGTCCTTGTTCTTCTTGTGCTCTGTGCCAAGGCAGGCTGGGAATATAGTCCTTTCCCACCTTGCGCCTGCCTGTTTACTTTATTAAAACATATATAATTTTTAAAAAAACAGTACAGCCTTTCTAAACAATGTAGCAATAAGTTTTGTTTTTAATGAGGAATGGATACATTGCAATGATTTTGACATTCCTTAAAACTTGTTAAAATGAGTTCCTATTTGTCACGCATTTCAATATAACTTCTCAATAGAGAGCATCATATAACAATTTGAATGTAAAATGTCAGCAGCAAATATGTTGGCTGGAGGTATACCCAATCTGTTCCTTGTTGGTATGTATCCTTTTTTTGGCCTGGAATACTGAAGGAAGGCAGTTCTTTAGTAGGAAGTCTTAGTCTTCCTAAGGGTGATGAAGAGTAGACACCAACACGTAGCCTTAGATGAAATGTGAAGTGGTTTATGAATCTCCACAGGCCATCTCTGTAGATGTTAAAGAAACCAATACTACCCACCAGCGGCCTGGAACTAGGGAGATTGCTTCTGGAACTTTGTGAGAAGCGGTTATCACATGGGACCCTAGATTTAAAACTGGAAGAGATCTTATAAAACATCTAGTCCAACCCTTTCATTTTACAGATGAGGAAACTGAAGCTCAGAGAGGTGAGTGACTTGACCAGGGTCATGCAGTTAGCAAATATCAGAGGAAGGATGTGAACACACTATCTGTCTGACTGATCCTTTTCAATTTCTTTTGCTGCCTCATCACGTATTAGCACAGCCCCAAATCACGGGTGTTTCTTGTGTTTCCCAAGATTCTATCCTAGGCCTTCTTCTCTTTTCCCTTTATGACAACGGTTCTCAACCTGTGGGTTATGTTCAATTTAAATACATCCTGCATATCAGATATTTACATTACGATTCATAACAGCAGCAAAATTACAGTTGTGAAGTAGCAGCGAAAATAATTCACAACATGAGGAACTGTACCAAAGGGTCGTGGCATTAGGAAGGTTGAGAACCACTGCTCTGTGATCTGTCTTGGTAATCTGATTCGGGTTTATTTAGCTATTATCTCTATGCAGATGACTCCCCAGACCTATGTATGTCTAGCCCCATTCTCATCCCTGAGTTTCAGTCCTGCATCACCTGACTGCCTATTGGATATTTCAGACTTGGTCAGAGACGACTCATACTCAGCATATCCAAAACGGAGTTCGTTATCTTTCCCCCCAAATCCTCCCCTCTTCCAAAGTTCCCTATTTCTGTTGGAGGTAGCACAATGCTTCCACTCTCCCAGGTCATAACTTTGTCATTATTGACTCATCACTCTTCTTCACCCCATATATCCAATCATTTGGCACCTTAGTTCTGGCCCTAATCATCTCTTGCCTAGATCATTGCAACAGCGTCCAAATTGGTCTTCTTGCCCCAAACTACCCCCATTCCAGTGCATCCTGAAGACCAAAGTCTTTTTTCCCAAGTGCATATCTGACCGTGTATCTCTCCTACTCAGTTAATTCTAGTGGCTTCTTATTGCCTCTAGGATAAATTGTAAACTCCTTTGTTTAGCTTTTAAAGCCCTTCACAACCTGGCCACAACCTATTTTTTATCTCATTACATTTTAGGCCCCTTCCACATTCAGCAATCCAGTTAAACTAGCCTTCTCGGTGTTCCTCACACAGAACACTCCATCTCTCGTCTCCATGTTTTACACTGATCATCCTACATGCCTGGAAATCATCCCCTTCTTTTCTCTGCCTTACAGAAACCCCATCTTCATTTAAGACAATGGTTCTCAACCTTCCTAATGCAGCGACCCTTTAATATAGTTCCTCATGTTGCGGTGACTGCCAACCACAAAATTATTTTCGTTGCTACTTCATAACTGTAATTTTGCAACTGTTATGAATCGTAATGTAAATATCTGATATGATGGATGTTTTTTCATTGTTACAAATTGAACATAACCCACAGGTTGAGAACCGCTGCTTTAAGATATAGTTCAGGTACCATCTTCTACATGAAGCCTTTCTGAATCTTCCCCTGCCTCCCCTCTCCCCAACTGCTCATATACTTCTTTCCAAACTACCTTGTATTTAGTTATTTTGTATATATTTGTATTTATTCACTTTCTGGTTATGTGTGTGTTGAATTCCCCCGTTAGAATATATACTCTTTGCAAACAGGGATTGTCTTCCTTCTTTGTTTTTACTTCTCAAGCTACCGGCATCATACCTAGTGCATAGTAGGTATTTAATAAATAAATGATCTTGATTCCAAATCTAGTTTTTCACTATGCCACACTGCCTAGGGAGGAAAGATGTGGACCAAATTCCCTTTCTCCTTCATGGAAGATATCTTCCTTCAGACAGAAGCTAAACACAATACCCAGAACCCTTTCAGGGCTAAGTTCAGGGAATGCAGTTTTAATAGCTGCCTGGAGCCGTATCTTTGTAACTAAAAACAAATGAGATATATAATGGGGAGATTGTTGCCTGACCATATCTGCTCAAGAGGAACTATATTTGTGCCTCTCCAAATAATTTGGAATTAAGTTCACCAACCCCTTCCACCCGACCTACCAATTAGATTCTCACTGATGTTATCATTCAGGTACTTCTCACTGATGCTAATGAACATTCCCATTGGCTCTGTTATCAGGACATCATGACGTGGGCTTTCTAGAGCAACAAGTGATTTCATTCACAAGTATGAATTTTGGCCTTCTCTAGCACTTAGCCAAAGGGTGGAGTGAGCGTGGATTGTAAACACGAGTCTATCATATACCATCCTTTTTAATGAAGGCCCAGTTCTCTTCCACCAAGCCCTCTGGCAAGGAAAAATGTCTACTGAGTGGAAACTAATTTGAATCAGAGAAGCCTGCCTCATAGGGTTTATGTAAATCCTTCCTTTGAATGTTTGAATAACCTGGATGGAAAAAGCAAAGGAAGAGGGGGAGAGTTTCCTGACAGGTACAGGGACATAGATGCCAGTGGAGGCGATTGTGAATCAGATGTCAGACAAGTGAAAAGCAATGACTTATTCCCTGTACTATACTCCTGAAGTCAGGACCATTGTGTACTAGTAACTGCCGGGTACTCAGTAAAGGGTGGAGGGTGAGGGAAGCATTTCCTGAGGACAGAACTGTTCTTTCCACCTCTTTTTTTCTTTTTTCTTTTTTACAATGTTACCTCTAGGTCAAACAAAATCTGAAACCCTTATAATAGCCCAGTCATAACCTCTTAACTGGAACATCCTTTGAGGTAGGAGTTCCTTTCCTTTTTAGGATTCTTCCCCAAAGAGAGAAAAGAGAAGAAGCTGAAAGCAAGAAACAGAAGTGGGTAGGTGTGGGCCTTCCTTTTTGTCCGCTTGACCATACTTTGTATGGTGGATAGAATGTTGGACTTGAGTTCAAATCACATCTCAGACATTCACGAGCCATGTGACCCTAGTTGTTACTGTTAATAATATTTAACATTTATATAGTGATTTAAGTTTGGCAGGGTACTGTTACATATGTTATCTCATTTGATTCTCACAATAACCTTGTGAGGTAGGGACTACCTACTGTCCATTTTACAGATGACAACGTTGATGTGCAGAGAAGTTAAGAGACTTGCCCAGGGTCATACAGCTACAAGTATCTGAAGTAGGATTTGAACTTGGGTCTTTCTGACTCCAGGTCCAGCTCTCTATCTACTGTGTCACCAGAAACTCAGTGAATATGTGTTGAACTAATTCCTATGGTTTTGTAATTGATCCTCTGTGGATATAGAAATAGGTGGGGTTTTTCCAGCTTATATTATGAAAAGAGAAATTTTTGAAAAGAAATTGGGGGCAGCTAGGTGGCGCAGTGCACTGGCCCTGGAGTCAGGAGGACCTGATTTCAAATTCGACTTCAGACACTTAACACAAAAACTAGCTGTGTGACCTTGGGCAAGTCACTTAACCCCAGATACCCTACTTTCCTCCTTCAAGCAAAAAACAAAAAGGAATTTTAAAAAATTTTCATTTCGCAATTTAAAAGAGAAAATAAAAAAAAATTCTCTATCCACATGGAGCCCAAGAGAGCATTAAGCATGTCACTAGAGTTCATTATAAAAGTGGTGCCCAGACCCAGGTTTTAGCAGCAAGGTCTCTGAGAAAAACAGGTGTTTAAAACAAAAAAGAGGGAGAGTCAGCCAAGCTAACTGTACATTACCTTGCTTAGGAAAAGGCCATTCCTGGAACTTTCCACATAGAGGGAAGGGTGATTCATCCCTTGAATATTCTAGTGAGGCAGGAAACTCTTCCCTAACTGCGCACTTCCATCTACTGTGGGACATGCCTAGATGTCCTGGCTTTGATCTGTCACCTGCTCAGATGTCACTAGCCCAGAATCCCCCAGGGACTTTTTCCATCCCAGACAGAGAACTGCATTAACAGGGGCTGTATAATTGTCACTATGGCTCTATGATCCACCAATAAGCTTCATAATGACTAACATTTATAGAGCACTTTAGGGTTTGCAAAATGCTTCACAAATAATACTTTTTATCTGCACAACAGTTTTTTTGCAGATGAGGAGACTAAGGCAGGCAGTAGTTAGCTAATTTTCCCAGAGTCACATAATTAATAAGTTTCTCAGGCTGGTTTCGAACTCAGGTCTTTCTGCTCAGTCATCCAGCCACCCCTGCTGTTCTTTATACACAATCAACCTCTATCAACAAGTGTCTATCATATATACCAGGCACTATGATAGGCATTGAGGATACCAGGAGACTGGTTTTTATTTTTTGTCCGTGGGCACTATGAAGCTAGCTACATGGGCAGAAGCAGCATCTACACAGATAAAATCACAGATTCCTAAAGTAACCAAATAATGCTGTGCCAAGTAATAGAGCCATTAACAATTTTTTGATTGTCTCCTAAAGGTCCCTGCTATGAAATACATGTGTGGTCTGGTACCTGGAGGGAAGACTCTAATGAACTTTATATAACAGAGCACTCAAGTTTTTCAATAGTAGACCACATGCTCAGAAATCCATTAGGAGTTCTCTTTATATTTGGCTAGGCTGACTATTGGACAGTAGCCACACAATCCATGGCCAGGCCCTTTTCCAGCTTGGGAGGACCCACCACAGCATATACATGGATGGCATAGCCTTTCAGCATCCAAGGTCACCTTTATACCATCATGAGGAAGAGTGTCAGTGGAGAATCATAGGATGTTACAGAATCTCAGATTTGGAAGGAACCTTAGGAGTCAACCAGTCTGTTTTGCATGTGAACAAGAGTTCGTTCTACAACATACTTGACTACTGGGTCATCCAGCTTTTGACCGAAGCCCTCCAATATGGAGATCTTACTACCTCCGAAGGTAGCCTAATGTTGTCATCTAGGGTCCACCACAGAAAGTCTAATTCCTCCGTATAACTCTATCCACAAGATACCAGAAGACAACTTATCTTGCTTCCCTATATTAGGGGCAGGGGGAAGGTCCATAAATGGCAACAAGGTGGCACAATGGATATAGCACTAGGTCTAGAGTCAGGAAGCCCTGAGTTCAAATCCAGCCTGAGAAACTTATTAATTATGTGACCCTGGGCAACTCAGTTAACCGCTATCTGCGTTAGTTTCCTCACTGGCAAAAAATTATTGTACAGATAAAAATCAATAATATTTGTGAAGTGCTTTGTAAACCCTAAAGTGCTCTATGAATGATAGTCATCACGAAGTTTATTGGTGGATCATAGAGCCATAGTGACAATTATACAGCCCCTGTTAATGCAGTTCTCTATCTGGGATGGAAAAAGTCCCTGGGGGATTCTGAGCTAGTGACATCTGAGCGGGTAACAGATCAAAGCCAGGACATCTAGGCATGTCCCACAGTAGATAGAAGTACCCAGCAGGGAAGAGTTACCTGCCTCACTAGAGTATCCAAGGGTTGAATCACTCTTTCCTCTATGTGGAAAGTTCCAGTTCCTGCCCTCAGGGAGCTTACAATCCAATGGAGAAGACAACATGCAAACAAATACAAACAACAGCTTAGATATGGGGGATCAGAGATTGCAGGATGACTCCTAGGTTGAGATCCTGAGGGTCTGGGAGGATGATGTTCTCCACAGTAACAGGGAATGGATCAGTTCTCAACCTGGAGTCTGTGATGCAACAAAGGCTAAGAATCCCTGTTCTAGAGATATTTAGTTCATAATTTCCTGAATGTGAAAAGCTAATCCACTTATTCATTTTATACATTTAGGAAATAAAGGTCCGTCATAGTTCAGTGAATTGTTCTGCCTCTAACACTGTACTTGTGACCTTAGATAAACCTCTCTAAACCCAGTTTTTCTCACCTTTAAAATGAGGGGGTTGGAATAGATGAGATCAAAGTCCCTTTTAACTTTAAATCTCTTGTGATTCTCACTCTTATGGGCTATTAAGTTGTTTTGGGGGTGCTACATGGGGTCAAATGGGCTTATTTGGCCCTCCCTTGTTGGAGGCCTATATTCTTTTCCTATTAACATGATAGTCCAAAGACTTTATTGGATTGTGTAATTTTCACTTTGGAAGTGAAAGGGGGCCTAAGTGGATGAGATACAACCTGAGACAGAGAGGAGGTAGGAGGAGGAGAGAAGGGGTTATGATGGAGGAAGACAAAATAGGGGCTCTGTGACTTGGGTAATAGGAAGTTGGGGAAGGAGTGAAGCTCAGAACCTAAACTCTTCACCTTCCAGGCTAGTGATTCATTGTTCTTAGTTAACTAATGCTTTTGCCCTTTAATGAGGTGAGTAAACATGCAGGTACAGACTTATTTCTTTATTTTGGCTAAAAAAAAAAAAAGCTCTAAGTATCTGTGATTGCCAACCCTGGATTTCTACCTTCTACGTCTGTCATATTTAGAGACATAATTAACTGAAACTGTGCCTGGAGCAAATTCAGTCGGGGGTGGGAGTGGGTGCCATGACAAGACAGAGACCCAGACACCTAGAGACCCAGAGGAGTAAAGTTTCTTCCTGTGGTCTCTTGAAGAGTCAGAATGGGACCTAGGTCTCCTAATTCTAAATCTGGAACTTATTCAATTATGTCCCCCTGCCCCAACTCCTGCCTCCCTAATAACCTGTATTAACATCTTCTTGACATGTTGCCATGTTCCTTCCCAGCCTTTCCTCTTCAAAAACAAAAATCTAATCGATACTAGCACTGCTTTTAGGATTACCCTATGGTACCCCTCACTATCTCACTGACTTCAGTCTTCCAGGACTGCCACTCCCCCAGTGGAATGTTAGCTCTTTGAGGACAGGGACCATATCCTTTTGTATGTGCACTTAGCACAAGGGTTGGCACATAGCGGGTGCTTCATAAATTTTTTAAAATTAATTCAATATGTTTGATAATTATTTAATATTTCATCATAATTACTCTTCCCTAAAGAGCCCTTTGCATTGCAGCATCCTGGAGCCCTCTAGCCAAGTTTCCATTGCATCACTTTGCTGGTTGAATGGAAAGTGTCAGGGTAATCCAGTGTCTCTGCCTCCTTCCTTCTTCTATCCTGCCAATCCCTACTCCTGGACACACTTAACCCTTACCTGGAGGCATCCCAGGTTCTAAGATAGACTCCCAGGCAGGAGAAATACAGACACTTTATACTATTGCGCAGTGGGGGAAAAACCAAGGACTTGATGTCGGAAGACCTGAGTTTGAATCCTGACTCTTCTATTTTTCCTGAGATTATTGGAAAGTCAAAGGATTTAGGCCTGAAAGGTATGAATGAAAAAGCATTTCTTAAGTGCCTACTATGTGCCAGGAACTATGCTAGCCTGTTGGGAATATAAAGACAAAAGTGAGACAGTCTCTACTGTCAAGGAGATATATTCTAATAGGGAGATACAGTACATATAGGGAAACAGTGACCCAGGAGGGGGGTTTTAATGGAGTCACAGGGACTTTAAGTGTGTGGTCTTTTGTCATATCATGTATGTCATTTATACTTTCCGGTAGGAGTGAAAGCTTTGATCTGATTACTGTAGCAAGAGGTGGAAGGGGGAAAGGGTAGGGGTTAGTTAGATAGATAGATAGACAGACAGACAGACAGACAGACAGATAGACAGACAGACAGACAGACAGATAGATAGATAGATAGATAGATAGATATCCAGGGGAATGTGTCCAAGCTGTATAGGTCCTGGTTTCCTGGCAGATGGTTGGGGTTGATTAGGTTACAGCAGGTTCAGTAAGTGTTCATTCACTCGCCTACCAGAGTCTAGTTTAAAACTTTAATGTGTATGATAGAATTTGAAAGGCAGAATCAATCTATCAATAAACATTTATTAAGAGCCTACTGAAAAAAAAAGCACTGTGCCGAGGATACAAAAAGAAGCAGAAGACGTCTCTGTTCTCAAGGAGCTATGGATCTAATGGGGGAGACTGTATGCAAATAAACAGATAGAAGGCAAGCCAGTCAGAATAAATAGAAAATAGTGAACAGAGGGAAGGCACTGGAAGTAAGAGGGGTTGAAGAAGGCTTCCTGTAGGAGGCAGATTTTAGTTGGGACTTAGAAGAAACCAGGAGGTCAGTAGTCAATGAAGAGGAGCATGGGGGGAAGCCAGAGAGAATGCCTGGAAACCAGGAGCTCCCCGACTGGAAAACCAAAGCTGAAAGAGTTGCCTCGTCTCGGGCTGGTACCTTAGAGCTCATTTAGTGCGACACCTTTATTTTGCAGGGAGGAAACTGAGGCCCAGAGAAAAATAAATTGCCCCAATTCTCATAGCCCTAAAATATAGCTTGCTTTCTCTATCATGTCTTGCCTCATTCTTACCTACCTTAGCCTCAGTTTCCTCACCTATCAAATGAAGATCATATTTGCATAAATTACCCATCAACTTTTCATCCTTAAAGTGCTCTACAGCTATAAGTTGTTATTGTATTATGATAAGCCCTGCTTCACTTTTCTCAGTCTCCCAGCCTTAGAATCCTGCCACTGAACTTCAGCCTCAGTCCTTTCCACCTGCTGTCCGACCTCTCTGACAATGACCACCCACGTGGCC
Organism: Pseudochirops corinnae; assembly: GCA_028646515.1. NCBI lineage: Eukaryota > Metazoa > Chordata > Mammalia > Diprotodontia > Pseudocheiridae > Pseudochirops > Pseudochirops corinnae. The sequence goes on from CM053586.1 coordinate 261,462,765, forward strand.
ATCTGGACACTGCTTATCACTGGACATTACATTCAGTGAACACTTAGGAAGCTCTAATTACACAAGATGCTCTGCTGGGCACTGGCATGACAAAGATGAAAGGGGGGAAGGGAAAGAACAAATCTTTATTAAGTACCTACTATGTGCCAGCACTTCATAAATGTCTCATTTCATAATAATTTAATTTAATATTAATAATGATAATAGCTAACACTTATATAGTGCTTACTATGTGCCAGGCACCCTGCCGAGTGCTTTACAAATATTACCTTATCTGATCCTCACAACCACCCCGGGAAGTAGTAGACGTTGTTATTATTCCCATTTCACCACTGAGAAAACTGAGGCAGACTCTATTTATAGCAACTCTTTCTTGTGCTAGCCCAAAATCCAAAACTAAAAGGTGGCGTTCTATGGAGGGAACAGCTAAACCAATGATGGTATATGAATAGAATGGAGTGAACAGGATAGGATGAAATGACCAGTTTCATGGCAAACTGGGAAGACCTCAGTGAAACTGAGGCAGAGTGAACAATTTATACAATGATAACAACACTAGAGAGAAAAACAACTTTGAAAGGTGTTAGAACTCACACAATGATAAACCAAGGGTCCAAAAGAGAGGAGATGAAACACACCGCTTAGCTCCTGTCACAGTGCTCCTGAAGAAAATGTAGTAAGAAACATACATTTTCAGACACAGCCAAGGAGGGAATTTGTGCTACCCTGTGCATTTTGTAATGAGGATTTTATTTCATGTTTTTTTTTTCTTTAATTTGCTCAATAGAGAGCAGGGAAGAATAGTGGGACAGACAGATAATAAAAGAAATATATATTATATATGTAGAGATGTACATATATGTATATATATGTTACATATATAATCAGTCTTTGGATTGTGGAGGGAAAGGTATACATGGAAAAATTTAAGTGATGTAAAAACAAAACACATTATTTTTTTAAAAAGATATAAATAATGAGACTATAGTAGGAAAGAATTAAATTAGCAAAATGATTCTATTGTCATTAAATTTACCAAATCATGTACAGTGATATTTTGATATATTTCCTAGGGGCAAAGTTGCTTTTAACAAAACTGGTCATGTCCTGAAAGAGGCTTGGGGAAACCCAGAGTCTTCTTAGAAATTGGTCAATGGTGGCAATAATAAAGGTGATTATTGCATTATTGTCTCATGGGTAGTTCAGAAATTGGGCCTGTTTGTAGCCCTAACTGAGAGATAGCCTGCATTCCTAAGGATCTCCTAGCATAGTCACACAAGGCCCACACAAGGATTAGTCTACTTGCATACTTCTAAGTCAGTGGTCCCATCACATGAAAAGCAGCAACTCAGACCTTGTGGATTGTGGAGTGCTTTAGGTAATGAAATAGTATTCAAAGACTCATTCTGAGGTCATGTTGTGATCTCCCCAATGGGACTTTTCCCTCCAGTGATGCAGATTGCTACTCATCCATGCCTGTCCATCCAGTGTGACTCAGGACCATGATCTCCCAGCATTTTGTCACAAGAGGTCTGCCTAATATGTTGGAGACCTTTCTCACATTCCTTTGGCGTCATTAGAATATGTCAATAGAGAACATGAACTGCCCATTGGTCATCTCTCATTCTTGTGATGTGATCAGCCCTTCACTTTCACTTAAACATTTATTTAATGACATTCTTTATGCCTTCCCTCCTTCATGATTCCTTTTTCATAACAATGGTCTCATTGATTTGATTACTGTAACATGTTGCAGTCTACTCATACCCACCATAAACCTTTCCATCACCCTCTAGGCAAATGGAAAATAACACTTACCTTCAATTACTCAAATACTGTGTTTCCTAGCCCCATGGTAACTCCAGAAGAATTTTGAGATTAACAAGATGGGTCTTTGTTTTAGGGAAATATGCATAAACTGACATGAAGTGAATTAAGAAGAACCCAGAGAATTATATATAATAGACACATTAATATAAATAATTAATAACATTGAAAACCATCAGAACTCAAATCAATGCAATTACCAATCTTAAAGAGGTAGAAGATGATTGTTTCAGAATGAAGCATATACTGTCAGACAGTTTACTGATTTGTTTTGCTGAAGTGTTTGTGTTTTTTAATTGGTAGAAGGCAGCCTTCATTTTACCTATAAGAAAGAACCTATAAAGAGATATAGAAAATACATAAAGCACCCAAATGCCCCATAAAACCCACTCAGAAGTTCAGGTTGCCATCAGGGCAACCCTTTGACATTCTGGTGGATCTTTAGCTCCTCCATAAATCCCAGCATAGATCATCTTCTCCTCCAAGACTTGTTGTGCCTTCTTATGGTTTAGGAGTCATGTGGTAGACAACTACTCTTAGGGACTGCTGGATATGTAACCCCCTTTCCCATAAGAACTAAACCAATAGAATCACTCGCTGTAATGGTGGGGATGGCAAGTTCCAGATCTCTTGGCCCATCTCTCTTGCCATGTTGTTACTCTGCTGTCATAGGTGCCAGATAAGACATTCTTTTCTTCCTCTAAATAAGGTCCAAAGCTCAGGAAATCCCGATCCTTTGTTGGAAAATATGGAATTATTTTTTAAAAAAAGAAAATATGGAATTCAGAATTTGGGGTTACCCATGAAGCAAACCCAATGTCATCCCAGAGTTCTCTCTTCTCTGGTTAGAAGGTCAGATTCTGGGTTTATGCTGTCCAGGAAATTAAGGCTGGGCTTCAGGAACATTGCCCATGAATTAACCTCATGAGCCACATGGAGAAGTCCATATCTGTTTATGCCCTGTGCTTCTGCATGAACTCATTGCCATGGTTGTTGCCATTTTTTAGGTCAAGAATGTCCACTCTCACGAATTCTTTCAAGTCATACATAATAACAACCAATATATGTTTAACTTACCACAATTTTCCATCAGTTTCTGGGGAATATAGTGGATGAATCAAGACTCCTTTCCCTCTCACCTTCAAAGAGAGGCAGAAAGGAAAAGGCAGAATATTATAAAAGAAGAAAGAAGTAATTCTTCCTCTTTATATGTGAGGGTTCTATTAGGCCAGGTTAAGCTCCAGGGAGGACAGTGATATAGAAAAATATATTAGACAATCGCTAAAAATTAAAATTCAAAAGAAAATAAAAACTTTCTGATAACTAGAGCTCTCCAAAAGTTGAATGAACTGCTTTAGGAAATAGGGTTCCCCCTCGTCACTAAAGATTGGATGATCATTTGTTAAGTATGTGGTAAAATGGCTTTTGTTGTTGTTGTTAAGATACGGGTGGTCCTGAATGGCTTCAAAGTCTTATCCCAAAATCAGTGTTTGTGTTTCAGAGCATCTTATTAGGGAAGAGTAGTCCCAGCATAGTCAATCAATCAATCAGGAAGCATTTATCAACTACCATATCAACTACCATATCAACTACGTAAGGCACACATATGTCAATTTGGACAGAATGGAAAATCAACCAGTGGAATCAGATTCAACTCTACCTAGAAAAATGGACTTTGTGGATTCAAGCACTAGTAGAGAAAGGAAACAATTCTCCAGAAAATTCAGACTCTGAAGAGAGAAAGGGTTTCAGGAGGCCATCTCTCCCTTCTGTTGCAGGTGAAGCATCTCTACTGCTGGCATGTGCATAGCTTTGCCTTCCACTGTTCCTTGCTGGTGTCCAGGGTGTCTGCTACTTATTAGCTCCATCCCCCATCTGCTCCCGTGAAGTGTGGGAAGCTTGTCAGTATATTCCCATAGTTGTCTTCTGCTGAAGCCCTGCCCTCTGAGGTTTTCTGTTGTTTTTCCTGCTGCTTCTGCTCTTTTTCCTTAGAGACTGAAGGACCACTGATCTCTGGCTAATCAACATATCTTCAAGTCTGTTGCTAGCCAGGTCTACAGGCCCTCCAGGAAGCGGTCATAACCTTGCTAACTCATCCATTGCAAAATACTTTAACAAGTATTGATCTAATCTTTGCTAGGGTGGAAGAATCTACTATCTTCTGATACAGTTCTGCTCCCCATAGGAAGTTCTTAACTCTCATTTCTTATCTGGATCGGGATAGGTGAATTCCCTCCACCTCCTCCCTACCCCAAAATGTAGACTGTGTGCCTTTAGACAGTGTCCTTCAATTCATGATGAGTCTTTCTGAGACTGGAAATTAACAGCTATAATAGGCTGTCATACTGACATAGAGTTTGTGAAGTAGACAGAGAAATAAGACTTTGATTGTGAAGATCCTGAACTCACATTTATGTGGTGTTTGAAGGTTTCCAAAGTACTTACCTTAAAACAAACCTATGAGGTAGGTAATATAAATATATGAAGCACTTTGTATACTTTAAAGCACCATATAAGTATTGGATATTATTATATTATTATTTCAGGTTTTGTTCTGTGCTCTATGGGGAGTCCACAGGCTTTTCTTTTTTCATCAGAGGTTATTTATTTTTCTTCACGTTATCAAATTTGTTAAGAGAGTTTTGTATTCTCGGAGGTTTAATTCATTCTTCTTTCTGGCTTTAGTGTACTCTCTGTCTATTTATCTGCTTGTGAACCAGACTATAGAGATCTCAGTGCTTTAGCCCTTTTTTGTATTCCCTGGTCACTTACTTTCTAGTTCTTCCCCTTTTGCTACTTCTTCCTTTTCTTCTTCCTCCTTCTCCTCTTTCTTATTGTTATTATCTTTGTTATTATGGTTACTTCCATATGACATTAACGTTCCCACCCATATATTACTACCAACTGTTAAAAGCCCAGCCTGGCTGACTCCTGGTTTGTCAAGGTCTTATTTCCATCCTCTCCATCATTTGTCCTATTCCCACATCTCCCCACCGTCCATCAAGAAAGAGACAAGGTCATGAAGACAGGTGCCAACAAATGAATGGACTCAGACCACCAGGACAGCTGCAAGGGTTAGAAAAAAGAAAAGGGGGAGGGGGAGGAAACTTCGGGAAGTATACGGTTCTCAGCTAAGGAAGGCAGTAGCTAGTCAGCAGGGGTAGAAGAATTTTTCTTTTTTTTTTTTTCCTTTCTTGTAAATTTTTTATTATATGAATTAACAAAATGGCTTGTTTTGCCCAGTATTCCCCAAGAATAAGAAGTATTACAAGAGGCAAAGGGCTGCTGGACAAATCCAGTCAAAACAGGATGAAGAATAACTGAATTCTTAAGAGATCAGTAAATTGCAATGTGGCAGTTTACAAAGGTTAAGCGAGATACAATCCTAGTGAGATCCTGACACAACTTAGTGACTCTCAGAATTTGGAACACAATCTAATCTCACAATTTCCTTAATCTAATCCTTCTTGGATTATATTCTTCAAAGAGACCAATTGTTGAAATAACTGTGACTGGAGAACAGGGGAGGCCTTACCTGTGAAGTTCATTACTACTTTCCTCTCATTTTCGTTCATTAATAATGTGATAGAGCAGAGGCAATGGGCATACAGTCATTTCTCTTCCCAGGGAAGTCAGAGGCTCCACAGCGTGGCAATAGCTTTGCAGATGCCCACATCATGATAGTTGAAATAGCAGAGTCCTGCAAAGCTCATGGCTGAGAGCATTAAGAGACCTGCATTGGCTCCTTTCACCAACTTGTCTCCATGAACATAGGCAGTAACAACCTGTCCGAGACCCCAGTGACCATGGAGGGTGAGAACTGCAGCCAGTGAGTAGTCCATCATAGAGCTCGGGTACAGGTAGGCAGCTGGGAGCAGGCCCAGCAGCAAGACACCGACAGCTCTCTCACTAGTCCAGGGCAGAGATGCAGCCTTAGAGTCAGAGTTGTGGCTGGCAGACAGGTGGATGTGACGTCCTCCAGGGGCAGGCCGGTTGGGCAGAGATGCTGAGACGCAGGCCAGTCTGACCACGCGGACACCCAGGAGCACAGTTCGGCACCCCCAGGTGCAGCTAAGAAGGTTCAGGCGCCCAAGGGCTGTAGCCACCGCCAGCGCCATGTCTGCCCGAAGTGCTCAAGGTCACTCCAGAACAATTTTTCTTAGAGTCTTTTAGAAATGGTGATTAAAAAAAAAAATTGAACTATTGAACTTAACTTAAACTCTCCAAGCAAGGAGAAACCCCAAAACTAAATCCCTTTACCTTGCCCCACTGCTTTCATTCCTTTGGTGCTCCCTACAGTCCACCAAGTCCTAGGTAACACAATTTCCTAAGTTTTCCCAGGCTGGCATTTGACATGTTTCCTCAGACACCAGAAGGAAGTGCAGTTTCCTGTTGTATTCGCTCCCTGTTCTCTATCATGGCTCTGACTGTGTTTATGTCCAGAGGCAGCTGCTGTCCTACCTGTCCAAGAGGGCCTGTCTCATGGCCATCCTTTTGTGCCCTCCCCAGACTTTGCAGCTGTGTCTGAATTCCTTCCTTCCTTCCTTCCCTGCCCACATTCTTTAGGGCAAAAAAGCAACCCATATGGAGTTTTTTTAAATGATCCCAACTAGATTAGAGGTTCAACTTTATCCTTTCCCAAGGGATAGAATCATTGGAATTTTAATGCACAAAGGCATAACATAGTGGAGTAGAAATTGTGCTGAAGTTGAAGTCAGAAGATGTAGATTTTAATCCTGACTCTGCCAATTGCCAACTGTGTAACTTTGGGCAAATCACTACAGCTGGGGGGACTCAGTGGTAGGAGCATTGAGTTTGGAGTAAAAAAGACCTGAGTTCAAATGCAGCCCCAGATACTTCCTAGCTGAGTGACCTTGGGTAAGTCACTTAACATCTGTCTGCTTCAGGTTCCTCATCTCTAAAATAAAGGTAATAATAACACCTACCTTCCAGGGCTCTTGTAAGGATCAAATGAGATAATATGTAGAAGGCACTTAGGACAGTGTCTGGCAAAGAGCAGGTGCTTTTTAAAGGCTTGTTCACTCCCCTTCCCTTCCCGACATCTCTATGAACTTCGGTTTTCTCAGTTATCTGATTGGAGATAATGACACTCTCAAACTACCTCACTCACTGGGCTGTGGTTAGCACAGCCCTTGGGAGAGCTTAAAATAATATAAATATTATGCTAATATCTGAATAGATCTGTGATCTCATGACAGTGAATATATGCTCCAATAATGTAGATTGCATCCCATCCATGCTTGTACTTTCTGCGTGACTTCTGCCTCTGATCTCCCATAATCTGAACATACAGGTACCTTCCTGGCTTTCTTTGGGCCACTAAGAGGATGCCAGTGGAGCCCATGGTCTATTGGTTATCTCATTTTCAACATGTGATAAGATGAGCCCCTTTGAGCAAATACATGCTTGACTCTTTTACTCTGATTCTTCTTTGAAGTTTTGTATTTGCTATGTCATTCAGTTGATAAACATTTATTAAGCACTTATTATATGCCTGGCATCGGGGATTTTTTTAAAAAGGCAAGGAGCTCACAGTTTAATGGGGGAGACAACAAGCAAAGAAATATGTGCAATCAAGCGATACACAGGAAATAATTCAAAGAGGGAAGGGCTAGAATTAAGAGGGATTGGGAAAAGCATCCTGGGGAAGGTGAGATTTTAAACGAGACCTGAAGAAAACCAGGGGAGTCCAGAAGTAGAAACAAGGAGGGAAGAGCATTCCACACATGAGGGACAGCCAGAGAAAATGCCTGTAGTCTGTGGAGCCAAGATGGCGGAGTAAAGGCAGGGACTAGCCTGAGCTCTCCCCTAAATCTCTCCAAATACCTTTAAAAATGACTCCACATAAATTCTAGAGCAGAAGAATCCACAAAATGATGGAGTGGAGCAGATTTCAAGCCCAAGACAACCTGGAAGGTCAGTGGGAAGGGGCTACCGCACCTAGGTGAGAGTAGAAAGTAGTACAACGCAGGCCAGTGTAGACCATGCCCAGAGAAACCTGGAGGAAGCCTTGGGCTGATTGGATCACTGGCAGCAGTGGTGGTTTCAAGACCTCTTAGCCCATAGATGCCAGAGACAACTTAGAAGATCAGCAAAGTTGTTGGGTGAGAGTGGAGTGCAGTCCCGCACAGCCCAGCCCCAGCCCCAGCCAACCAGGAGAAGGCCTTGGGAGATACTGAATCAGCTGTAGCAGCCACTGCTTCTGGAGCTCTCAGCCCATACACTGTAACAGGGTCGAACAACTGGTCAAAAGGAGATTATAGGGGTCTCTTTGCTAGCTCTGAGGCAGGACTCTGTTGCTTTGCCCACACTCAGATGTGAGTCGCAGTCCTGGGTGGCAGTCCCAGGTCAAGAAGGAGCACTGGCACAGCAGAGCTTGTGGCCACCCTGGAAGGGAGACCCTCCTCATAGTTCCAGGGCAGAAAAGAGTGCTTGTGGTCACTCACAGACCAGAGCACAGGCCAGGAGAGGAGTAAATACCTCTCCTTAGATCTTCCTCATCTTGGAATATGCCTATAATTAAAAGATGGCTCTTATCTGTAGAACAGTGAGGAGACCATTGCCAATGGACTGAAGGGTACGTGGTGGGGAAGAAGGTGTAAAAAGACTAAAAAAGGTAATGGGGAGGGGTGTGAGTGGGGGGGTGATGGAAGATTGGGTTATTTAGCTTATAAAGGGCTTTGAACATCAAGCAGAGGATTTTGTATTTGATCCATAGAGGTGATAGGAGCCTCAGGAGTTTATTGAGTAGGTTAGGGGTGCCATGGTCTTACTTGCTATGTGCTGCAGCCTGCCCATAAGCCACCATCTGCCTCTCAAATGAGCCATCACTTCTTACAGCACAGTAGTATTTCATCATGATTATATACCACAATTTGTTCAATCATTCCCCAGTTGGTGGGCATCACCTCAATTTCCAGTTCTTTGCCACCACAAAGAGAGCTGCTATAAATGTTTTTGAACATATGGATTTCTCTATTGCCTTCTGAGTGACACCCATTCTTTTTTTTTAAATTTTTTTAAATTTTTTTTTATTTACTCATTTACTTTTAATTTACAAGATTCAGTTCCACAATCACTTGAGTTTCAGATTTTCTCCCC
>CM053586.1:261472213-261496756 GCA_028646515.1 Pseudochirops corinnae
CTCCATTTAAACTATAGTCTTTCTATATCTTTCTCTGAGTTTAGGTATCTCATTCCATCCTGAGGCTTGTAGAGTTGTCTTTAGCTGTGCGTTGTTGAGGATAGTCCAGTTTATCAAGGTTGGTCATCATATGTACGATGGTGACACCCATTCTTAATTCTTTGGAGACTCTAGTGGTCCATGACTCACAGATATACAACAATATACATATTATTATAAAAGAATGATGGAGCAATTAGTCCAAAAATCTTTCAAAAATGAGAGTAAGGAATTGAGGTCTAGAGGTGTTTAGCTTATCTGAGGCTGTATACCCAGGTAGTGGGAAGACGAAAGATGAACTCAGTTCTTCCAAGTTCCAATCCTATACCCAATATAGACTCACAGATTTATAGATAGAAGGAACTTTGGACACCAGCCTCCCTCATTTTTAGATGAGGAAACTGAAGCCTAGATAAATTAACTGGCTTTCCCAGGGCCTCACACACCAAGAGAGAAGTTTTTATCCAAGAATATCCTCTTTTTTCCCCCTGCCATTACTTCATTTCTCTGTATTTCCTGGTTTGGGGGAATATAGGGTTCACCAGCCTGGATCCCTACAATGAATAACTTCTGGAGTAATAGGACCAGCCCCAGTTGTGCACACTTATGTATATATAGTTAAAAAAACAAAAAAAACCCAAAAGTTTTGTTAATACAAGTACTTTGAGAGAAATGAGAATGATTGGTAGTTAATATTTTTACTAACTTGAAAGTAATTTATTTTGCTCCAACTATCCTTCCCCTCTCCCTGATTTTCCTTCCTAAGATGTACAAAGAAATAAATATTACTACACATGGGAGCCACCAGCTTGAAAAAAGTAATGTGAACTTTAGAGCTAGTTTGTTTTGCCTTAAGACACACACACACACACACACACACACACACATACACACACACACACAAGCCTAGCAATGTAGGAAGAAGCAACGACCTATGAACTTTCCAGAATTATCTAATGTAGCCAAAGGGAACAACTCGATATATTTAGCATCTAACTGGTAACTAGATTAAAGAGCTATTGGGGAATGTTGTAGGAACAATAGAATTTTAGAGCTGGAAGGACTTAGATTGTCTAGTCCAGAAGTATCAAATACACCATCTGCAACACTCTTGAGTGCAGCCTGAACTAGATTAAAATGTAATTGGGAAATATTTAACAAAATAAAAACACAACAAAGCACAGATAATATTAACATTTTCTAAGTCAATATGCAGCCTGCAGGGATCCATATGTATGGTTGGGCAGTCCCCATTTCTGGTCCAGTCCAACCACTTCATTTTACTGAAGAGAAAAAAAAGGCCCCAGAGAGGTCTTAGTAATCAATTTTTTTTTAAGTACTTTAAAAGCAACTTTCTTTGCAACAACCCCACTGAAACAGGTAGTGCAAGTATCAGTATTGTTATTACTATTTTATACATGAGGAAAAATGAAGTTCAGAAAGTTTATGTGACTTACCTAAGATCACACAACTAATAAGTAATAGACATAAGATTTGGATCCAAGGCTCAGTTTCCTCATCTGTAAAATGAGCTGGAGAAGGAAATGGCAAATCACTTCAGTGTCTTTGCCAAGAAAACACCAAATGGGGTCACAAAGAGTCAGACACCGATGAAAATCACTAATGTACAACAAAACCTCTGACTCCAAGTCCAGTGTTCTCTTGCCTATTCGACACAGTGAGTATATTCCCAGTGAGAAACTGGGAGAAATCACCAGACCTCCAGACCACCAAAAATCACCAGACCACCAGAACCTCTCCCTCCTTGTGAACCATTGTCGGTGTTCCTTTTTTAAGTATCAGTGTCTTTTCTCTCTAACAAGGGGGAAAACTATGAAGGCAGAGACAGGTCTTCTAAAATTTCTTCCACAACGCCTAGCACGATGTTTTCTTTATATGAGATACTGAATAAATACTTGTTGATTGATTGAGTTATCTGATAATATGGGTTTGTACTGAAAGTATATCCTTCATTATTGACACCAATGATATTTTGTGTTAAAAAGAAGAGGTAAAGTCTGCAAACTCTTCAACTCAATTCAACAAATAATTATTAAGTATTTACTCTGGTATGGAAAGGGGGAAGGGAATATGCATTCTTCAAACATCTGCTATATGCCAGGCACTGTGCTAAGCACTTTACAAATAAAGATAATAAAAAATATAAATAATTTCATTTGATCTTCACAACAACCTTGAGAGGGAGGTGCTTTTATGATACCCATTTTATGGTTGAGGAAACTGAAGCATTGTGCTATTTACTGAGTTTAAAAATAAAAGCAATCCCTGCCCTCAAGGAGCTGGTAATATACTGTGGGGTAGAGAGACGGATGCAATGTATGCATGAGTGAAGACAATACATGTACAATATTGTACAAAGTAATTTCAAGAGGGAGAGAGCCAGAGGTGCTGTGAGACTCGAATAAGACAACGGATATAAAACACTTTGCAAGAAGTAAAGTGTTATATAAATACCTATTATTATTATATTAATGATATTATAATTATGTCACTATAATACTATTATACTATATGCCTTCAGTCTGGTAATGACTTCATTCCCTGAGCCTTCTACTCCATTCCTATTGAGTACAAGCAATGTTTATAGAGCATAGGAGTATGCTAATAAATGTTTAACAACCAGTCTCTCCAGAAGAAAAAAAAAGAGGTATGGACCTATACTTTTAAGTTTAATTGGCATTGGTAACATTTCTTAAGTCTAGCCAATCAGAAAAATTTAAAAATAAAGCCCTCGTTTGTATTGGCTACTCAATTTCTAAGGGGTGTGCACTCACACACACACACACACACACACACACAATATCACATTTGATATTGTTATGCGACAATCTTGTAAACCAGTTAGATCTGGTTCTAGTGAACCCTTGAAAAGAGCTAATAACTGAGGGGGATCAGAGAAGACCTCAAGTAGGAGACAGAGCTTGACTTGTGCTTTTGAAAGAAGCTAGGGGTTGTCTGAGGCTCACCCTTCCCTAGAGGTGCTACCATGGAAGTTCGAGGTACTGTCCATAAGGGGACATTTCCAAGTGTCTATGACTTTGAAAAGGAGGGCTGTCATACCAGAGAGTCTGGGAATTGAACGGAACATTAGTCAAGACTACACCCTGGACTGTCTCTATAGAGAACTGAATAGTGGCTGATGGTCCTCAGCCAATGGACAGACTTGAGCGAAGCTTGTGGAGCCCAAGACACAGAAAAGAACAGAGCAGGGAAAGGCAGATTCGAGACAAGGTCAGGTGTGAATGGAACCAGCAGATGGTGGAGGAGTTAGCAAAATAAATGTACTTGGTCCTCCTTTCTCTTCCCTTTACCTATTCTTGGCTGAGCCAGCTATCCACTGAACTAATCACTGGTGTTCCCTATTCCCCATCAGCAAGAGGAGGGGGGAAAAGAAGCGAGGGGAAAATAACCGTTTTGCTCCTTATGAATTGTAGCCCCAGGCAGCCACTGTTTTGATGAATTGTTTCCTGATTGTTCATTTTTGCTTACTATATCATTTGATATTGTTATGAGCTCTTCCATGGCCTGGGACCAATTCATAGTTTTCTTTAAGACTTTAAATGTAACAGTTTTGACATTGTTGTCTTCTGAGTTTGCTTTTTGGTCTTTTTCTGTGGTTTGCTCACTTTCCAGTCTATTTCTATTTCTTGACTCTTAACTCTATGCTAAATCTTGACTTTTAAGTCTATGCTAAAGTGGAGCTCTGCTTCTGGAATGGAGGAGGCACTGTCTCGAGTTTCAGATTTTTTTTTTGGGGGGGGGGCAGCTATTTTCAGAGGTAATTCTGGGGACTTGTAAGTTTTTGGTTCTTCCGAGGCAGTATGATCTAGGGAGAGGAGTGTTTGCTATTCTCCTGTACTGTTCACTGGTCTGTGAGGGACCACAAGGACTCTTTCCCACTCTGGAACTGTGAGTAGGGTCCCCACTTCCCTGATGTGCTAGTACTCTTCCTCACCCTGGGACTGAGACCAAGGACTACAACCCAGATCCAGGAATGGGCAATGCAACAGAGTCCTGCCCCTGGTGCCAGTAAAAGGACCCCTGTAATCTCCTTCTCACCAGTTGTCTGACCCTCCTTACTGTCTGTGGACTGAGATGTCTGGAAACTGTCACTGCCTACATTGATTCAATGGCATCGTCCTCTCTGTTTCTTGGGTCCTGGTTGGTGCTGCAGCCTATGCTGGGCTATGCTCCACTCTCACCCTGAGGCGACAGACCTTTCCTGCCAAGCTTCTGAGTTGTCTTGGACTGGAAAATTGTTTTACTCTGTCCTTTTGTGGGTTCTTCTGCTCCAGAATTTATTTTATGGCATTATTTAAAGGGGTTTGGAGGGGTTTGGGGGAGAGCTCAGGTGAGTCCTGGCTTTTTCTCCCCCATCTTGGCTCCACCCTCTCAATTTGATATTGTTATGAAAACATGGCCACCCACCTGACCTTACATGGCTATTGGATGTTTGTAGTTCAAGTGAGGAAGAAGAGGGATGGGAGGCATTATTTTTTCCCCTTAGCAGAAGCTGGAGGCAGGGTCCAGAGCCAATGAAAGAGCATGAGTTTGAAACTTTCATAATCTTTCACTGTACATGAATCTTGATCATCCCTTAGACATAAATAGAGAGACCCACAAGGAAAAGTGAGCTGAAGAAAAGACCACCTGACGGTGGTAGAGAGGATACTGGCTGCCATTTTAGCCTGCTAACGTTGACCAACCATCCTTGGGTCTGTGCGCAGCCAAGATATTGGGGCTCTGGTTAGCCTTTCCTGATGGTAGAAGAGTCCTGGTACAAAGCCCAAACTCTATCACGTACAGCAAGAGACCGACACAGAGGGGCTCAGCATTGGGACTTTTTTTCAAAGAAAAGTTATTTTTCTTTTTGTTCTGTTATTGAGATTATTAGATTTTATTTTAGTGTTTATTATAGATTTCCAGAGTGACAATGAGAAAACACTGGGGACCCTCTTCCTGTGGCGACTTCTTTGACGATTTTTGAGTTTTGAGAGGATTTCTTGTCCAGTTTATATTGCTGCTGAGTGGAAGACATTTTTTTTTCTGATTCCCTTTTCTTTTTCTGGTTGTCATTCTAAAAAGTCATTTTGACACACTGAAATTTTTTCAAGTCAATATTTTAAATGCTGTGGTTTTTTTAGGTTTGTCTTATTTTATGTTTTGCTTCTGTCTCTAGTTGGCATTTCCCTCTCTAATGATCAATTCTCTTCACCCACAGTAGTATGATAAATGCAAAATGCCTCTTTCATTGCTTCTGACTAATATGTTAAATATTTGCTATGAGCTTATGTCCCTGTGCGGGTGATTTTGATTTGTCAGGGGCTGTTGCCTAGTAATATACCAATTGTTGATACATGAATCTAGTCATTCTAAATGTTTTCTTATGACCCTATGCATGTCAAGAAGAGCTGCTAATAACTTGTATGTTTGCTTTGTTATGTAATTTGCTGCATTTTAACTTCATGCGGCATTGCTTAGTTGTGTTGTTGTGGTATAATATTACACGCCTGGTGTTTTAGTTGGGCCTGTTGGTTTTCAAAAAATGAACATCATAGGTCAATCTATTGAATGAATGGGGGCTAACTTGGTTGCAGGGACAGCTAGGTGGCACAGTAGATAGAACACTGGGCTTGGAATCAGGAAGACTCCTCTTGCAAATCTAGCCTCAGACACTTATTTGGCTGTGTGACCTTGGGCAATTCACTGATCACCATTTACTTTGGTCCCTCATTTGTAAATTGAACTGGAGAAGGCAATGGCAAACTGCTCCAGTATCTTTAAAAAAAAAAAAAAACGCAACAAAAACCAAAGTCAAACAACCCAAAATGGGATCATAGAGAATCAGACAAAACTGAACAACAAAAAACTTGGTTGCAGCCTATTACTGTGTTAATATATAGGAATTTCTTGATATTATGAGAAGACCTTGATTGTAAAAATGGAGATGTTATTAAAAATTTTGAAAAGAGTTGAAATGTTTGGAGAACTGCAAAATAATTTATAGCGGGGTTATGCCAAGTCATATGACTCAGGAAGTAGCTTGTGAACTGCCAGACCTGTTTATTCACTCCAAAACTTCATTCTCTAGACCCCCTTCTCTCCCTATCCCAAAGAAGAGTTGTTTGCAAAAATTGAGGTCTTAGCGAGTAAAGGGATCTTAGCAACAGAGCTCCCCTTGTGGCAAGGCAGAAATTAAGTCTCATGTCAGAAAAAGAAACTGTACTTGTAGGGAGGTAAGTCTGAGGCCGGGTATCTCATCATTCCCTCTGGCTCAGTCCTAGCACACCCCAACTTCCCCCTGTCTATGGCTAAACCTAACCATTGTGCTTCCCACCATGACTACTTTGTTCAACACGGACCCAAACCCCTTTTTCCAATTGCTCAGGGATGTACTTCTCATTTTTAATATAGTTTGTAAGACATTAATCATCCTTTGTAGCTTTCTTTCAGTTAAGATCATGTTTTCACAAAAAGCATGAACCAGTTATTGGGGCTATCTCATTGTTCCACCAGCATTTCTACTCTGGCCTTCATCTCTGCCTCTTCCCCACCAAACATTCCTCCTTAGGACCCACCCTGGGCTCTGAAAGGTGAACTTTTCATCATCTTGTCCAGACCCAAGCCTCTACCTCACATCCTGGCTCCCAGCTCTCCATGCTATAGCCCCCACCCTCCATTCATTTCCTAGGCCCCCTCATAGTCAGACCCCATTATAATGTAAACACCTAGAGCAGCGGTCCTCAACCTGTGGGTCGTGATCCCTTTGGGGGTCAAATGATCCTTTCACAAGGGTCACCTAAACATATATTTCCAGTGGTCTTAGGAACCCAGACACTGCTCCTCTATCTGTCTCCAGGGGGGTCCGCCCACATGCAGATACCCCCACATATGAGTATTAAAGGGTCGGGGCATTAGGAAGGTTGAGAACCACTGTCCTAGAGGGCAGTAATAACAGTGATAATAGTGAGCTAGATATTTGTATCTCCAGGGCTTAGGACAGTGTCTGGCAGCCAGGTAGAGCAGTTGATAGAGTGTTTGGCCTTGAATCCAGAAGATCTGAGTTCAAATACAGCTTCAGACTCTTATTATCTGTGCGGCCTTGGGCAAGTCACTTAACCTCTGTCTACCTCAGCTTCCTTATCTGTAAAATGGGGATAATAAAAGCACCTACCTTACAAGGTTGTTGTGAGCATGGAATGTGGTATTTGTAAAACACTTAGCACAGTGCCCCTGGCACACAGTAGGCACTTGTTTCTTTTCTTCCTACTGCTTAATAAGCAGTAATAGCTAGTATGTGACTCTATTTATTAGATATCTATCTATTAATTGGCACTTGTTTTTACAATAAAACCTTATTAGTTCAAACTCTATTCAAATTTGTAATCAATTGAATTGGAATTGTGTGGAAGTTTGTCTTTCATAGACAGTGAAAATAAATCACGTAGGCCCTTCATAGATAACGAAAATAGTTTAAGAATATTGAAGATACTTAAAACAAACTTTTCAAGACCATAAGCACTTCAGAAACAAATATTTACATATAAACACTTGATAGAGTAACCAGCCATCTCCACTAGGAAACATTTTTTAAAGCTGAGTTTGACGTATTGCCTGCATTTGAAATTGATGAGTCCTAGAAATGGCGCTGGACAACAACGGTCTCATCTTTCCTTAGGCTTTTACAACTTGGTTTTGATTCTGTTTTTTTGCTCCAGATAGAGTTTTCTGTTTCCAGTCCTTCAGCTTCTCAACCTGTATCCTGGTTAGCCTCAGTTACCTAGAAGTCTTGACTCACCATAGGACATGTGTGGTCTCAACCCACTCAAGATGTATCTGTGAAATCCTCCTCTAGTAATCCCTTCCCTCCCCATTCCCTAAAGCTGAAAGCCTTCGGGAAACCTGACCCAGAAAATCTGCTCATGGTGGGTTCTGGTTTTGACTTTGTTCCTGGGGGGGATTAAGACAATATAATAAAAAGGGGCTATTTTTTAAATAAATATTCTGTATTTGTAATAATTCAGATTTGTATCCATTCCCTTTTCCCTTACCTTTGAATCCCTCTATCTTAGTTTGGATTAGTGAGATTCATAGTTAACAACTAGTCCTAGAGTTTATAGAAGGGCGAGGGGGCTGGTCCTGAGCATGCCTAGATCCACCTAAAATGGAGGTACCCTGCTTCTCTCTATACTCTTCCCACATAGCTGTGAGTAGCCTCCTTTGACTGGCTGTGTAGACAGAGCAGAGTTCTTCTTTAAAAAAAAACAACGACTTCCAGAATGGGGCAGTTACTCTTTGGGTTCCCTTCCTTGCACTGTCTAGGGGTGGATGATCACACAGTTCATCACACCATGGGTACCATGAACTGAACCAGTAGAGGTGATACTTATGTCTTTTATTCTGGCCTAGGGGTGTCTATTTCTATTGTTTCATTTGTCCTCCTTGGTTTCAGGAATGGTGGTGATCCCCATAGGACCCAGGGGGTCAAGCCATGGCAACCTTGCTATCAGGGAAGTCCTGAGAAGTCAGCATGTCTGGGACTCAAGTCTCAGGGATAGTTGGGGTGGAGGTAGAGGGGTAGAGGGGCTTGGACTTGGAACTTGGGACTGTGTTCTACAAGGGCTGAATTAAACTGTGAACCCAGTTCCCTTTCCCTCCACCAGACTGAGGTAGTATAAGGATGGGGAGTGGATTAAGTCCCAAATGTGGCAGAATAAGCTATTTGAATATTTGTTAACATTTTTTTGAAGTAAATATTTTTTTTGTAAACTCTAGTCTGTTGGTGGTTAAGTGGAACTAGGTTACATGGGATTGTCTTCTCCATTTATGGGAACACCATCAGTGGAGGCTGGAGTCACTTACAAAGAGCCTAGACATCCTCCAAATACCCTTAAAAGTATGGGAGGTTCCCCTTTGCAAGAAGACAATTCTCCCTTCCCAAAGCTGCTTTGCTTGTGATACTGCAACATGGAGGAGAGAATGGCAGGTTCAGAGTTAGGGAACTTGGTTGATTTACAGCATCATAGGTTGAGAGCTGGAAAGGACCCCAGAGGGCATGGAATACAGTTCCCTCATTTGGCATGTAAAGGAATGATCCTTGACAGGTCAGGACCTCATCCTGAGAAAGAGACCAAACTGTTAAACAAAGATTCAGCCAAGCCAGGTGGTTGCTTCGGGAAGTTCAAAGCAATGCCTTGAGTGAATCAGAAAGGGAACAAGACCATAGGATCAACAGTGATTGACCTTATAAAGTTAGTTCTGACATTTTGGATAGAAGCCAGACTCAAAGGGGGAATCCAGCTACTAGGGAAAAAAGGAATGGGGCAGGGAGGGAGAAAATGAATAGAATAAGGGAGGTCTTGGGAGGCTACAAGGAATCATATAGAGCTTTGGAGAGTGGAAGCAAGGGGTGATCCAGTGGCCACAAAGAAAGGGAGCCAGGACTCCTGCCATGAGACTGTTTGGGACAATTGGATGCAAGGAATGTGGGACAGGTGCTGTGTTAGTGAACTTTCCCACCCTCAATTAGGGACTCAAAGATGGTAATCCTGTATTTCCTTTGTACTCTTGGGCTCCCTTAGAGAAGGCCCAAATCTTTTCCTCTGGGCACAGGAAGAAAAAAATAAAGTATGTTTACTAGTTAAAAAAAATAGTATGGGAGATACTTTCTAATCCTTCTATACAACTAATGTGAAAATATGTTTAATAAGAATGTATATGTAGAACCTACATTAGATTGCACGCCATCTCGGGGAAAGGGCAGGGAAGAGAGGTGGAGAAAATATAAAACTTACAGAAATGAATGTTGAAAACTAAAAGTAAATAAAATAATTTGTAAAATAAATTAAAAGAAAAAAGAAAAACATTATGTTAATTTGAGGAAACATGATCATTTCTATTTCAAGAAATGTTTAACTTCATAAGGAGGGCACAGTCTTCATATTCTTATAGCACTAAAAATTATACTATATTACAAACTGTCTAAAATAATTTGAATATGGTTTAATAAAGGATATTAGTATTTTTTAAAAAAGTATGGGAGAACCCTGGAGGAAAGGTAAGATGTGGCACATTAAGCTTTCAGGTAGTGGGGGCCAGGATGACCTGTGTTACATAAAGTACAACCAGACAGCTTCCTAGTGCTGGTGCTTGTGAGAATAGGTGGTAGAAACTAGCCCTGGGTATATAGAAGGAAAGAGCATGTTGTGATCAGCTTTTGAATATTAGCAATAAGAGCTAGCATTTATATGGAGCCTACTATATGCCAGGCAATACACTAAGTACTTTACAAAGATTACATCATTTGATTTTCACAACAACTCTGCCAGGTATGTGCTATATTGTCCCCATTTTACAGTCGAGAAAACTGAGACAGGCAGAGGTTAAGTGACTTGTCCAGGGTCACACAGATAGTAAGTGTCTGAGGTCAAATTTGAACTCATGTCTTGAGACAGACCCCTGCTGATAGGGAGAGGTGTTCAGAAGCCAGTGGTGAGGGTTTTTGTATGGAAGATATAGTCCTGGACAGTCAGTGTTTTTCCCATCCTGACAGGGCCTATCTCCAACTCTGAGCTGGACTTGGCTACTCCCTGTTTCAGGAGTGTTTGAACTCTACTCTACATCAAATGCAATGGTGGCTGCCTGGGCTCACGAAGGCCCTGCTCCTTCCTCTTTATCTCACCTGTTTGTTTTGAAACTTTTCTAGAAATGAGATGCCAGGGGGTGGAGCCAAGATAGTGGAGTAGAAGCACAAACTTGCTGTAAGCTCTGGCTCCAACCACTTCTAATACTTGTTAAAAAAAATGACTCTAAACAAATTTTAGAGCTACAGAACCCACAAAATGACAGAGAGAAACAAATCTCCTGCTGAAGGAAGCCTGGCAGGAAAGTTCTATTGTAGTACACTAGGAACCAAGCACAGTCTCACAGGAGCCGTGAGATTCTGGCCCTGGGGCAGCCCTAACCAGCAGCAGCTGGAACAGACTTCAGGAGAGTGAATCACCAACAGCTGTGGCAGTTCCCAGACTTCTCAACCCATAAATGCCAAAGACAAAGTAAAAGGTCAGTGTGGAACTCTGTTGGAACAGGGGTAAAGGAAGAGTGTAGTCCAGCCCCTGCCCCCAGGGTGAGAGGTGGCAGAGGTGTGGCAGTTGCAGCTGCTTCCCCTTGAGACTCCCTCCAGAGCTCCTGGCCTGCAGATCATAGCGGGGCCAAGAGACCATTCAGAGGGTGATTGCTCTTGCTTTGACCTGCTTGGATCTGGATTGCAGTCTTGGGCGGTGGTCCTGGGGTGTATGGCCAGTGTGCCAGAATTTGTGGGAGCTGTAGAAAGGGTGCCCTCTTAATAATTCTAGCAGCTGTGAAAATCCCAGCAATTTGGGACAAAGCTCTCTCCATTCTGGAATCAGGGTTCTACCGTCGCAAAGAGCTCAAAAGCCAAGTAATTGACTAGCAATATGAGCAAGCAGAGGAAATGTAATCACACCATAGATTCATTTTTGGGAGATAAAAAGGATCAAAGCATAGAATGGGAGGAAGACAGCAAAGTCAGAACTCCTGCATCAAGAGCTTCCAAGAAAAACATGAATTGGTTACAGGCTATAGAGGAGCTCAAGAAGAATTTTGAAAATTAAGAAAGAAAAGTGGAGGAAAAATTGGGAAGAGAAATGAGAGTGATGCAAGAAAATCATGAAGAGTGAGTCAACAGCCTGCTAAAGGAGAGCCCAAAAAATACTAAAGAAAATGACGCCTTAAAAAATAGACTAAATGAAATGGCAAAAGAGGCCCAAAAAGCCAATGAGGAGAAGAATGCCTTAAAAAAAAGAATTGGCCAGATAGAAAAAGAATTTAAAAACTCGCTGAAGAGAATAATTCCTTCAAAATTAGATTGGAGCAACTGGAAGCTAATGACTTTGTGAGGAATCGAGATACTATAAACAGATCCAAACAAATGAAAAAACAGAAGGCAATGTGAAATATCTCATTGGAAAAACCACTCACCTGGACAATAGATCCAGGGGAGATAATTTTAAAAATTGTTGGACTACTTGAAAGCCACGATCAAAAAAAGAGCCTAGAGACCACCTTTCAAGAAATTGTCAAGTAAAACTGCCCTGACATTCTAGAACCAGAGGGCAAAATAGAAATGGAAAGAATTCACCTATCGCCTCTTGAAAAAGATCCCCAAAATAAAACTCCTAGGAATATTATAGTCAAATTCCAGAGTTCCCAGGTCAAGGAGAAAATACTGCAAGCAGTCAGGAAGAAACAATTTGAGTATTATGGAGACAAAATCAGTATAACACAAGACCTAGCAGCTTCTACATTAAGGGATCGAAGGGCTTGGAATATGATATTCTGGAGGTCAAAGGAGCTAGGACTAAAACCAAGAATCACCTACCCAGAAAACTGAGTACAATGTTTCAGAGGAAAATATGGTAATTCAATGAAATAGAGGATTTTCAAGCACTCTTGATGAAAAAACCAGAGCTGAACAGAAAATTTGACTTTCATCTACAAGAAGCAAGAGAAGCATGAAAAGGTAAATAAGAAAAAGAAATAAGGAACTGATTAAAATTGAACTATTTACATTCCTATATGGAAAAATGATCATTGTAGCTCATAAGACTTTTCTCAGTATGAAGATAGTTGAAGGGAATACATATGTATACATACATATATATGTATAGGAGGGTGTACGTGTATATAAATATATATGTGAGTATGGGCATATGTATATACATGTATACATCGACAGAAGGCACAGGATGAGTTGAATATGAAGGAATGATATCTAAAAAATAAAATTAAGAGGTGAGAGAGGAATTTTATTGGGAGCAGGAGAAAGGGAGAGATAGATTAGGGTAAATTATCTTATATAAAAGAGGCAAAAGAAAACTTACAATGGAGGGGAAGAGCAGGAAGATGAAAGGGAATGGGACAACCTTATTCTCATTGAATTTGGCTTAAGGAGGGAACAACATACACACTCAATCGGGTATCTTACCCTACAGGAAAATGGGTGGGAAGGGGAATAAGAGGGAGGATGATAGAAGGGAGGGCAGATTGGGGGAGAGAGTAGTTAGAAGCAAAGACTTTTGAAAAGGAATAGGGTCAAAGAACAAAACAGAACAATTGGGGGGTAGGATAGGATGGAGGGAAATATGGTTAGTCTTTCACAATATAACTACTATAGAAATGTTTTGCATAACTACACATATACAACCTATATTGAATTGCTTATCTTCCCAGTGGGGGGTGGGTGAGGAGGAAGAAGGGAAAAAATCTGGAACTTGAAGTTTTAAAAGCAAATGTTTAAAAACATATTTTTTTATACAGGCAACTAGGAAATAAGATATCCAGGCCTTGGGTTTTAGAAATCCATCTTGGCCTACTAGACATTTAGGGAGGAATGGAGGAGAAAAATTAGGGGGGAATGGGAGAGAATATAAGAGAGGACAGATTGGGGAAGGGGTATTTAGTAGGCTTGCTGTTTGGGGGTGGGAAGTAGGGGAAAGATGGGAAGGAAAATTTGTAACTCAAAATCTTGTGGAAATGAATGTTGAAAACTAAAAATAAATAAATAAATTGGAAAAAAAAAAAGAAATGAGATGCCGGGGCAGTTAGAGGGACTCTAGGTGGAGGTTCCCCAGTTTTGGAGAAGGGAATGCTTAGGAGATGAAAGCTGAGATGAGAAGCTGAGAGTTCTCTGGGGGCCAAAGCTCCGGGAACAAATCTTCCCAGACTCCCCAAGAGTTTGTGAATGTTATCGTATAAGATGCACTTTCTCTGTTCCTGCCTCCCTCTCTTTCTATAGCCAGCCCTTTTGTTCTTCAGAATGATTTCAGACAGAAGCAGCAGCTGTCAGTCAGCCAAGCACACAGGAGGGCAGTAGTGGGATGGAAGGGAGAGTCAGAGAAAGAAGATTTTATGGGATAAAGGATTTGAATTGGTAAGAAATTTAAAAACAATGCAGGTATGACTATATCTCCCTCCTATTCACAACATTCCAGCCACTCCCCTATGGCTTCTGGCGTCAAATATAAAATTCTTTGGTTTTTAAAGTCTTTCATAACCTGACTCCTTCCTACTTTTCTGGATTTCTTACCCCTCACTCCCTTCCACTCACTCTACAATCCAGACACCAGTGACACTAACCTCCTTGCTCTTCTACCTGATGCTTCATCTCTGGACTCTGGGCCTTTTCTCTGGCCACCCCCTGGCCTGGATTGCTCTCTCTCCTCCTCTCTGCCTCCTGGCCTCCCTCACTTCCTTCAAGTCTTAGCTATAATCCCACCTTCTGCAAGATGAATTTCTCAATTCTTCTTACTCCTGGCACCTATCCCCCCTGAGATTATTCCCAGTTTATCCTGTATGTATCTTGTTTGTGCCTCATTGTTTGCATGTTGTCTCTGCCATTAGACGCTGAACTTCTGGAGAGCAGGGACTGCTTCTTTTTTAAATTAATTTATTAATTTCTAGTTTTCAACATTCATTTCCATGAGATTTTGAGTTACAAATTTTATCCCCATCTCTTCCCTGCCCCTCACCCCCAGATGGCAAGCATACTGAATACTCCTTCCCCCAATCTACCCTCTCTTATGTCCCTCCACTTACTTGTAGGGCAAGATGGATTTCTATACCCCATTGCCTGTATATTTTATTTCCCAGTTGCATGTAAAAACAGTTTTTAACATTTGTTTTTAAAATTTTGAGTTCCAGATTCCCTCCCTTTTTCCTTCTTCACCCTCCCCCCTCCCAACTGGGAAGACGAGCAATTCAATATAGGTTATATATGTGTAATTATGCAGAACATTTCCATAGTAGTCACGTTGTGAAAGACTAATCACATTTCCCTCCATTCTGTCCCACTCCCCTATTTATTCTATTTTCTCCTTTGACCCTGCAGGAACTGCTTCTTGCCTTAGCATGGTGCCTGGTAGGCATTTAATAAATGTTAGTTGACTGAGAGACTGATTGCCAGTTTCAGGGAGAAAAATGAAGAAAAACAAGGGATATGATTTTTCAGTTCTAACATAAAAAAAAACCCAACTCTGAATTTGAAGCGGCACAGGAGTGGGGGGCGAGAGAAACTCCAAGTTTGGGAGGGACTCCTCAAGAGTTCCAATTCAGGAACGAATGCCAGGTTACTGAGGCTTACACTCACTGGGACTGGCTCTCAGCCAGATCTCTTGCCACCCACTTACCCACCCCCAAATTAAACAAACAATAAACTATCTGGATTTCCCCTGAATATCTAGAATGTTTTGTATCATATAAACAAAGTGGTTACTTGATTTTTCCCCAATCCCACACACGTATTTGGTGATGTGTAGATACAACCATATATGTGGCTCTTTCTTTTGATTTTTTTAACTCGGGCCAAAGAGAGAATAGAAGTCTGACCAGAAATAGCCTATTTGAATGTTGGTCCATTTGGCATCCACTGAAGACACTAAATGCTCTTGAATGAGAATAGGGATAGGCATGGGACTTGTGATTTCATTGGTCCAGGGAACTCCTGGGTAAGGAAACTCCCTCTTCTAATGCAAGTTTATACTTTATCTAGAGAGTTGTCTAGAGCACTGAGAAATCACATGACTTATGCAGGGTCTCACAACTAGTGTGTATGAGAGACAAGGTTGAAACCCCATGCTTCCTGATTCCAAGGCCAGCTTTCTATCCAGTAAGTCACACTGCCTTACAAGCAACTTTTGGATGAGAAAAGACCTAATTAAATATAAAACTTTTTGTTCTGGGTCCTGCCACCTGTTCCCCACCATGTCACAGATGGCATACCCATCCCACAGTGGCAAGACTTCAACTGTGTCTCCATCCAGCTGAGTGCCCCTACACCCCTGTTGCCAGGGAGAGGAGGACGGCAAGTTCCCATCAGCTTGTCTTGCAATATCACACCAGGCTGTCCATACCCCAGGAGCAGCATGCAACTTGGCTAATCACATGCCATTGGGACCACTGCTGTCTGTCCTTCTCAGACATGAAATCTGAAGAAGTGCTTAGTCCCTCTGCTTCCACTTTTCCCAATTGCTTCAGAAAAATGGATAGCAATCTAAACTCTTCCAGAAGTTGCCACAAATTCCCTGTGTAATCTCTTCCATCAGACTTGTAATGCAGCCTGGGAGGTATAAAGTAAACTGTTTTCTGTTGACAGATGGTTCTGGGGAAAGAAAGAAAAAAATGAATGAGAATAATAGTTATTCCAACTTTTTTGTTCTTTTGGGGAAATGTCAAGTACATAAAACAGAAGGAAACCAATTTCTTCATAAAATATACATTCCCACAAAACTCCACAAGTGGTTCTGGGAAGAATGACCCCAGACTTCTGTTTTGAAAGCAAAATTGTCTGTCTTCAGTAAGATACTTAAGCTGTTAGGGAGTGGGGAAAATTTTTCCCATTCCCTTAGAGCTACTTCCTCCACTTCCTGACCCATCAGCCACATCTTACCAACAAAACAAAACAAAACAGAACTCCTTAGGTGTGATCCAGGTGTGACCCACCCAGACCAATGAATGGGGCCCAGCAGGCGACCCTGTCTGCTTTGACTTGTTTAAGTAAGAGGAGTGTGAGAAAGGATGTTCAGAAGGTTTGGATGGAAGCTCAAGTCCACAGACTACTGTCATCATCAGAATCTAAGTTATAGGATCCTTGACTTTGAGCCCTAGGGGACTTCAGAGATCAGCTAATCCAACCACCTCATTTTACAGACAGGGAGACTGTCTCAGAGAGGGGCAAGCGACTTGCCCAAAGTCATAGAGATACAGGATAGGTGGTAGGGCGCACATTAGAACCCAGGATCTCTAAATATCAATCCTAGGATTTTGAAAATGCCAATCAGCTGCAGAAATGGTGGTCAGATAGGCCAAAGGAGATAGGCACAGAGACAGGAAGTTAGAAACGAGCCCAAAGGGAAGATGAGGTTCACTGGCTTGTGGTGGTTTAGCATCCGCATTTTACAGCTGAGGATCATAAGCCAGGCCAGATGGCTGTCAACTGGGGTATGGCCAGGAATTTGGTAAGTAGGAATTTGGCAACAGAGATCTAGGACAGGGAGGAGAGAAAATAGGACAATGTTAGGGAGGGGTAGGGTTGGCCACTGTAGTATTTTATAGGAGCTGCTGGCCCATTGAGCTCTGGTTTTATGGTTCCATTTGTTGAGGTCCTCGAACATTTTAGCTAGGACTCTTAAAGCTAAATATATAATCTTGGGCACAGCCATTTTATTTATGTTTGAAACATGATGAGTTTGGAGCAGCTAGGTGATGTGGTTGATAGAGCACCAGCCCTGGAGTCAGGAAGACCTGAGTTCAAATCTGACCTCAGACACTTAATACTTAGTAGCCGTGACCTTGGGCAAATCACTTAACTCCAATTGCCCTCCAAAAAGCCAAAAAAAAAAAAAAGGAAACATGATGATTTTGTAGAAGGTCAGACTTGAGAGTCAGAAGGCCTGGATTCAAGTCCCTATTTTACCATTCATTAGCTATGTGACTACAGACAAATCACTTTCATTTTCTGGGCTTCTGTTGCCATTAGGGGGTTGCACTCAGTCATCTGTTAGGGCCCCTTCCAACTCTATAATCATTTTGTTGGGATACAGACTGTGCTACAGAGGTTAAAGCCCTGGATTCATTCCCCATGTGGGTCAGTTAGTCTTATTTTATTCTATTGCCACAGGGCCTATCCCAAGGTCAACCAACCATTTCACAAATTATTTGTGTGGGTCACAAGGGGAAGGAAGGGAAGAGAAGGGTAAAGGCCTTTATATAGTACCTGGTATGTACCACGAATTGTGGTACATGATTTTACAAATGTTAGCTCCTTTGATCCTCACAAGACCCCTGGGAGGTAGGTTATATGGGCTGTTGTTATTCCCATTTTACAATTGAGGAGACTGACTTGCCCAGAGTCACACAACTGGTAAGGGTCTGGGGCCGCATTTGAACGCAGGTTATCTTGACTCCAAGTCCAGAACCCACCTGGCTGCCACAAGATAAAAGGGTATGGATAAAAAACAACCTTATGCCCCTTCTAATGAAAAATAACTAAAACAACCCAACACCAAGTATGGGCCCAAGGATCGCTTCTAATTATTTTAACTGTCATTGCCATCTTTACCAAAGCATTAGCAATTTGGGATCCTGGTCTGGGAGGGATTTTAGATCTCCTATCAATCAATTGATCGATCAATCAACAAGAATTTATTGAGCACTGATTACGCATTAGTCGGGCACCATGCTAGGCACTGGTGTCACAAAGACAAAAATGAAACATCAAGAAGTCATATTCTATCAGGGGAGATATGTTCATAGGAAGGGTATTCCAAAAATCTTAGTACAATTTTAAGCTACTAAAGCTTAAAACTAATAAGCTATTAAAGCTTAAAATTGAAACTAAGATTTTCAGGACAGCACCTATAAGTATATTCAGGATAAATATGAAATAAGTACAAAATATTTTAAAGAGGGAGCAACTAGTAGGAATCAGGAATGGCTTCATTGTGAGTCTTGAAGGAAATAAAGGATTCTATGAGCCATTAATGAGGTGGAAGGGCATGCCAGGCACCAGGCACGGTCAATGCAAAAGCAGAGAGGTGGGAAATAATATTGTGCACAAGATGTGGTAAGAAGACCAGCTGGACCTAGAGCTTGGGAAGGGGAGTGATGTATACAGGTTGTCCCCAAGTCTTAGTGCAGCCTTAAGTTTAATAACTTAACTAGTTTAATAGCTGTGTTGTTCAATTGTGTCTAACTCTTCATGACTTCACTTGGGATTTTCTTCGCAAAAACACTGGACTGATTTGCCATTTTTTTCTCTAGCTCATTTTATAGATAAGGAAACTGAGGCAAAGGTTGAGTGACATGTCTAGGGTCACACAGCTGGTAAGTGTCTGAGGCCAGATCTGAACTTAGATCTCTTGACTCCAAGCTTGGTACTCTTTCCACTGTGTTGCCTAGCTGCCCTAGCTTAATATAATTAATAACATATAATTATATATATACATATTTGTATTATATATAATTAATAGCTTAATTTTAGTTTAATAGTATAATACTGTACCTAAGAGTTTTGGGGGCATCCTGTATAATGGGTAGATGATCCAGGTTGTAAAGGGCTTTAGAAGTAAGAGTTTATGTTTCACACCCTATCTGACACGAGGTGTTATACTCAGCCATCCCTCTCCCTGTGCTCACAGCCAGCATCTTGTGCCTATCTCAGATAAGATCCTGAGGGCTCATGAGTTTGCCTTTCACCATCAGGGGAAGTAAACATTAGATCTGCATCTTCAGGGAGCTGCCTTAACAAGTCAAATAGCAGCTTGATGACCTGAGGAAAGGGAGGGGCTGGAGAATCAGATGAAATTCGGAGCAGAGATCTATGGATTACAGAATTTCCCAGGGGAGAAGTTTTGAACAACTTCACCTGGTGAATGTTCTGTTCCTTAAAGCACCTACTTATCAGGGATGAGAAAGACAATTCAGTAAAGTTCCCTAGGTCATATGGTACAAAGACACAAAAGCCAGTCTTCTGTGGCTGTTCTTTTTCTGCTGAACAAGTATAATAATATTAAATGGGGAAGGTACTATGAAGGAGAGAGAAGTACTTGTATACCTGGAGAATAAGCAAAACAAATAGAGAATTCTAGCGATTTGTTTCAATTGTTTTGAAAATCCCCCTTATTGCATTGAATACAATGTGTGGGATAGAGGTAAGAGTCAAAAAACACGAATTAAAATCCTAATCAGTCAATAAACATGCATTTATTGAGCACCTACTATCTACCAAACACCATGCCAGGTCCTGGGAGTATAACTATGAAGAAGAATCTCCACTATCAAAGTTCATATAACACTTATTAGAAGAAGGACCTAGGACCCTGAGTAAGTCACAGACTCTTCATTTATATAGTGGTGATAATAATATTTTGCCCATCCACTTCATAGAGGTATTGCTCACAAATTTTAAAACATTTTATAGATGTGAGTTATTACAATGCATACTGCATTGTAAGAGTTAATCCCATGACAAAGAGTCCCTGGAAAGAGAAGGGAAAATACAATCAGGAACTTCCACGTTTGTGTAGGGGTGGAGGGTAGCAGGGTGAACTCAAGAGTTTTCTGAATAGACAAGGCTGGTTAATTTTCCTTGGCATGCTTCTTCCCATCTGTGCTTCTGTGACAGAGACCAAGACTTCTACTGAGGATATTGTTGTTGCAGAAAGGAGAAGGCCTTGATTTGGAAGCTCAGCACACTGCTGAACTTTGGGCGGCTTGTTTCAATAATCACTGGCTTTCTTCTCTAGTGATTTCACCGTCAGGATTTCTGCTCTGACTCAGCCCCTAACAAGTGGCAAGGTTATTTTCTACGTAGAACACAAACCTTGAGACCAAGATGGAGTATCTGAACACACAGGTCAGAGAGACATAGAAATTCACATAAAAGGAAAGGATTTTTGATGCCCCCATAGGGTGATGTGCCCCTATGGAGACCACTCCCAAATCTCACTCATCCTCAGTACCGAGAGAGATCTTCCTGGCTCACAGTCCCCTAGAAAGCCTCTCCAAATTGTAGCTCATGAACCTTTATCAATGTGTTTCCTTTTATTAGTCAATCAATCACCAAGCATTTGTTATAGGCCTGTGTTAGCTGCTGAGAAGCAAACAAAAACGTGAAATCGTCCTTGTTCTCAAAGGGCTTACACTCTATTGAGAGAGATAACACGTACAAGGAAAAGTATGAATGAGATCTATGCAAAATAAATGTAAGACAATCCTTTTTGGAGGGGGGAGGCATTAGCAGCTGGAAAGGACTAATACATAAGGTAGCATTTGAAATGAGATTTGAGGGGGGTGGCTAGGTGGCACAGTGAGTAGAGCACCGGCCCTGGAGTCAGGAGGACCTGAGTTCAAATTTGCCCTCAGACACTTGACACACTTACTAGCTGTGTGACCTTGGGCAAGTCACTTAACCCCAATTGCCCTTCAAAAAGCAAAAAAAAAAAAAGAAATGAGAGTTGAGGAAACTGGAGATTCAAGGGGCAAAGATGAGGAGGGGGGATTCATAGTTCAAAGCAAAAGCATCCAATGAAATAGCACAGTAATAAAAAAGGTGGCAGAACATCCTGCCCTCGGTCTGAACTCTGCATCCCACAGAGCTGGTTGTTGTTGTAACTGTTGTTATTCGTCTTTCATTTTTGGAGAGGACCAGTTACATCACTGGGTGATGCCTTGACTTGCCTGTGAATTGAATTTCAGTGAGGCAGAGTTGCACAAAGTTGAGAGTCTCACTGTCTCTTCCAGAATCATTGAAATCCAGTAGCAAGACAAAAGGCAAGATGTCTGGTAGTGGCCTGGGATGCAGAGGATGACCTTGACATCTTTAAAGTCTGACCAAACTCTTAGCACTCTACAGAGCCTGCTTCAACTGAACCTCAATGGCCATTGAAATAAATAGTTCTCATCCACCCATTCCCATAAGGATTGCAAGATGTCGTCACATGTGGGGACAGCTGTGTCTAGAACACTGTCCTGGAGGGGCACACATGGAGGCTATAGACTCAACTAGGGTACAGGTGTAGGGATGGGATGGAGAGACGACCCATGTTCTGACGCTATAGAATTGTTAGTGTCTTCTGCTGAGGTCATCGTGTTCCTTTCTGCTATTCATAAATCATCATGTCATCATTTCATCTGGTCTTTAGCTATCTAACCATCTTTAGCAAGACACACTCTGACAGTCTAACTCTGGGCTCAATAATGCCCACTATTGGTCCAGTGATTCCAGAGAAGAGTGTACTGAAAAAGGAATTGGATGGGGTGGGCAGAAAATTACGAAAGGAAAAGGATATGATTTTGATGAAGTCATAGATGGCACCCTTATCAGATTTGCAGATGATAGGAAGCTGGAAGGGATAGCTAACACAGGATGCAGGAGAAGAAACTTTGAGAAATAGTTATAGAAAGAGATAGACCAAAGAAGAATCAAGAGAGTAAGCCAAGCAAGGATGAGTTACAAGAATCCAGAGAAAGAAAACATAAAGACCTTCTGTCTGAGACAGTGAACTGTTCACTTACTTTGCTGGAAACTTGCTGATTGGAAGAGAGTTATTAGGATGGAGAAATTGCAAGAAGCTCATTGGAAGAGAACAGAATCCTGTGGTCTTCAGGGCTTTGTTGCTCTCCAGTGCCATCTATAGGGTGACAGAGGATAAACTATCCTAGTGGTGCCTGTGTTTCCCTCTTCTACTCTCTTTGACTCGAGAGGAAGAAACATGGGGGAAAGAGAGGCTATGTATCTCTTCTGTGAGTAGAGATTTGGAGCTAATTGGACAAAACAGACTCTTCTGCTATTTTCAGATTTAGGGAGTTTGAATTAAGGGAACCTCTTGTCACTACAATAGCCTAACACTTTCTCAGCACCCTGTTAAGAGTGGTTTAGAAATAAAAGAACTAGTCATTGCTTCATTGACTCTAGAAAACCAGAAGGGGAGCATCAAGTAGTGAAGCAGCTTTGTGGGTTGTGGATCATTCCTGAAGGGATCAAGAACATCAAGGGATATAGTTGTCCTAGGCACATGGATTTCCTTACTCATGTGTCTCCTTGCTAGATTTTTACTAGCATGTGCCTATTCTCCATAACACTATGTGCATTGGTAGGAGAGCATAACTTAGATTTATAGGTGTAAAGCAATGTTTTGATAATCCCTGCTTTTGTCTTCTCTTCCATAAATGTTAGGCTTTCGGCTAATTGTTTAGTAAATCTTTTATTTTTAAGAGTTAATGGTTTAAGAGTTAAAAGCATAAGTGACTGATTTTGTGTAAAGGAGAACACCTGCGGGGGGTTCAGGAGATTAAGTGATGAGTAGCAGTAGTGTACTCAGAGTGCAACAATATTCCATTACATCCATATACCACATTTGTTCAGCTGTTCTCCAATTGCTGAACATTCATTTTATTTTCAAGGTTGAGGTTTGGTTTTTTTCTTTGTTACTATAAAAAATGCTACGGTAAATATTCTGGTATATAAAAGCTTTCTTTCTTTCTTTTATATTCTTGGAATATATGCTCAGTGGTGAGAACTTTGGGTCAAAGGATATGAACAGTTTTAGTGACTTTTCTCACATTATTCCAACTTATTTTCTAGAATAGTAATATAATGTCATAACTCTTCCAACAGTGTGCCTGTCTTACTGAGGCCCTTCCAACATTGACAATTATTTTGTCATCTTTGGACATCATGTTTTGGGAACTATGTTGATGAAGTAGACATATCCAGATAAGGACAATCAGGATAGCAAGGCAACTAAAGGCCATATCATGTGAGGATTAGTTTCAAGAGATAGTTAGCCTGGAGAAGAGATGATGAAGAGGGTACATGAAATTTGCCTTCAAGTATTTGAAGGACTTTCATGCTGAAAAGGTATTAGATTTTTTTTTTTGGTCCTAGAGGATAAGAGCGATGGGTGGAAATTTCAGAAGAGCAAATTTGGGTTTGAAGAAAAGAAAAGTTTTGTAATAATTAAAACTATCTAGAAGCACAATGGCTTTATTTCTGTTAGTAATGAATTTCTCTCTAGGTGATTATGAAACTTAAATGGGGCTTCACAAAAAATCCTCAGATAGACCAGTAGCATATAAAGCAATATGTAACCTATATCCCACGGGACCTCCCCTCCATTCCCATCCCTCCCACACATATAAAAGAAATTTTGGGATTATACAGACCCAAGTTCATTTTAGGGACCTGACCTTTAGAGCAGGAGGCATTTCCCTCTGGTTCCATTTCCATCCTGGAGTAAGACTCCAGCAAACTTTTAAAACAGGGTATAGGGGTGGCTAGGTGGTACAGTGAATAGAGCACCAGCCCTGGAGTCAGGAAGACCTGAGTTCAAATCCAACCTCAGACACTTAACACCAGCCACATGACCTTGGGCAAGTCACTTAACCCCAATTGCTCTGACTTCCCCCCTCCAAAAAGCAAAAAAACCAAGGATATAGCTCATTCCTACGGTGTCCTACCTACAGTCTCCAAATCTTGCATTGACACTTGAGGAACAACATAGTTTTGGGGGGAGAGCCTTTATTTTACCCCATAGAAAATGCTTAAGGATTTATGGGAGTCAATGAACAAATGCAGAACCATGAAGTACTCAAAAATCTATCAGCTTCCCTCTGGAAGAAAAATTAATTTGATGTTGCTTTTAGGACAACTTTCTATCAGTCCCACAGAATCCTATGTAGTCTCCCCAAGACTCATTGTACCTCTCTATAGTTTAGACTTGCCTCAAAAAGTCAAATCAATTTTGTGGAATTTGCTGAACGGATAGTTTTCCTTTATTCAATTAATGTTTTTTTTTTAAACCCAAAGATATACAAACATTACCACATCATGATCAGAATTTTCTTTCTGCATAAATAGGTAGCAATAATAAAACGTGATAGACAATGCAAGATTAAAATCCACAT
>CM053586.1:261497256-261539968 GCA_028646515.1 Pseudochirops corinnae
ACTCCCCCACCCCCAACCAATCACTGCATTACTATATAATATAGTCAGTATTTAAAATAAATTCTTATGCTTCACTTTCATGACCCTTCAGAATCTGGGCCCAAACTACCATCCCAAGTTCATTATACATTACTCCCCTTATATTACAGTACTTTAAATGTCCTTGCTGTCCTCCTGTTGTTGTTCAGTTATTGTGGGTCCTGTGTGATTTTTTTGTGACCCTGTGGATCATACTCTCCATGCGGTTTTCTTGGCAAAGATACTGGAATAGTTTGCCATTTCCTTTTCCAGTAGATTAAAGCAAACAGAGGTTAAGTGACTTGCCCAAGGTCACACAGCTAATAAGTGTCTGAGACTAGATTTGAACTCAGGTTTTCCTGGCTCCAGGCTCAGTGCTCTATCCATTGAACCATCTTGTGGCCCCTGCTGTT
Source organism: Pseudochirops corinnae (assembly GCA_028646515.1). Lineage (NCBI taxonomy): Eukaryota > Metazoa > Chordata > Mammalia > Diprotodontia > Pseudocheiridae > Pseudochirops > Pseudochirops corinnae. Next base: position 261,497,688 of record CM053586.1, read on the forward strand.
CTTTAAATGCACTCAGTCTCTATCAACAAGTGCCTATTATACATGCCAGGCACTGTGATAGGCATTAGGGATACACAGATAGAAAATGAAACAAAATTTAGTCTCTAAAACTTATAATCTATAGTATATAAAATGTACATATATAAGCACAGACATAGTAAATATAACACACATGCGCTGGTAGACCTTATCGCAACCCCTACTCCCACCGATGAGTCAAGTCCCCAGAGCATTGTTTCTATGTCTTCTCAGGGCTAACCCCTTTGAGGGATTAGGAGGAATGCCTACTGCTATATGGCTCATGAGCCCCTACCAGTGTACTCCTTCTTATGATTATCAGTGACATTAATTGATCAGCTAGATTAGTTTTTAGAAAGAAGTATTTATTAAGGTGGTATAATAAGAATAATTGATATGACACTTTCCCCATAATTCTGTCTCTATGCTTTTTACTGGCTGTCTCTAATGCTTGGAATTCATTTTCACCTCACCTCTATCTCTTAGAATCCTTTGTTTTCTTCAAAATTCTGCTTAAGTGACATTGTCTACATGATGCTTTCCAGATCCTCTCAGAAGTTACTGCCCTTTCCCACAAAATTATCTTATATTTATTTTGTGTGTATGTATACATGTGTATGTATATATGTACATGTCTTCTTTAATGGAATGTAAACTCCTTGAGGGCAGGGACATTTCATTTTTGTTTTTATATTCCAATGTCTAGTGCAATGTCTGACACAGTAGCTCTTAATATACGCTTGTTAATTGACTGATGGATCTACCACTCCCATAACCCTCTCAGAAAAAAAGAAACATATTTGAATTAAGCAAGTAAATACTCCCAAAACAAAAATGCTTTCTACTTATTAAATGAAAGATTCTAATATTTCATACAATTAAAATTAATATGGATCCTGTTTGATGAAGTTGAAGAGAATTTTTAAAAAAAGATTTCTATCTAAAGAGAAGTTTCTCTTTTTCTCTTTCTCTCACAACTCCTAGCTAATTTTGCCTTAATTCCTTAGCTGGTTCCAGTGCCTAGGCCTCATTTTCGGATTTCAAGCTCTTTTCAGTACAAACATGAGCCCAAAGATGAGCATCTCTAAAACCCAATAATATTTCCATTACTCTGCCTAGTCCAGTCTGGAGTTAGTTCCTCTTAGTCCACATACCTTAGTGGGGAGGGAGGTTTCTGACCCAGCAGAAACACATGTTTTTAATGACAAGTCTCTTGGCAGGAGTTTTGGGTACATTTGGCAGGGTATGGCTCTGCCAGGGGGCAGCGGGTGAGACAAAGATAAATATCCATCCATCCTGCTGGATGCCCAACTCTGTATCTTGAATGCTGCCTAGTTCTAGAGAGGAAGACCTAGGCTGGGAGGTCCTTGGAAGGCCAAGGTCAGACCAACCGCGGGAATAAGGAGCCAGGGAGAGGAGAAGCAGATTACTTGAGCTTGTGCAAATAAATGTATTCTCCCCTTCTCAGGACTCCACCCATGAGCTCAGCTATTGGGAGAGCAAACAGATTATGAATTCAAACTAAGGGTACTAAGGGTATCAACCTCAGCCCCAAGTTTACCTTTAAAGAAAAAGCAACAACAAAGTTCTGTACAGGAAATCTCTTCCATGTTCAAAGGCTGCTCTGGGGCGTCCCTTCCTCCTAAGCTTACAGATAGACAGTAGCTTTTAAAAAAAATTTTGCTCTAGAGACTTGCTTTTTTCCCCTTTCTGGTTATAACATCATGGAGCCAAATAGCTTGGTCAGTATATTGGACAGTCAGCTCAGACTGCCTGTGCAGCAGCTACTCACGTATATACTCAAGTAAGTGTATATACACCTGCACACAGGGAGTTGCCCGAAGAGCTGCTCAGCTAGTTCCCCCACATTTGCTACATGCGTGGTTTTTTGGTTTTCCGTGTGGGTGGAAGAACCTCCCCTACCTCCCCCACTTGCCTGTGAGGAGTGTCTCAGTCTTATTGGTTTACTCAGACTTAGGTCTTTGCCCTGAATAGTCAAAGGGATGGGAGAGTTCCTATGGGGACATCCAAGCAGATTCCTCTCTCCACTTCATCATCCATCATTATTGTCATTAAATATTTATAGGGCACTTTTTGAACTGTACTGAGTGTTGGTGATTATTCTAGGTACAATGTGAGATCCAAAAAAAAAAGAAGGAAAAGAAACACGAGTTACTGTATGCAAGGGCTTTGTGATTTGGTATTGGAGAAAAGATTCCATCTTTATACCATTTTGTGGCTAGGTAATCATAAAAATACCATATATTTTTACAGCACAGCACTCTGTGATGTGTCAAAACACTCTCATACCCAGTATCTCATTTAGTGCTCTCACTTAGGCATGCCCTTGGGCCTCAAAGCCATGCTTTCCAATCTCTTTTCCAATATCCATTTTTAAACCAACCTGAGTTTTAGGCTTACCCACCATCCCAATTACTCAATCATCAATCAACCAACAATTATCTATTATGTGCCAAGCACTGAGCTAGGCACTGGGGATATAAAGACAAAAAAATGAAACAAAGTCTACTCTCAAAAGCTTATCATCTATGGGATGATATATGTACATACATAAAAATAATTATCCCAACCCCAACTTCCTCTAATGAGTCAAGTCTCCAAAGCGTAGTTACTCCATCCTCTCAGGGCTCCCTGAGAGAATGGGGGGAGGTGTCTTTATAATGCTATATAACTCACAAGCCCCCACCAGGGTGCTCCCTCCCCACCATGACTATCAAAACATTAGTCAGCTAGATTAGTTCATTTTTAGAAAAGGATATTTATTAAGGTGATATAGTAGTGACAAGTGGGACAAAACTTTCCCCGAAAGTTTGTGACATGCTCTCTCAGAAGTATACACAAAGTACAGGGGGAAATGGGCTTAGACTTAGGAAGTGCATGTAGCAGAGGAGTATCACATTTCCTGGAAATACTTTTGCTAGTGTCCAAATGTCTGGGCTTTTTGTAGAGCTTTGAATTTGCTTTCATTCTGTCCTTGGCCTCTGATATAGAATCTGTCATCAGCTGATCCAGAAAGGCTTCTAGGATGGGAATGGGAAGATGGGAAGTCTTCTGGACCATTGAGATTCCCCAGGTGCTTCTCTTGTCAAGGATGTTGGGAGAGAACACCAAGACCAAAATCAAGGCCTGGGACTCTCCTCCTTTGCCCACAATCAGTTCCTTTGTAGGGACTTAGCTAACTAGAAAACTCTCTCCTTTCTACTTATTCAATTCCTGGGTTTTAAACTGGTTTAGTTCACCTAGGGCCATGAACAATGTGAGATGTAGAACCAGGAAGTCTAGCTTTGAGTAAACCAGTAGACTTTGTGACCCTGAACAAGTCACTTCACTTGTCTTAGTCCCAGTATCCTCATTTGTAAAATGAGGATATTAATAGTACCTACCTCCTAAGGTTGTTGTGAGGACAAAATTAGATAATAAATGTAAAATGCTTTACAAGTCTTAAAGTGCTATATAAATGCTATCAAAGAAGACCCACAGGGCAGCTAGGTGGTGCAGTAAATAGAGCACTGGCCCTGGAGTCAGGAGGACCTGAGTTCAAATGTGGCCTCAGATATTTGACACACTTACTGGCTGTGTGACCTTGGGCAAGTCACTTAACCCCAATTGCCTTCCAAAAAGCAAAAAAACAAAAAAGACCCACAGGGCATGACCAAGTTTTCCCATCCAATCTGAACAGTTTAGGCTACTAAAGTGTCCAGGTCATAGCTAAATGGGGGTGAGATGATTTCTGACCATACTCTTCCAAATACATGGAGAATAAATCCAAATAAACAGTTAGTAGTTAGGGAGGGAGTCATTAACAGTTGGAGGGAATTAGGAAGGGTTTCGTGTACAAGATACAAGATAATGTTTGAACTAGGTCCTTGAAGGAAGTCAGGGACTCTATGAGATGGATGAGGAAGGAGTAGATTCTAGGCATGTGGGGGAGGGAGCAGCCAGTGAGTACAAGGCATTGAGATGATAGACAGAGATCCGTGTGTGAGGAATAGAGAGAAAGCCAGTCTATTCAAACCAAAAGACAAAAAGATTTTGCTGGTACTTGACACCATCCTTAGTACAGTACCTTTATAAATCATGCTGTTGTTTCTTCTTTGGGGCCAGCTGCTCAGAAGAATTGTCTGGAAGTGAAATTGAATTTATTGGTAAATAATGAGTTCTTCATCACTAGAGATCTTCAAATAAAGCCCTGATGAGCCCTAGCAGGGCTAGGAGTGGGGAACCTGCAGCCTCAAGGCCACATGTGGCACTCTAGGTCCTCAAGTCCAGCCCTTTGACTGAATCCAAACTTCATGGAACAAATCTCCAACAAAAGGATTTTTTTAGTAAAACTTGGACTCAGTCAAAAGGCCAAACCCAAGGACCTAGAAGGCTACATGTGGCATCAAGGCCACAGGTTTCCCCACCACTGCTATAGAGGGACATCAAATTCCAAGATTCTACTGGGGAAAAGCTTAGGAACTAGTTCTAAAAAGATGAAAGACTATAAGCTTCTTGAGGGTAAGAACAGTTTTGTTTTTGTATCTCCCTTTCCCATCAGGCGCTTAATAAAACCTTGTGGCATTGAGCTGATTTAAATGTACTCCTCCTCCTTTTATCATTGAGAGGGCCCCTTCCCCTGCCCCCAGGAATCATATCTCTCTTCCCTTAGAAATAACCATGCAATTATGGGGGCTGCTAGGGAAAGAAGGAAGGAAGGGAGAAAGCAGAAGGAAGAGGGGGAAAAAGAAAGTAGAAAGAGCACTGGGTTTGGAGTCAGAGGGCCTGAGTATAAATCTTAGCTCTGCTGTTTCGTTTCTTTGTGAACTTGGTGAAATTTACCCCTCTAGGCCTCAGTTTCCTCATCTGCAATATGAAGGGAAGGGTTGTACTGGGTGAACTTTGAGGTCCTTTCCAGCTCTAAATGTATGATAGAGGGTGGGAGAGGTCAGATCACTGCAGGACAGGGGAGGGCAGTGAAGGGGAAAGAAGGGAAGGATTGGAAGAAGAAAGAAACTAAGGGCGGAGGGGAAGAACTCTCCAAGCCACCTGGTTTAAGCCCGTGATGATCTAAGTGTTTTCTGACTCTTTGAATCCTTAGGTCTCTAATTGTCTCTCTCCTGAGGTTCATAGCCCATGGGTCTAGAGCTGGAAGGGTCCTCAGAATCCCCTCTTTTAGGAGATAAAGAACTGCCCAAGGAAGTTGAGTGACCTACCCAAGGTCACAGAAGGTCACGTTTTCCTTCTGTAGAAGGATGTCAACTGTTATTTATTCAATGCCAAATCTTTATTGTTGAAAGCCTGCATAATATAACTCCCACAACTACCACCACCAATTTACACCCCCCTAGATAATCCAATTAAAATTCAAGTAAATTATTTATGCCATCTAAGTATTTGATTTTAGAATGTGGTCAGAGACATATTCAGTTCAGAGTTATAGTTAGATACTTCCTCAGGCACTCACCTCTTTACCTTCCTCTGGGCCTGGCCTTAAGGCTCTCCTGGGTTAGCTGCCCCCATACTACATAAAGAGGTGGAAGAGATGCTCTGCTTGAAGAAAACAGAGAGCTGGCTGTGCGTGGCCTATGTTTAACAGAAGGATCATAATTTTAAAATAACTCAAAGGACTGAACTTTATCAATTGATATCATGCATTTTTAAAAATCCATAAGGCAAAGAAAATAGGATGGAAATTTTCATTTCAGAGTAAAATTATATTTTTACTTTGCTTCAGTTGATGTATGTGGTCCTTCTGTTGATGACCTATGGTGTCTGTTCTCAAACAACTTTTTTTTCCTTCCCCCTTAATCCTCTCCTTTCTCACCTCTTCAAGGTCTTTGATCCATATCCCAGTATATGATACCAGGGTGTCAGCGTAAGCTGAGTGGTGACAGGGAGGGTCACTAGGAGCTGTCAGTATTTCAATGGATTCTGGGGGAAAAAAAGTAATAAAACCAAATTAAAAGCAAAAAAAACCCTAGACCAACAAATTCTGTATTATCACGCCTTAATATTTTTTTCTTGTAAAACTGAGACATGAACAAAGCACCACCTTTTCTTTTCAAGGATTTTGCTTCCCAAGGACAGAAACAAATGTCACAATTGTACTTGCCAAAGTACCCAGTGTTTCAACAAACTGTTTTCTTCCTGTGTCTGCTTTTATCAAGGAAAACTAGAGAAGCCTTCTTTTCCCCTCTCCTAATGACGCAGTGGATTTTCAGCTTGACATCCCTACACTTGGCTTTTCCCCACTTCCTGTCTTCTGTCTTCAACTTTAAAATTAGTCCTGAGCTAAGAAACAGAAAGGCCTGGACGGCACCTCTTGGCTCTGGCCCTCCCTCTGTGAGAACGGATAGGTAATTTCACCTTCTGTTTTCATTCTTCTCAGCTTGCAAAATGAATCACAGATTCATTAGATATAATTTAGAATGAGAGAAATTTAGGATTGTGAGATTATCTAGTAGAGCCCCTTGTGGGTCTTTAGATGGCTAGCTAGAGTACAGTGAAAATGAAGCCAAAGTCGTAGAGACAATCCAGTTGGCTTCAATCTATTTCACAGTCCCTAATTTCAGACTCTTGTCCCAGCCAACTAACTGGTCCAATGGACCATGAAGTCAGAAGGACCTGAGTTCAGATCAGGATTCAGACACTTACTGCCCTATGTTTCCCTGGACAATCACTTAACTGTTTTCTGACTCAATTTTCCCATTGTGAAATGGGGATAGCAGTAGCACCAACCTTCCAGGGTTCTTGTGAGGACAAAATGAGGTATTAGTAAAATGCTTTGCAAACCTTAAAACACTATATAAGTGCTAGTTATTATATTATTATTATATATAGTCAATAAGACTATAACTGCATTGGGGCACTGAGAATCACTTACCCCATCTAATGAGATGTAGGACTCAAATCTCTCTCTTTCTCTCTCTTTCTTTCTCTTTCTCTCTCTCTCTTTCTCTCTCTCTCTCACTCCCCCTCTCTTTCCATCTCTCTCTCTCTCCCTTTTTCTGTCTTTTCTCTCTCTCAACAGGGGGCTGGGAATTTGGTAGTGTTTACAGTCTATATGGAGTAGCAGCCAACACTTTGAGCTTCCTGGGACCTTTTTTGTCTTGGATCAACAGAGGAGAAGAGGGTTGTCCAATGGCTTTCAGTTTCTATCCCTTCCATCTGTCACAGGCTGGCTAAGGTGTCAATCAGCCTTAGTCCCTTTAGAGGAGATGTCATAACCAATTAGGCCATAAGAGTCATTTTTGCAAATTCTAAGATGTTACAAGACCACATGCTGGACATTTTTTAATGTGCCCGGGAACTATTTCTGATACTAAATCTGTACAAAATTCCTGCGTTTGACCTTGTATCTCAGGGATTATACCATAAATGACAAGTAGACTGGCAAAGAACATAATTAGATCAGTACCTGTCCCTTTTATTGGAAAACAGCTAAAAGGGTGTGGCCTTTAAATAGTAACTAAGAATTTTGGAATTTTCTAACTTGCAGCTGAATTCTACAGTTTTCTCAGTGCCACCAAGACGTATTTCCATCCATGCCATCTGGACACATTCAGAGCACACCCTTACAACTTCTGACTTCCTTGCTCTTTCCCTAAGACCAGGCAATTACTTAGGGTGATTGGAAGGGCTCAAGAAGAAGACCTACTGCTCCCAGACTGCTTCCCAATCAGCAGACCAGTAGGTCACTCAGTGGGTTAGAATCTAAATCCCATGAATTAACGTGTGAGCTCCTCAGATTGGTTGCTTGAAAATGCTAATGATGAGAGAATGAGGCTTGAAACGGGCCTTGAGCATCAGAGACAAGCAGATTGACTGTGGAAGCTAGGAAGAAAGGCCATTTTGAGGATCCCCTTCTGCAAAGAGTAGACCAGGGGAATGGAGTACCTACATAGGTCAAGAGGATGAAGAAGGAGGAGGAAGAAAAGCTTCATTTAGGTCTCCTTTCTGGCAAGAACAAGTGGCACTGTGAATGAATGCTACCTTTAGGTCCTGCCCTTTCCTTCCTCATCCCCTCTAACCCTCCCCCACCACTATCTCAGTTGAGGTATATTCTGAGAAGAATAAAATCTGAGTTTTATTTTGAAAGTTTAACACAATTTGTTGGTCGGGTGGGGAACCAGGAAGAAGGCTGCTGGCTGGCTTTGTTGGTAAAAGCTAACGACTGAATTTAGATACTCTCCCCTTCTCTTGGCCAGCCCCAACTGCCTCTCAGTTCCTGTGGTGAGCTCTGCTCTGCTTATCCAGATCAAGGGAAAAAATACCTCGTCTGACACTTAGGTTACTCCTCAGCTACACTTCTCCACTCCCTCTCCCCAAGACTAGGGGGAAGAAAGAACATTAGCAGTCTTCAGGTGCTCTTATCCCAGTTCAAAGGCTATCTTATCCTTCTATCTCTTTATATTTATACAGTTCCTCCTCTTCTGCCTAATTTTCTCTCCCATCCTCCTCATGGAGGACCCAGAGGTAAAAATGAATTCTCCAAAATCACAGGGAAAACTGAGAGGCAGATATGTATCTTTGAGGGGGAAATATTATGACAAAATATTGGAATGGATAAATTATTACGGCTTCTGAAATTGAACACTCTCTCTCTCTCTTCCTCCCCCTCCCCCTTCCTCTCCATCTCCCTCCTTCTTCCTTCCCTCCCTCTATCTCCATCTCTCTCCCCCTTTCTCCCTCCCTCCCCTCTTCCTCTGTCCTGTTTGCTTTGTCCCCACAGTTTTCAACTTTATTTTACACGGCTCCCCTTCTGGCACTCTAAGGTTCAGCCAAACTGGCCTCTTCCTGTTCTTCATACTCTCGCCTCTCCGTGTCCCTTATGCCTGGAGCACACTCTCACATCATCACACCTTTTGGAATTCTTTGGTTTCATCAGTACTCTGCTCAGTCAACATGAAACCTTTCCTGATTCCCTCCTCTCCCAACTGCAAGTCCTCTACCCCCAAAATATAAATGTAATATAAATGTAATACAATTATATAATATAAAATTAACATTAATAATTAATACAAAATATTAATTTTAAATACATATGACTTATCCCATATTGATTTTAAATACATCTATGTATAACAAATTATCTCTTTAAATACATATGTGTATATGTGTAAGTTCTCTATTTGTATGTGTGTATGTACGTGTGTATGTGTGTGTACATATTTTGTGTAATTGTTGCCAACCCTGATACAATGTAAGCACCTTGAGGGCAAGAACTGCTTTATTTTTGATATTGTCTCTCCAGTGACTGGCTCTGGTAGGTGCTTAGTAAATGCTTGGTGATTGATTTATGTCTCATTGTGTTATGGAGGTAATGTTGGTTTCTCAAAGGCAATGCCAATGTACCACCACTAAGTCCTTCCAAGCCAGCAAGCCTTCAAATACAGGCCTGGTGATGGACTCTGCACCCATTGCCTGAAGAGCAGTTTAGCTAATGCTGGGGAGGTACATCAAAAGCCTTGTCACAAAATGACAAGTTTTCGGCGACAGTAGCTCTGAAAGACAAGGAGAGGTTGCAGCTGTGACAGGAGAGGAGCCAGGGAGCCTGAAATCGCAGCTCGTGGAAAGTTTCACAGAAAGGACCTTAGAAGTCATTGAGTGCAATGCCACATCATTTTATAGGTGAGGAAACAAAGAATCCTTAAAGAGCGCCTTAGAGTTGGGATCCAAGAGAAGCAGCATATGCAGAAGTTTTTGTTGTTTACTTGTTCTTCAGTTGCCTTCAATTCTTCCTGACCCATTATGGCTAATCTAGACCATTTGTGTTCTTGAGTTGTTTTGTGTCTGACTCTCTGTGACCCCATTCGGGATTTTCTTGGCAAAGATACTAGAAGTGGTTTGCCATTTCCTTCATCCAACTCATTTTACAAGTGAGGAAATTGAGGCAAACAGGATTAAGTGATTTGTCCAGGGTCACACAGCTAGGAAGTGTCTGAAGCTAGATCTTCCAGACTCCAAGCCCACTGTGCCGCCTAGCTGCTGCAGAAATGCAAAAATGCATTTACTATCTGAGGCATTGAGTAACTGGAAATGTACACGTATCTATTTTGAAATTTTCATCAGATACCGAAGGTTAGGCCCATATTTTCCTTATTCTTTGGGAAAGATGATTCCCTCTTTGACCCAGGGATTCAAATGCCACAAAGAATTGTACCCTATGGAGGTCAAAGACAGAAGCAAGTTTACACACACACACACACACACACACACACACACACACACACACACACACACACGTGTGTGTGTATGTGTATAAGCTTGCTTTCTGTCAAGTTTACATATTCATATGTAAACTTGCTTTCTGCCTTTGACTTCCATATATATGCATACACATATACATATATATGAATACAGATGCATATGGATATGTGTATGTATACATACACATATAAACTTTTACTTTCTTATATGTGTTCACATATATACATACACAAATTAAAGGTTTACATATATATTAAGTTTATCTATACAGTTTAAATATACACAGACACAAAACATATAAGTTTATAAACACACACATATATGTATACACATAGATATATGCACATATGTATATACATTATATACTTATATGCTAAAATATTCATAATAGCACTTTTGTAGTAGTAAAAAACTAGACACAGACTAGATGTCTAATAATCAGGTAACAGATAGACAAATTGTAGTATATTGCTATATTGGAATACTATTGAACACAATCAATCTGCATGCCTTTATTCAGTGCTTCCTATGTGCCCGACATTGTGCTAAGGGGTAGGGATACAATGAAAGGCAAAGAAGTATCTTCCTCAAGGAACTAGAGCACTGGGCTTGGAACCAGGGAAACTCAAGTTCATGAGTTCAAATCCAGCCTCAGATACTACTCTAGTATCTTTGCCAACTGATTTGCTTCAAAAAGATCTATAACTATATAAAGTGATTGTATGTGTATATGTGTTATTGATGTGGATATGAGAGAGAAGGGAACTCACCTCACACTGCTTTTGAAGTATTTCCTTTTTTTTTTTTTTAAACTTGAAACCTAATTCCTTAACCCAAAATGCAAAGTAAGTTTAAATTCCAGGCCCTAAGTGAAATTCTGATAAGGCCCTAGCCCTTCTCCAGGCCCATAACTAAAGAAACATCCTCCTCTGTGCATCCTGTCCCATCCCAGCCCTCCAGTCATTACCCACTCCCTCCCTTTTCATGCACTTCCAAACAGTGCAGAGGATACATTTAGGAGCACCTAGAAGGGGAGGATTGTTCTACAAATTACAGTCCTTTTCAAACAGGTACATAGGCAGATTAGATTTACTATATATTACCGCCATCTAACATTCATTTTGGAATCTGTCCGGAAAACCTACATCTGATTTCACTAGAATGAGTGTCCAAAGGTTTGTGGAATGGGGTAAAGCAGTGTGAATTACATAGTGTCCTGACCTGAACTGCCCCTGTGTGCTGACCCCCAGAGCTCAGCTGGCGCACTAAAAGTGTAGACAGCACAGTCAGCCAAGCCTTAATGCAATCCCTTGTTTTCCTGGAAGTAATCCTTTCAAATCAAAGAAATGATAAGCATAACAGTAACCATCCTGTTACAGTTCCTGCCAAGGCTTTTGACCCCAAAGGCTCTCAGAGAACTTTCACAGGGAACCAACAGACAGCTGACCCACTGCTCCAATGTGGCCACCTCTCAAGCACCATTGTTGGATGGGGATTATCTAATCTGCTCCCTTTTCCATATTTAGCATCAAGTTTCTCAAAAAGGAAATATTTACAGAGTTTGGAGATTGGAGATACGGGTCAGACTGTCAGCTGAACCTTGAGTTCCTTGAATATCTGGAAAGGGAAATGGAGGGGAGGAGGAGGAAAAAAGAGAAACATTGTAGCCTTAAGGCTATGGATCAAAGAGTTGATGAAATTCTTTCGGGCCCTCCTTATCAGACAATTACAGTAGCCAAGGATAGACTCAGATGGTGGGAGTGTAATTCATGGAACATGAATAAGTCTAAAAGAGAACAGAGAACAGTTGCAAACATGTCAGAGCAAGAAAGAGAATTGACCCAAGGATTGAGAAAGTTCTCCTTGACCCTATCACCCCTGCCTGTGTTGTTCTCTGTTCACCTCCTACGTGCCTTGGAATGCAACAAGGGTGCTCCATCTCTGTTATTGCTGTTCCTACAGACCTTGGAGAGGGATGTGGAAGTAGGAGTGGAGTGGGCTAAGTATGTGGGACTGGGGGAAGGGAGTAGAGTGTTGAGCACCACTGGGGAGATACAGTTGGACTTCTCAGATATCCAAGGGACACTACCTCCCTTAGTGTGTATTCTTTTCCCTGATGTTTCTGTCTCATGCCCTCTCCTCTTCCAGGCCTTATAGGGTGTTCTATTCCCTCTGACTCCTTCCCCTCTTGAAGAAAGGAGGATACTACTGGACCAGTCGGCCTCATGGGTAGGTGGCTACTTCTCTGTTGCTACTTGGTCATGGGAAAGCAAATGAAAGGATTGGACTGATCAGGAATTCTTAACCTGAGACCCATGAATTTGTTTCTTTAAATATTTTGATAACTGTATTTTAATATCATTGGTTTCCTGTGGAATCCTGTTGAATCCTGTGTAGCTTTATTTTATTCATTTGAAAACATTATCCTAAGAAGGGATCTGTAGGCTTCACCAGACTGTCTAAGGGCTCTGTGTCACAAAAAATGTTAAGAACTCTTAGACTATATGGTCTCTGAGTTTCCTTCCAATTCTAGAGTTAATAGCTAATATTTATTTATTATCTACTATATGACAGGCACTGGGGACACAAAGAAGAAAAAAGAAAGACAATCCCTGTCCTCAAGGAGCTTACAGTCTAATAGGAGAAGACAACACACAAAAGGAAATTGAAAAGCTAGGAGAGGGAGGTTTCCAATATGGGGGCATGGGGTAGAAGTCAGAGGAATTCCAAAGTAGTGAACCTAGGTGAGAAATGAAGAGATATCTGAGCTTAGCATTCTTCTTAAATGGAGGTTTTGGAGTGCATGGCTCCATACCCCAACCTGCGAGGCAGAGGATAGTGAAGATGTGGAGTCCCAGGACTGGTGGTATCTTATGGGATGAAGAGGTTTTCCCAATAATGAGCTTCCTGGGGGTCTGGAGTCAGAGAGGGCCCAGAATAGTGCAGCTAGGTGAGAAACAAGCAATTAACAGAACTTTGATTCTATAATCCCATCTAGTTCTAAAATTTAGATCCCTTGCTTTACTGGGTTGATTTTTGGAAGACTTGGCCTAATTGATCCACAATGAATTTATCTGGGTGGATATAGCTTCTGATTTGTCCAAAGTCACCTGTCAACGTGTTCTCATTGAGCCCTATCTTTAGACATGGCTAAAGCTATGGCAGACCTTCCAACTCTCTGCTTAGCTACTGGTAGCCTGTTGAGTGAGGGAGGGGAACTGGTGTAAGTTACTGGTATCATGCCCAGGTCATTCCTGCCTACCAGCAAGGGTTCCCTCTAAGACAGGGAGTAACACACAGACTGACCTGTCAGCATCTTACATGATGCAACAAGAGCTCCTCCTTGTCCCACCCAGTCCTCGAGTTTTATCCCATGATCCATCCATTCCTACCTAACCTTTGAGTTCAAATAGCCTGGCCTTCTCAGCCTTCTTCAGGGTGGCAAATTTAGAGGCTTCTTTGAATGAACTTTATGGATTTAGTCTTAATGCAGTCAATCAATCAACAAGAATTTGTTAAGTACTTACTATGTGCTAGACTCTGTGCTAAGCTGAGGACACAATAAAAAAGGCAAAATAGTCCCTGCCTTCAGCAAGCTTACATTCTAATGGAAGAGACAACACATACATGAATAGATAAATACACATATACATACATACATATAAACATATACATATTATATATAGATATATTTTAGATAGAAGATAACTTGGAGAGGGAAGACCTTTGGCAGAAGGTAGCATTTGAGTTAAGTCTTGAAGGAAGCCCAGGATTTTAAGAGATGAAAATGAGAGCATTCAAGACAGGGGATATAGCCAGTGCAAAGGCCCAGAAATGGGAGATAGAGTACACAGCCTAGTGCCTGGCATACTGTAAACACTTAATAAATTCCCATTGATTGATTATCATGATGACTTCCCATGATCAGTCTCTTTACATTATCATTGTTGCCTCATGGAATCACCAAAGCTGAGTTACCAAAGAGTCATTGAAGCAGAAGGGATAAATGGAAATGGCTTTAGCATTATCAATTCCATTTAACAGATGTAGAGAGATAAGTGACTTCTCTAAGGTCATATGTGACCATGATAAATAGCAGGGCTAGAATCCAAACCTGGGTCCTGACTCCAGTTCTATCATTCCACATTGTATTTACCCATACCCTTTGTGAAGCAGAGAGTTGGGGTGAATATTTCAGGTAAAAGTAGGAATGTGGAAAGGGATTTGGTGTGAATTATCCAGCTAATCAACCAGTCAAAAATCATTTACAAGGTGTCCACTGTGTCTAACACTATGCTAGACGCCATGAAGGATTTAAAGATGTCACTAACCAGCAATTTCACCTTGAGTATGGATCTCGGTTTCTCTAGCTGTAAAATGAGGGGTTTGTTTTTGCTGAGTCCATTTCAGTTGTGTCTGATTCTTTGTGACCCTATCTTAGGGTTTTCTTGGCAAAGATACTGAGATCAGTTTGCTATTTCCTTCTCCAGTTCATTTTACAGATGAGGAAACTGAGGCAAACAGGGTTAAGTGACTTGCCCAGGGTCACACAGCTAGTAAGTATCTTAAGCTGGATTTGAACTCATGAAGATGAGTCTTTTTAGTTCCACACCCAGTGCTCTATCCACTGTACCACCTAGCTGTCCCCAGAACAAGGAGTTTAGATAACTCATACCTTAAGTCTGTTCTAGCCCTCACATTCTCTGGTTCAGTATCTCATTATCTAACTATATCCAAATATATCTAAATCCTTATTGGCAGTACCATCTTCACCAAGGGCAACACTAAACCTGTATAGGAGACTCCGAGAACAACAGAACTACCAACAATAATTGTGAGATAATTTTCCAGAATCTGAATGGGAAGGGACCTCAGAAGCCATCTAGTATCTGACCGCAGTGTATCCAACAACGGGCCATCTAGCCTCTGCTTAAAGACGCAGTCTAGGAAGAGAGAAACCCTCTACTTGCTGAGGCAGCCTGTTTCATTTGTGGAGAACTCTAATTGTTAGGAAGTTTTTCTTCACATCAAGTACATTTTCCTTTCTGAAACTTCCGCTTATTGTTCCTGTTTCTGCCCTGTAAGGCCCCAAATCCTTTTTCCAGATGACAGCCTTTCAGACATTTGAAGACACTTATCACATCCACCCTATGTCTTCTCTTTTCCAAGCTAAAAATTTCTGGCTACTTCAACCACTTCTCATCTTGCATGAACTTGAGGCCCTTCACCATCCTAATAACCCTCTTTTTGGGTATTCTCTAGCTTGTCTTTGTCCTTCCTAAAAATGCAGCACCCAGAATGGAACACAGTATTCCAAATGTGATCTAACCAGTGCAGAGTACAACAATGCCGTCACTATCATCTTTCTAGACACCCTCTTTTCTCTCTTAATGTAGCCTAATACAACATTAAAATTTTTTTTGGTTGCTATATCATACAAACCACTGGGAACCTCAAACAAATTGCTGTCATCTTGTACTTGGGAAGATTTCCCCCTCTGCTGTGTCACCAGTGTGAGCTCTCACAACACTTGCTTTTATGTACCTTTAGCCTTTGTGTTAGATATCAAGTGCCTAGGTCATTGTGGGAACTTTTCACTTCTATGGCTCTTGCCCCTACTCAGATGGCACTTGGAAATAGTTTCAGTATTTGATATTGCCCTAAAGGGTAGTCATCAACTCCACTTATGTTCACAAAGAATTGAACATAGTATATGTTTTATTTAAATAGAAAGGACTCAATCCCAAACCCATAGAAAAGCAAGAGAGTTCCTCCTTTCTGGTGGGTCTCTACTATACCCCCCGTCTCCACTTCACTCCCTCTAGTAGAGGGCTTTGACTCACAATTCTACTTTAAGCAGAGCTTATGGAAGGGGACAAGGTCAAGATCTCTCCTTCCCCAAGGCTCCCTGCTCTTTGGCTCTCTTTCTGTAGATGAAGTTCCTCCAAAATGATGCTAAAGCCCTCTTTCCCTTTGTCTTTCTTCTATGGCTGCTGGGCTAGGCCTTACAAATTACTCTGGAAATTCTCCAAGTCTAAAAAAAGCACTGGAACTAAAATTTGGGAGGGATGAATTTGGCTATACCTCTCCCAGGAGCCTGTGACAACACAAAGAGGGGAAAGGAAGATGGAGGGCAGGACAGGTCAGGCAATGAGGACACAATGGGGAAGTTTCATGTTGTTGCTATATACTATTCATGCCACTTATCACACATGGACTTCTGTTTTACTGATTTAAGATTATTTAAATCCTCAATTTACCAGAAAATTATTTTTTCAATTTTTATTGAGTATTTTATTTTCCCAAGTTAAATTTAAAAACATATTTTAACATTCCTTCTTAAAACTTTGAGTTCCAAGTTCTCTCCCTTCTTCTGTCTCCCCTCCTCGCTTCATTGAGAAAGAAAGCAATTTGATATAAGTTATACATGTGTAGTCATGCAAAATATTTCCCTAATAGTCATGTTGTGAAAGAAAACATAGACAAAAAAACCTTAAGTTTAAAAAAATATGCTTCAATCTGTATGTTGATATCATCAGTTCTTTCTCTGGGGATGGATAGCATATTCATCATAAGTCCTTCAGAGTTATCTTGGATCATTGTATTTCTGAGACTAGTTAAGTCATTTATAACTGATCATCTTACAATATTGCAGTTACTTTAGACACAGTGCATTTTACCAGCAAATTATTAACTCTCACAGTGTGCCAAGCTCCGCGTTAGGCCCTGAGAATACCAAGAGAAGAATGAAATGGTCCCTGCCCTCAAGAAACTTGCATTCTATTGGAGGAGAAAACATATATAAATAAATAGATGCAAAATAAGTACAAAGAAGGTTTGGGGGAAGGGGATTCTTAACAGCTGGGTAAATCAGGGAAGGTATATAGGTGAAGGGTGAACAAAATTTTGAAAGAAAGAAAGGATTGTAAGAGGTGGAGGTGAGGTGGAAGCGCATTTCATGGAGGATGGAGAGTTAGGAACAGAGGTGGGAGACTGAGTGTTGATTGTGAGAACAGGAAGAAGGCCACTTTTATTGGACCCCCAGAGTATGGGAAGGGGAATAATGTAGAATAAGGTTGGAAAGATAGCTTGAACCCACATAGTGAGGGGCTTTAAAAACTAACTACAAAAGCTTATATTTGATTCTAGAGGCAACCACCCTTGTGGCTCTTTGAGTAGGGGATGGGCATGGTCAGATTTCTACTTTATGAAAGTTACTTTGGCACCTGTGAGAAAGATGAATTGGAGTGTGGAGGGATTTGGGGCAGGGAAATCAGTTAGGAAGTATTAGATTAATATAAGGGAGAGGTGATAGAGGGTTGAGCTAGGGTGGTAGCCTTGGAGCTAGAGAACAGGAGATTGATACAACAGATGTTGTAGAGATAGAAACGACAAGATTTGGCTATTGATTATTTAAGTGGGGTAAGGAAAAGGCAATAAGCATTGATAGAGTGCCTACTCTGTGCCAGGCATTGTGTTAAGTACATTATCTCATTTGATCCACATAACAACTCTGCAAGATGGACACTACTATTATCCCATTTTAGAGTTGAGAAAACTGAGACAAACACACCACTGGTGCAAAGAAAAATGTCATCAGTTGGCAAAAACTTTTGCTATCAAAGGTCTTTTATAAACCTTTTAAAATAGGTCTTCTTTCTTTTTTTTCCTTCTCCCAGGGAATGAAGCACAAGGTGCCACCCTCTGATTATTGAACAGGGTAAGTTTAGCACTAATTCATACAACAGATAATAAATTTATGGAATTGTCAGAAATTGCTACTAAAGAAAGCTGGGATATAATAATAATAATAATAATGGCACATTTATTTAATATTTTAAAGTTTGCCGAGCATTTTATCTACCTTATCTCATTAGATCCTGCCAACAACCCAGTGAGATGGGTGCAACGGGATTATTATTATTAATCGATGAATCAATAAGCATTTATTAAGCACCTACTATATACTCCAGGCACTGTGCTAAGCACTTGGGATATACAAAAAAAAGGGCAAAAGACAGTCCCTGTTCTCAAGGAGCTTACAGTCTAACGGCGGAGACAGAAAACAAACCAATATGTACAAACAAGCTACAAATAGGAAAAAATAGAAAGTAGTTAACAGAGTGAAGCACTAAAATTAAAAGGAGTTTGGGAAGGTCCTATTATCATTATACTAATGAGGAAACATGTTCAGAGAGGTTTTGTAAGCTTGCTACCAGTACATAGCTAGTGAGTATCTGAGTCTCATTACCGTTCCCAAAATCTAAGGTTGATGTCTGGGGGGACAATCATATCCAACTACATCCCTTGGGGTCTTTGTAGGCAACAGGATACTAGGTCAGATGGATCATTTGTCTCTGAAGGGGAGGGTTGGCCCTTTAAAAGGTCAGGTCTTAGCTGGGTACATGCAGTACCCTTCCCATGGAATATAAGCTCCTTGAGGGTAGGAAACCTTTATTTATTTTTATATTCGCATCCCTAGCTCTTCCATAATACCTCTCAAAAGCAGGCACTGAATAAAAATGTTAAACTGAAGTCCTTAGTACTTAGCAGAAATGCCACCTGCAATAAGCAACTCAGTTTTTCATATCAGTCAAATCAAGCAAATCTCTTTTTCAGTCTTTCCCACACATGTGTGTATGGTTTATGTTCATATATACATATATTCATATATACATGCATGTGTATTATATATAGATACACACATACACCTATAGAAATATATAATATATACATGCACACACACATATGCACACACATATACACATACACATACATGTACAAGAGTCAGGAAACTTAAAGAAAAGAAGTTTCAGTGAAAGAAAAAAGAGCCCACTAATGGGTAGCTTTATAATTTGGGTTTTGTTTGTTTGTTTGTTTGTTTTTTATCATTTCTGACCCCTGTGGCACTATGAAAGTGTTGTCAAATGCAAATAGAAATTGAGGCACAAAACCAAATCATGAGAATCTGTAGGGTGGGCACATTGACTTGGAATATCGTATATTAACATTGTTTGTGTTGTGGTGGTATTTTCGCTTATTTTGTTAAATGCTTCTCGATTCTATTTTATCTGATTCGGGCCCTAGGGAGGGTCCACCAAGCGTTTGATATGTCTGGTGGACCTAGTATTCGTCCCCCACATGGAACAGCAAAACTACCTATTTCTCCTTTTTATTATTTGATTTAATTTGGACATTTCACTGATGTCTCTCACCCATTAGCCTAACCTGCAGATTATAAGCCAGAAGAGTCTTAGGAACACTTTATTAGACATCCCTGGAGTTAGATTCTATACCTTTCAGAGTCAATGTTCTTGAACTCTGAGGGCAGCTTGGGAAACCATGCAAGTCCCAGGTTTGGAGTCAGAGGATCTGGCTCTGCTATTTATTCCCTGTGTGAACAAGTCATTTCTCTCTCTGGGCCTTCATTTCCTCATCTGTAAAATGAGAGAATTGGGCTGGATTTTTAAGGTTCCTCCTAGTTCCTCATTCTATGATCCTATGACAACTCTGACCTTTCCTACCTCCATTCCAGAAGCCAGACTGCCTAGAAAATGGAAACTTTAATTCTTTTTCCTATGGCCTCCAGCTCATTTCAAAATTTCAAACCTAACAAGGGGATGTGGATTATCTCAACAGTGTCATGATGCATAACAAATATTCACCGAAGGAAAAGATCTTTCTTTGCCAAAAACCCCCAGGGGTGGGATGGGAAGAAAACCCAGAGAGCCCATGAGAGGAAGGGGAGAGAGAGAGAGAGATTGAAACGATTAGGGATGACATCTTGCAGACCAAAGTAACATCTTTTGCTATTTTCCAGCCCAAATAATAAAAATGTCCTGATAGGGGCTTAACAGCACTCTCCTATTATAGTGATGCATTCTCAGGCTGCCCAAAGTCTGTGCCCTGGAAGCAGAGAGAAGCCTCACTGTACCTGAAGCTGAGCACTCACTACTTTGTGGCTCCATCTTTCAGGGATTCAGACATCACCTGTGGTCCTAGAAGCCCTCCTTATCAACCATGACACCTTGGGTGTGTGCAAAATTAAAAGAAAAAACAACTACAATGACGTATGGATTTCATTACTGCTTTTAGGCCACAATCCTTATTTGGTCTTTGGAAAAGGAAATCTTTCTGCTAATTCATAGAACCCATCTAGCACTGGGCATGGGGAAGGAAGGAGAGAGGGAGAGGGGTAAAGGGAGAAGATGAGAAGAGGCATTTTAATAGACACTTTAATCCTATTTCATTGCTGATTTGCTGGTGCTTTTTTTCACTCAGTACAGGGCCCTTCCTTGTTTTATTTCTTCTTTTCCCCTAAGGTCCTTAAGAAAAAGATAGTTTTGAATCAGTATATTTGTTAAAATAATAAAATCACAATATAAGTCAGTCAATAAGGATTTATTAAGTGCCTGTTAAGTGCCTACTAAGTGCCTGCTAAATGCTGGGGATTCAAAAAGAGGCAAAAGATAGTTCCTGCCTTCAGGGAGCTTACAATCTAATAGGGACAGCAAGCAAACAAATATGTACAAACAAGCTATATCCAGAATAAAGAGGAAATAATTAGCAGAGGGAATGCACTAGAATTAAAAGGAGTTAGGAAAGGCTTCCGGTAGAAGATGGAATATTAATTGGGGCTTGAAGGAAGCCAGGGAAGCCAGAGACAAAGAGGGAGAGCATTCCAGACATGGAATGCTCAGAGAAATGTAAGCTCTTTGAGGGCAAGAATTTCAGTCTTTGGCCTTGCACATAGTAGCTCTTGGTAAGTGCTTACTGAATTAAAATGAATTGCTATGTGCCAAGCTTTTTTGGGGCAGCTCGTGAAAATGCCTGAAGTCAGGCGAGGAGGCTGCTGTCACTGAAATGCAGCCTAGGTGGCGGTTGAGGGAGGCAGAGAGAAAGGTGTAAGAAGACTGGAAAGGTGAGAGGGGTCCATGTTGGGAAGTACTTTGAATGCCAAGCAGAGGATTTTATATTTGATCCTGTAGGTTACAGGGAGCCATTAAAATTAAAATTTACTGAATATGGCAAGGGAAGCCTGAAAAAAACCCAGACCAAAAGCCTGCATGAGGGGCTGGGCACTGATCTTTACCAATAAAAGGAGAATCCCATACCAGTGGGCTTTGGGACTGGAGCTGTAATATGTTGATCAGCTGTATGTGTTTTTCGTTTGGGGGGAGGCAATAGGGATAAATGCCTTGCGCAGAGTCATACGGCTAATAAGTGTTTGAGGCTGGATTTGAACTCAGGTCCTCCCGACTTCAGGGCCAGTGATCTACCTGCTGCACCACTGCCCCCCAATAAATATATCACAGAGTATTGAAATAGTGTGTAAGAGAGACATAAAGGGCTATCAGAATAGCTCCTCTTGGATGTGCCAGGATCTTAGGGGTCATCTCCCTCCTAATTCATAAATCTCCCTTACTATGGTCATCTTGCTGTGAGAAGTCTATTCAATTTAGGAGCTGCTTTAATGGTTGGGAACTTGCTCCTTATATACAGAGTTCTGAAGTATACACATACCACACTCACACACTTCACACAGATACTTCACATACACATATGTATGTGTGTATACGCACAAAGACAACACACAACACATATATGTACACATACACATCACATACTGCACAGTGCCATGTGTGTCTACTACATATATATTCCACACAGGTGTACCATATGCAAAGTACATGGTAGATAACTTACTAGAGATATCTTTTCAGGCTGAAATATTCTGATAGGATTTTATGTGTCTTTTACACACCTGATACAATACTCTACAATGTAGTTATTGGTCAACATACTGTAATCCCAGTCCCAGAGTCCATGTGTATGGGATTCTCTCCTTATGGTAGAGGTTAGTTCCCATTGGTATGGGATTCTTTCCTTGTTGGTAAAGAGTGATGCCTCTCCCCTTATGTGGACTTTCTGGCTTTTCTTTTTTTTCTTTCTTCTTTTGACTCAATTTATGGTACTGGTTACAGTACTACATCTTTTCTTTCTTCAGCACTAATGCTATTTCCTTCCTATATACAGCCTTTCCTGACTCTAGCAGCTGTTAGACAGGATAGAGAGGAAATGAAATGATTAAAGGTGACATCTTGCTGATCGAAGTAGTATCTTCTGCTATTTTTCCAGCTGCTAGAAGATTAATTTGTAGATATTTATTCTGTATATGCTTTTATGTGAACATGTGGTCACTTCCTGTAGATAGTAAGCTCTTTGAGGGAATAGAGTGTTTCATTTCTGTCTTTGGGTTCCCAAGCTCTAGCATATTTTGGACAGGACTTGTGATGATTTCAATGGGTATAGAGAACTCCATTAAGGAACTTCCCTCTTCTATTCAAATCAGAACTAGACCTACAATTTATCTCTTAGAGTGATAGCCAGAGTAAGGAGAGGTTTAGTTACGCAGTCAAGGTAATGAGATTTGGAGTAGATGCAATATCCAAAGCCACACAGTCGAACTTCCATAGTTTACAGATGAGGAAATGTGGGCCTAAAGAGGTGACCTAACATAAGCTAGGTCATAAAATTGGTGTGTAAGCTCTCAAAATGTCTTAGAAACAGTTTCAGATAAATGAATACCAATAAATCAAAAAGTCTTCTTTTAGTACTTTTCCTCCTTAACATCAGAAGTATTATCTTAAGAGTCAGTACTTGAGCCCCAGGCCTTCTTGGCTCTGAAGATTGTCTCTCTATCCACTACTGCTAAAATAGAAACACCTGAATATCAAGGAGAAGATCCTAAATACCGAGCACAATGCATGTATTAGGAGCTCAATAAATGCTTGAATGAATAAAGAGTATTGATTCATTAATTCACATTCAGCTAACTATTGAACCACTTGACTATGCTATCTAGCCCACATTCCTCCATTTTCCCCAAACATGTCTATTGGAACTGAGATCCACTGTTATTAACAGGCTACAATGCAGCTCCCAGCATTCCCCTGACTTGACCCATTTAATGACCCTATCAAAAAAAGAAAAGAAGCCCGAATTCTTTATCCACTTTACACAGGTGGAAGAGACAATTATATCATGAAACAGTTCCTGGGTGGATTAGTGTGGAAAGTAGAGCATCTTTTTGATGTTTGTAATTTAGAACTCCTTGTGACTTCTTTCTTTCTTCTTCTTCTTTGTTTTGTTTTGTTTTTTTGCTTTTTGGAGGGCAATTGGGGTAAAGTGACTTGCCCAAAGTCACACAGCTAGTAAGTATGTCAAGCATCTGAGGCCACATTTGAACTCAGGTCCTCCTGACTCCAGGGCCAGTGCTTTATTCACTATACCACCTAGCCGCGCCTGGGACTTATTTCTTACTTTCTGTGTCTTCTCCTCACTAGCGTCCTTTCCTCCAATTGGAGAGTTCCTTCTGGAACCTCCATCTTGAGAAAATGTCAACTCTGGCCATGCTTCTAATTTTCAAGTCCTTTTTTTGTGTTGTTTCCTCTATTACAATGAAGACAGTCTTGAGGTTAGGGATCTGCAATTATACTTCTGGCTTCCAGCTTTGAGAGAAAAGATGGACCATGCCAACCCCACTTCAGCTTGCTGAAGGGAGACTAAAACTCTGGGAAGATGCCAACATGAGAGGAGCTGGCAATCTCCATCATGTCCCTACCCCCAGCTGCCACACTAGAGTCTTCGGGGAATTGCCTTTGGGGGAGATCTGGAATTCTCTCTTGTTACCAAGGCAGAAATGACAGGACTTGACAATTGATTGGCATGGTGGGGGGTGTATGTGTGGTAGAGTGAACAATAGAGGATGAAACCAGTTTGTAAGCCTAGAACCTTAAGGTCCTTTTCTTCTGATTTTGTTATCTAGTCCTGCATTTGTGAAATTATGTAGCACCTTATCATACTATTATTCATGAGACTCTGTTATTTACAGCCTATGTGATCTTGTACACATGTAATCCAGGTCTGAATTTATTCTTCTACAAAATGAGGAAGGTGAACTAGATGACTGACAAGGTCCCTTATCACTTCAAGTCTCATGAATAGTATATGATTTTTAAAAAATGTAAGTATGTATATAAATACATACACATATATGCACACATACACATATATGAATGCGTGAATATACACACATATATACACACATCTATATCTATATCTATACATCTATGGCTGCATTGATAGAACTAGAAATACAGTGTCCAGAACTTAGGAGACAATAGTCCTCCCTATTCTGTTATAGGTCCTATTCTATCCCCTGGTAAATTGCCTGCTGCTCCATCTATAATTAATGGAAGAGACCTTTGATATATGAGGTACTGAACAAAAGCTTTGAATAAATGTTAACCTATCTACTGACTGGTAACAATCTATGGCATGTTTTAGGAGTCTGGGGATTGGATTAGAAGGGTGAAATTGTTAGAAATTCAGGGGGCCAGCAAACTTAATGGCATTTTCCATCTTTGTTTTACAAGGAAGACATTTATACAGTTACCTATGTCAAGCCCAACCAAGGCCATGATAGCAGGCACCTACCTCCATGGGAAAATATAAACTATATTTGCAAGTTGGTCATTGGATGATCCAGATTCTCTCCCTACTTCTTTTCTCCTTCCTTCTGACCCCTCAACAAATTATAAGAATTAAAGATCCTGAAATGTAGAACTGGAGATGATATTAATACTTTGATTCATCATCCTGGAGATGCTGGGAGTCAGGGGAAAATGATGGAAACATCCCTGACACATCAGAGATGAGACCTTTTCTGCATAAAAAAGGGAAAGGTGAGGACAGTAAGGTGACAGGTGACGCAGAGAAAAGAGCACCAGCCCTGGAGTCAGGAGGACCTGAGTTCAAATCCGGCCTCAGATGCTTGACATACTTACTAGCTGTGTGACCTTGGGCACAATTGGGTAACTCCAATTGCCTTGCCTTCCCCCCCTCCAAAAAAAAGAAAAAAGAAAAAAAAGGAAAGGTGGAAAGTGATCTTTGTTGCTGTGCCAGACTATAAGGCAATTTGACCAAGCTAACTGATAGTAGAGACCTACCTTGAAACACAGAATTGAAGACTGGCACCATCATCCATCTCCAGCCCCGTGAGGGTCTTAGTTGACTATAGTGAATAACCTTCAGTAAATCCCACTTGGATATGTAAGTTTTGTGTGTGGTCTCTCTTTTTCCTTTTCTAGTGTGTCTTCTGACTTACCACAAAAATCACTCATTAAGGAGGATTTGCTACTAAATGACAAGAAATAAAATGATTGGAAGATAATTGCCTTTTTAAACTTGTTTTAAAATTCTGAACTTAATGACTACCTCCATAAATTAACATTTCATACACAAAGTAGAACTGAAAGAGAGGCTTTTTTGTGAAGCTATGGATTTCTATTACATTCAGCTTGCTTTTAAAAAATACATAATAAATTCAGCACGATACCTTTAAGGCTGTCCTGTTTGCTTATATTTCCTTCTGAACTTCCTTTTGTTCTAATCTGTGCATTTTAAAAATCATTTCAATGGCTCTTTCTTCTTTTTGTGGGGCAATTCTATTCTAGCTCCCCTGTTCCTCCCAAATTCCCAGTCCTCCATAAACTTAAAAAAGGTGGACAAAAGCATAAAATCCTTGTAACAAATAAGAATAATTATTTTGTCTTTTTTTTGGAAGGGAGAAGGCAGGGCATTTGGGGTTAAGTGACTTGCCCAAGGTCACACGGATAGTTTTGTGTTAAGTATCTGAGGCCACATTTGAACTCAGGTCCTCCTAACTCCAGGGCTTGTGCTTTATTCACTGTACTACCTCGCTGCCCCCAAATAAGACTAATTAAACAAAATAAATCCAGACATCTTTCATATTAAAAAATGCATTTCTCTTTCTGCCCCTAGAGTTCATCACCTCTTTATCAGGAGGTAGCTAGTATGCTTCATCATCAGTCTTTTGGAGTTGTGGTTGGCCATTACATGGAGCAGAATTCTGAAAAATTTCAGAGTTTTTTCTTTACAATGTTGTTATAGTATAAATTGTTCTCCTAAAAAAAAAAAAAAGCAATAAATTGTTCTCCTGGTTCAGCTCATTTCATTCTCAATCATCAGTTTATAGGAATCTTCCCAAATTTCTCTGAAATAGTCCCTTTCATAATTTCTTATAGTACAGTAATATTCCATTATTTTCATATAGCATAATTTGTTCAGCTATTCCATGCTTGATGGCCACTCTTTCCATTTATCCGTCATTACAAAAAGAGCTCCCACAAATATTTTTTACCATAAATACTTTTTAATATATGAGCCCTTTACCTCTTCCTTTATTTTCTTTGGGATATAGGCCTAGTAGTGGCATGTCTGGGTCAAAGGGAATGTGTGGTTTCATGACTTTGTGGACATAGCTTCAAATTGTTTTCCAGAATAGCTAGACCAAGTCACAACTCTAGCAGCATCTTTCTGTCTTCCTGTAACTCTGTCATTTATACCAATCTGATAGTTTGAACCTAAGACTTACTTTAATTTTCATTTCCCTAATTATTAAGGACTTAGATAATTTTTATGTAAGTATTGATAGCTTAGATTTCTTCTTTTGAGAACTATCTGTTCATATCCTTTGGCCACTGATCTACTAAAGAATGACTGGTGTTCTTATACATTTGAATCAGTTCTTCATATATCTTTGATATTACAGAAACTTGCTCAAAGATTTTTTTCCCTGGTTAACTGTTTCCCTTCTCATTTTAATTGCTTTAATTTTATGTAATCAAAATTGTTCATTTTATCTTGCATGATCCTCTGTATATCTTGTCTGGTCATGAACTATTCTCCTATTCCTAGCTTTAAAATGTGATTTATTTCTTGGTCCTCGAATATGTTTATGGTGTAACCTTTTATAATCTAGGTCACATATCCATTTAGAGCTTCATGTGGTATATGATGTGAAGTGTTTGTCTTAACCCAATTTCTGCCAGATAGCTAATCAATTTTCGCAGTAGTTTTTATTGAATAGTGAGCCCTTTCCCCAGTAGTTAAAATCTTTGGGTTTATTGGATAGTATGTATCATGTTCTCATAGTCTCTTATAATACAAGAAGGGAAAGAACAAAATGGAGAGAGGAGAAACAGAGTAGAAAAGATAATAGAAAAAGCTACATTTGGTACAAAATGATAGAGTAATATATGCGCTAGGGGTTGCCGTTGCTTATTCCTGGGCATAGAAGACAGAAGAGCAGAGTGAGGAAAAGCCACTAAAAATACTCCAGGCTCCTCCATAAATCTACTAGAGGGTTACAGAAAACCCAATGTCCTCATCTGACGCAAAATAATAAACAAACTCTCTTCACGTAACAAAGGAAGTAAAATACTTTTTTTAAAAAAAGAAAACTCACATACTTAGATGGTTGACAAAAACACCCGTCTGAAGAAGGAAAAAAATGTTTAGCAATCTTACTGGTGTTTCAGGGATGAAGGAGTTGAATCTGATGAAAGAAGAAATGAAAAGACGCACCAATATTTAGTTTGGCACCTCCTCACTATGGCTTGAAAGTGTGATGTGGTGATAGAGTATGGAGCTTAAGAGTCAGAGAGAGCTGGCTTTGAAATCTGACTCAGGCCCTTACCAGTCGTGTGGTGACTGTGGGCAAATTATTGGACCTTCCTAGGCCTTGGTTTCTAAATCTGTAAAATGAGGGGATCAGACCCCATGATGTCTTTGGTCCCTTCTAGGTCTACATCTATAATCCCATGTTCTAATGCTGTATTTTGGGGGTTTGTTATAGAGGTTAGTTTTCCAAATCAATCTTGAAGAAGAACACCTCTAATCCCTTAATAAACAGATTTGTTCTGTAGAACTTGGACTCAGTCAAAAGGTTGCACCAAGGACCTAGAAGGCCACATATGGCCTTAAGATTGTGGGTTCCCTACCCGCCCTAATCTAATCCATAAATATAGGGTGTCCCAAAAGTCTTGGTGGAATTTTTAAGCTCCTAAAGCCTAGAATGGTAGTAAGAGCTTTGGGACACACTATATAGTCCGATACAACATTTTGATCAGGTCTAACTCAGAGACCAGCAAATTTAGCATCGCACTTAGTCTGGAAGGGCACACTTGGACTGACTGATAGTCCAAAGAGAGATCTGAGGAATATGTATCCACCAAAAGTTCCATGAGGGAGATCTGATCCTGGTAAATAAAGTACTGAATGTCATCTGTTTCATTAACTGGGAATATAAATATGCTGGGCTAGGTCTTCACAATTAAAAAAAAAAACAACTTTTTTTTGCGAGATATTCTACAGTGAAAAGAATGCTAGACCATGAGGAGACCTCCAGTGAGGTACAGCCTGCTGAACTTGAAATATATAGGATAGATAGCTCTTAGATATGTAAGCTGTGTGACCATGGGCAAATCACTTAACTTTTCTGAGTCTTAGTTTCTTCCTCTAAGATTCAGCAAATTACAGCCTGAGTTCCATGACCTGATTTTTTGCTTGGAGTTAATAATGATTCTTAGATTTTTAAGATATAATTTTATTGTTTAATTTAAAAAACAATTTATTTTAAAATGTAAAATTGACTCTTGTTTCTGGTGTACAAAAACTGACTATTGGTCAGATTTGGCCTCTGAGGCAATGGTTGGACCATTTCTGCTTTATGTCGAAGGTAGTGAAAAATTTTACCTATTTCAGTTAGTTGTTATGAGAAAAGTACTTTGAAAATATCAAACAAAGCTCGATGCAATTGTGAGTTATTATTAATTATACCATGGATATTTTTAATCTTTAGTTGTGTGCTTAAGAGGAATGTCTCCACTGGCATATGCATATGGGGGTAAATTGTCATTGCTACTTCTATTTGGAATGAGGGAGAAGATAGAAGAGGAGAAAAATCCCGTCTCTTTGATGCACTTTGGAAGGAAGTATAAATTACTTCACCTTGGTCCCTTGGATTTCTCACTTGTAAAATATAATAGGTACTTAGTAAATGCTTGACTTGACTAGATGATTCCTGAGGGTTTCTACCATGGGCAACTGGGTAGCAGAGTGGATAGAGTGCTGGGCTTGAAGTCGGGAAGACTCATCCTTATAAGTTCAAATTTGGCCTCAGACACTAGATGTGTGATCCCGGGCAAGCCAGTTGTTCCTGTTTGCATCAGTTTCCTCATCTGTAAAATGAGCTGGAGAAGGAGATGGCAAACTGCTCCAGTATAACTGCCAAGAAAACTCCAAATGAGGCCACGAAGAGTTGGATATGACTGAACAAACAACGTTTGCCCAGAATCACTGAATTTCAGATAGTAAGAAATAAAACCAAAAAAGTCTGTTTTCTCATTTTGGAAAATTTGGATGATGATATTTGTACTACCTACCTTAGAGGGTTATTATCAGAAACAAATGAGGTAATATAGATGTAACAGTGGGCCCGTGAAAACTCCTTAGAACCCTGGCTCTCGACCATCTTGCTACTTTGATATTCGTTTTTGTAAATCATAGCCTGAGTCCCCATCAGTATAACACTCTCTAGTTGCAGACCATATAAAAACCACTGATCCAATAGTAAAAACACTTAATCAAAATGTAAAAGCAATGGAAAGAACAAAAGAGAATTGTATAGTAGAATCATTCTCTGCTCCCATTTGCAAACATGTGTAATCCCCCACACTTTGTGAAGTAACTGATGGGGAAGAAATTTCTTGGGAAAAAAAGGGTAGGGAAGCTGTCCTTCAGTGAATGGGCAGCTAGAGCTTGGAAAGCAGCCAGTTGTTTCCCTTTATCTTCTCAGCATGCTCTCAGTAACCAACATGAACATCCACTGAAGGTCTCTTGGGTTGTATTCATCTCAACTTGGCTGGGCTGCCATCTCTCATTCTCAGAGCATAGGTAAAGGGCTGATGTCAAGTTCTGTAGACTGCATTCCTGCTATCGGTTTCTTCAAGTTTGGCTTGCTGCTCATGGTGACCCAGGAACATTCCAGGACTCCCCTTTCCATAAAGTCCCTCATTTTTTAGTGTTGTCTCTTTTCCCATGGGATCCTCCTTTCTTTTCTTCTTTTTCAAAGTTTATACCAATTATCATAAGGCTCTATAGGATCCTGGCATCCAGGAGCTTCATACAGCTACTCTGTTCCCTTGTTATCATGGACACTTGAAGCAAGAATAGAAGGCTCCCACTAAGGACAATGAGACTTGCTTTCCATACCCATCACCTGTATGAAAATGGTTTGTATATGTGAAGTCTTATAGAAGTATAAGGTATTAATATTCTTACAATTTAGCAAATTGCTACTGCAAAGTGTCATGAAGTGAAGCAAAAACATTTGCCAGTATCATGAAGGACATCTTGATTAGAATCAGAACTGAAAAATATCCTATCAGTTGTGAGGTCATCTAAATTCTACTGTTCACCAATGATTTTTTATTAATTATGCCAAGCCCAAGAACATTTAAAAGTCTCCTCAATGAAATCAATAATAATTTAAAAAATAGTTTAACCATTTCCAAGAGAAAAAACAAAATTGATGAAAACACATAGTAGCAAATTTACTCACCTGTTTATTTTAAGATAATGATAATGAAATATTTTGTTTTAACACAGTCATGAGTATATATAGTGAGTCAAACAGGATTTATTCAGTGTTTACTTTGTGCCAGACACTGTGCTAAATGATGAGGACACAAAGAAAGGCAAAACAACAGTTTCTGTCCCCAAGGAGTTTGCAGCTTAGTGGGGGAGATAACTTTCAAGCAACTGTGCAAATAAACTAGATATTGGATCATCTGGGGATAAGAGGTAAGGCACTAAGATTAAGGAAGATTGGGAAAGAAAGGGTTGGGAAAGGGAAATGAGGTTTGGGAAAGAAGGTGGTACTTTCACTGAGACTTGAAGAAAACTAGGGAAGCCAGGAAGTAGAAATGAGGGGGGAGAAAGTTCCAGGCATTAAGGACAGCCAATGAGAATGCCCAGAGTTGGGAGGAATGGCAAGGAAGCTGCTATATTACTATACATAAAAACTGTATAATCATAACAATCATTGATCTCATTAATTTAGGTATTCCCTTCCACCAGAGCAGGTCTTATTCTGTGCAGTATTCAACAATTTCATTATATAAATGCTCTGGAGATAGTCTACCCAACACACTAAAAGATTTTCTTTGGTTCTTTTAATACCTTCAGGGTACCGGTATGGCACTCAAGCTATTCATCCATTATTTCTTTATGCATGTTGCTTTCCCCATTAAAATCTGGCCTCCTTGAGTGCAGAGACAATGTTTTTGCCTTTCCTGTATCCTATTAGCAGAGCCAGGAACATGGTAAGTGTTAAATAAATGTTGTTGTTGATGATGATGGTGATGACATGACTGACCCATCTCCTTTTCTGGCCAAAGATATCTTCGATGATGTCTTTGCATGTGCAAATCATCATCATCAATGTGCCACAGTCTATTAAATACCTATTACATATCTTTTCATTATCCTTTGTGTTTACTAGCAATTTAATTCTTCTGAGATCATGTTGTTCCATGATTCACAGCCAAATAGCATCACCGGGAAAATTATAGTGTTGAAAGAGATGGTTTATGGCAGCAAATAACTTGGGATCACTGAAAGCAACGCACAGTTTTCCAAATGCAACTCGACCTAGTGTCTTCCTTTTCTTCAGTTTAGGAACCAGGTCATTGTCCATCTGTAGCAGTTATCCAAGGCACATCTACCAGCTATGGGCTATCCATCCAGCCGCATACCATATAGCAAACAATGTGTGTTTCCATCCATTTTGTTTTTCTCTTGTAAATGGTTAAACTATTTTTTTGAATTATTATTGATTTCATTGAGGAGACTTTTAAATGTTCTTGGGTTAGGTATAATTAATAAAAAATCATTGGCGAACAGGAGAATTTAGATGACCTTGCAACTGATAGGAAATTTTTCAGATCTGATTCTAAACAAGATGTCCTCCGTGACACTGGCAAATGTTTTGGCCTCACTTCATGAAACTTTTTAGTGAACTGTTGAATAATAATAATAATAGTAACAATAATAATAATAATAATAATAATAATAGCTAGCATGTGTAGAGGACCTACTATGTGCCAAGAGGCTGCTAGGTGGCACAGTACATAGAGTGCTGGACCTGGAGTCAGGAGGACCTGAGTTCAAATGTGGCCTCAGACACTTAGGGTCTGGGCAAGTCATTTAACTTTGTTTGCCTCAATTTCTTCAACCTATACAATGAGCTGGAGCAGGAAATGGCAAACTACTCCAGTATCTTTGCTAGGAAAGCCCCAAATGGGGTCACAAAGAGTTGGACATGATCAAAAAAGACTGAATAACAACAAAATGTGCCAGGCACCGTGCTAAATGTCTTACAAATATCTCACTTTATCCTCACAATCC
This sequence comes from Pseudochirops corinnae, assembly GCA_028646515.1. NCBI lineage: Eukaryota > Metazoa > Chordata > Mammalia > Diprotodontia > Pseudocheiridae > Pseudochirops > Pseudochirops corinnae. The sequence goes on from CM053586.1 coordinate 261,530,253, forward strand.
TGGAATGTAGGTGCTATTATTATTCCAACTTCACAACTAAGGAGACTGAGGTGGACAAGGGTTGAGTAATTGGCCCAAGGTCACACAACTAGTAAATTTCTTTTTATCCCCCCACTTTTTGGAGGGGGGAAGGCAAGGCAATTGGGGTTAAGTGACTTGCCCAAGGTCACAGGGCTAGTAAGTGTTAAGTGTCTGAGGTCGCATTTGAACTCAGGTCCTCCTGACTCCAAGGCCCGTGCTTTATTCATTGCACTACCTAGCTACCCCAATAGATAAATTTCTGAAGTGCCATATGAACTCAGCTCTTCCTAACTCCAGGCCCATGGTGTCATCCAGCTGCATGTGTATCCCCTCATTTACCTTGGTGTTGAACATAGTTATCTTAAGTTGCATTCTTTCTTATTGCATAGAATATTGAATAGTTTTTAACCTATATTAGAAAATGCCCTTTTTGGAGACATTTTAAAAATTTATCTCTAACCGTATTTAAATTTCATTACTTTCAGCAAGGACTTCTCTCTGTATGTATTTGTTCAGGTCCAAGCATTCTTCTTGATTTTCAATTTTTAAAGTATCATTGCCATTCCTCCTCTAGTACACTGACTCCTGAGATGGTAAAACCTGAATGTGGTAGCTCTATTATTATTATCCAGGAGACTAGAACACGGGAAAAACACCATCTGATCCATTTTATTTTGTGACTGTTGTCCTCCTTCCAATTCATGTGCAAATGTTCTCAGGATGATTTGGCTTAGTTGAGTCTCCTGCCAATCTTTTATAAATTCAGAGAATTTGAGAATGATCAAGGACCTCGGTGGCCAGGGAGTCTACCCCAAACATGAAGTGAATTCCTACTATAATATACACAAGGGTTCAACCATCTCTGAAGACCTCTGAGAAGGAGAATTTACCAACTCTCCAGTAAGCCTATTACATTTTTGGACAGTTCTAGTTTCTAGGAAATTTTTCCTTTCTACCTTGTTATATTTGCATCTAAAATTTAAGTGTTTTTCTGTGGTGATAATATTTATAATTTTCCAACATCCTTCTCTGTAATCTTTTGCACATGAATTTTAAACTAGTGTCCTTAGTTGCCCTGTCTTTCCACTAGTTAAGATTAAGCATCTGATGGTTTGGCCTTAGGTGCCAGGTCTGGAGTCAGGAAAACTCATCTTCCTGAGTTCAAATCTGGCCTCAGACACTTACTAGCTGTGTGATCCTGGGCAAGTCACTTAACCCTGTTTGCCTCAGTTTCTTCATATGTAAAATGAGCTGGAGAAGGAAATGGCAAACCATTCCAGTATCTTTGCCAAAAAAGCCCCAAATCCAAATGGGGACATTAAGAATCAGGCACAACTAAAACGTCTGAACGACAAAATCTGACGATTGAGATAGTTCTAGGAAGCTCTTTTGGTTTCCTCATTGTACCCCTTATTTTGTATCAGTTAATCTTCTCTGAGAAATGTGAATATATTTATTGTATTCGTATAGGCATCATCTGCATTATGGTTCATGTATTTATTGTTGCTCATTTCCTGTTTTGCAGAGCTAAGTTGTTTATACATGCCGGGGTTGGATGCACTACAATAACATTTAGTGCCTTCTCGTCCTCATCTTTCTTCTCACTTGATAATCACTTTGACCTTTACTGTAATCAGTTGTTGATCTGACTACATCCATACAGTTGATTCTGATGTGATTGCATGACATTTCCTGTTTCTTGAGCTTGAGTTAACATCTTTTGTGATAATGTTTGATACTTGCCATGTCCAGAACCTTCTGAATTTCTCCTCGAAGAAAGTATCCACAATGTACAGACCTGAGGCTTTTCTGAGTTGTCTAAACCCTTTGACTTCTTTCATTCCTTGGTCTTGAATCATATTTTCCAACATGGTTTTCAGTGTGCTCCTCCCTCTGCTCATGCCAATGTATATGTTTTAGTCACTGAGTATCAAAGTATATATTAGCTTAATTTGTTTAGAAGATCTTTTCATGTTCTTCGAAGAGTTTGTCGAATTCTTCATCCTCCAAAATCCGTTTTGGGAGATAAGCTAAAATCATCTTCTTGGTGGTTTGTTTAATACTCTTATTGTGGGTCCTATAAAGAGAAATAATCAGGTATCCCACAAAACTACTCTCCTTTTTGCCTTCGGGTACCTAATGAAGCTACCTTTGTCAGTTCATTTGTTAGCCACCCTGAGGAGAACCTGCAAGATGTATTTCCATTCAGCCCCAACTTCCTCATATCTTTCTGTATCACTTATACCAAAAACATCACTATAGTTGTGGTTTAGCTACTCCACTTGGGTGTCAGCTTGGGTGTAGGACAAAAATCACAGGTTAAGAGTAACAGCAGGTAAATAAATGGTTGTAGAGTCTTAAAATCTGTGATCCTTAGCATCTTCTGCCCTTTTCCCCACCATTCTGATACCAGAGGGGTAGAAACAGAAGGGAACTGCACAATGACCATTTTTATTTCATGGGTCACCATGACCCATCTTACCACGTCCTTCCAAAAATTGTCACTGAGCAGTTCAACTTTCTGATATTGAATTTTTTCCACATTTAGCTAGCTAGCTAGAAGATACAGTCTATTGCATGGCCTATATTCAAAGCTCTTCCACCACAGTAGGACCTGGCAGAATTTATGTCCTACTGGCATATCCATTTTAAGAGCATAGGGTCTGCACGCAGGAGGTATTGCAATGGGACAATAAAGAAACAGTCCTGCCTCTCAAACACATTATACTCCATATGGGGGATTTGGCAGATAAAAGAAAGCTCAGCTTGTAGGGTGGATAGAAGACTCTGGAAGTCATAAAGGTACAGAGTTGGGACAGATGGCAAGATCTTCTTAGAGGTGTTTAGATTATATAAGTAACCCAAAGTACATCAGCATGACAGTGCCAAGGCATAGAAGCAGCAGAGAAGATGGTATGGCCTGGAAGACCTTAGGTGGCCAGGTGTAGCCTGGAGGTCCTTCATCTTGTCCAAAGGAAGAGAGTAATCAATGTTAATAAATGTTAGCCCTTCAGAACTTTGAGGACCTGAGATGTTTGTCTCAATTGGGTATTTTCTCTACCAACTTAGGCTGTGCTGTAAGAGTTCAGAGGAAAAATATTGCTGTAGATTGGTGCTTTCAGAACAGGATTCATGGATGATATACTTAAAAGTTAAGATGGTAGAAAGATGGGTAAGAAAATTCCACTCCTGGACTCCTTGCAAAATGCCTCATAGATAGGATTTCATTTGATCTTCATCAGGACCTAATAAGGTAGATGCTATTATTATTCCTGTTTTACAGATGGAGAAACTGAGGCAGAGAGGTTAAATCACTTGCTTGGACCCACTTGTATAATAAGTGTCAAAAGGTATTTGAACTCAGGTCATGTGACTCCAGTCCCAGTACTCTGGATACAGGATCTACATTTAATTCTAATGCTGAGGATTGTCCTTTTTCTGTCCATTTTTCCTCTAGAGAATGAGGACAGAGGCATGGTGTACTGGTGGCCACAAGCAATTGACTCTCACCCCAGAACCCAGCTTCAGTATGCACCAAATGAATTCTCAAGACCCAGCACTTCCTGGAGGCTCAGGAGGTATCTCTAAGCATGCCTGGCATTGTCCATGGCTATGTGGCTTAGTGGGTGGCCAGTGAGTTTTCCTCAGTGTCTTTATGAGTTGCTGCAGTCAAAAAAATTCATTATACCATGGCAGGCTTACAAAAACTCTCAGAACTTGGCTAGGCTACTCCTTGAATGACTGGTATAGGGTCTGCCACTGTCCTCTGCTCTAAGCCTTCTCAGTCTGGGAGGATCTGCCAGACCTTGCCTTCTGCTAGCATACATTCTGAGAACCCAGGGTCACCTGTGTGTCATACTGAGGCATCAGAGTGGAATTTTAGAAGAAGATGCAATAATAATAATAAGAATAAATGCTTGCTGGTTGAATAGAGCTTCCCCTCTTAATAGATAACAGGTGTTGGTAGAAGCCACTTAAGAAGTTTCCACTAAGACACTCAGAACTTCGGTTGGTATTCTCTAGCAGAGCGGTCAGCTTGGGGCAAGCTGATCAGCAAGCAAAACTCCCCAGTATCCCTGAACCAAATTTAAAAGTAATTGGGAAATGTTTAACAAGATAAATAAGAATGCAATACAACATAGACAATGTTAATTTGTGGTTTTCTAAGTCAATATGCAACCCTGGGGAACTGAATATGTTTCTGTTTTTTGACTCCACTGGTGGTATCAGAGCATAGTAAAGTTCAACAGAATAAAAGGAACGCTAGATTTGGAAACTGGAAGACTTGGGTTCAGATCCCCAGTTAGTCAAATCATTTAATCTCTCTGGATTCTGAACTAGATCTTCTCTCAGGTCCCTTCAAGCTCCAGAGTTGTGATCTTAAGGCAGGGGTAATTAACTTGTTTTGTGTCTTAATCTTTTGATCTTTGGGAAAAACCTATGCATCACTTCTCAGAATAATAATGTTTTGTTTCCTCCATTCTTAATCAAAGGGAATACTAAAGTTCAGTCAAAGGTTAGTAAAAATAAAGATGCATAACCCCTGTTTTAAGGAGAAGGCACTGTCTTTACTATCGATTTAACTATGAGCACTACCTTTGTCTGTATCTCTATGTAATGTTAATGGGATTTAAGATCCTCCCACACCCATTAATATAGGCCTCCTGTGGAGCCCATTAAGGGAAGCTTTCTTAGAGCAGGCTTGCTTGCAGGAAGGCTTTCACATCTTTTGCTAGTTTCTAATTAGGCACAGAGTCAGGAGGATTGTGATGCCTTCTGACTCTGAGAAGTGTGTATATACTCTGAGTTGGTATTTTGCTTTGGGGGCTTGCTTATGAGAAGGATCTTCTTGTTCCCTGGTTGAGATTCTGAGCAGCCATATATTCAGAACTCCCCAACTGCTCAGATGTAGAGGTTCTCTCAATCCAGGGATGTATGTGAAGTATATAGTTGATTCAGGCACTCAGAGCCCTGTCTGTTGGTCTTTATTCCTTTGCTTGTACTTTCTCTGTTTGTATTTTTTCTGAAGTTCAGGGTGCTGACTTTTCCCCTGAACTAATGAATGCAATTAAAAAAGATTGTTGACCTCTTGAACAGCTACCTTTCGTAGTAAAACAGGTCTAAGAACCTGTGCTAGCAGCCATCCTGGGTGTGTCAGGGTGGTTGCTGTTACCCCCTATCACCATATTCCATTATCATCAAGGGAGTGAGCACTTATATTTGTGTGTATGTGTGTGTGTATATATATGTACATATATGTACATTTTACACATATACCTACAAAACTGCTTATATATACATAAATATATACATATATAGTACATTTTTTGTGCTTCATATATAGTATACTAATAGGTACTAAAAATATTATCTCCATTTTGCAGTTGTAGAAACTGAGGCTAAGAGGACAAGTCATTTTCCCACAGTCACATAATCAATAACTGTCAGATTCAAATCTATTTTTTCCTTACCCGAAATCCAACAGCTGGCATGGTAGCTGGCACCTCATTGTGTTGTGAGTAAGCTGCTTTGAGAACTTTAAGGTGTCCTAGAAATGTGAGTTATTATTAAGTCATACTTCCTCTAATAGAAACCATGGCTATAAAGCTATTGAGAGGCATTCATGAGTCAGGTAACAGCTTAATCAGATAAAATGTTGTAGGCTACATAGAAGAGAAAGGTGTGCTAGATTTTGTTGTTTAGTTTTTTCAGTCACGTCTGACTCTTCATAACCCTATCTGGATTTTCTCAGCAGAGATGCTGGAGTGATTTGCCATTTCCTTCTCCAGCTCATTTTACAGATGAGGAACTGAGGCAAACAAAGTTAAGTGACTTGCCCAGGGTCACACAGCTAGTAAGTGACTGAGGTCAGATTTCAAGTCAGTAAGATAGGTCTTCCAGACTCCAGGCCCAGTACTCTATCTACTGAGTCACCTAGCTGCCCCTAGACACACACATGTATATTTAGAGACATTTAGGTGGAGCAGTAGATAGAACACTGGACCTGGAGTCAGAATAGACCTGAGTTCAAATCCAACCTCAGACACTTATTAGCAGTGTGACCCAGGGCTATTTAACCCTTTTCTGCCTCAGTATTTTCTCCTGTAAAATGGAGGTAATATTAGCATCTACCTCACAGAGTTGTTGTGAGGATCATATGAGATTAAATCTGTAAAGTGCTTAGCACGGTGCCTGGTACATGGTAGGTGCTTAATAAATGCTTATTCCCTTTCCCCTTTGCATATGAATATACACACACACATACACACATACATACATACACATACACACACAATACACACACACATACATACGCAATGCACACACATACATAGATACATACATACACACGAATACATACACAATACATACCACATACATACATACACACACATGCACATATATACATAGAGTTTAGTTATACATTATAAGTTGCTTTTTTCATTTTTTTTAGCAGCAAAGTGATGTCTTTAGCTATTTGCCCGAGCAATCTCTTTATTATAGGTACCAGTATCATGAGGAATATGGGGCATTTGGGGGTGCTAATGTGGAAGAAAGAGTATTTATGAACATAAATCTAAAGCCAGAAAGAACCTCAAAGGTCATCTAGTTGAGTTCCTCCTCACTTTACAAATGAGGAAACTGAGGCCTAGAGAGACAAGTGACTCATCCAAGGTCCTATAGATTAGTAAGTAACCAAATTAGGATTCAAATCCAAGTCCTCTGACTTCAAATCCTGAGCTCTTTTCTGTATAGAAAAATGGGGAGCAACTGGATGATGTGGAAGGTGAGTAAGCTGGCACTTCTACCAGGACATTTGGGCTAGTGAGAATGAAGCCATTGTATTGTTAATCAGACTGTATGTGGGAGGGTGATGGTGATGGGAGCTGAGGGGTTAGTGAGAGGATGTGACATGTTGGCAGAGACGATGACCATATAAGAGAAAAACTAATGATAATGATGGACAAAGAATACATAGGAGGAATTAAAGGGACTGTGTGAAAATTGTTAGAACACAATTTGCATTTAAACTAGGTAATTTAAATGTAAATAATTACTAAGAAAGATGAGTTTTTTGCTCTGGCATTCTGTTGTGTTTTAAATGTTACGTCTTGCATCTGGGACCATCTCCAGTTGTCCTGATATGGGTCTCACCCCTGGACTCCGATGGCTCCAGAGGAGAAAGTGAGGCTGGTGACCTTCCTCAACTTAAATCCAATTCACTAGCATCACCTCCTTGATGTCACATTCCTCTTTGACAGCAAAGGACAAACAGCAGCAGTGACAACAATAAATGTTACATCTGCTGTGGACCATTCAGTCAGCCATCTTAATTTACATTGACTCAGTCAGCTGGATGGTATATTTATACATGATTAGATGAATGAAATCTAATTTCTACAGAGATACCTTCGAATGCCCCCATGCACTACAAGGGAGGCATGAGGGGAGAAAAACTGGCACCCTGATAACCATGAACAGGGCCAGACTGCTGCTTCCCCATTCTCAAACAGCCTCTCCACCAATATGTCGTATTGTCTCACTAACCCCTCAGCTCACATCACCATTGCCCTCCCACATACGGTCTGATAAATTTTACAACAGCCTCATTCTCACTAGCCCAAATGTCCTGGTAGAAGTGCCAACTTACTCACCTTCCACACCATCCAGTTGCTCCCCCTTGTTCTGCAGTAGAAAAAGCAGCTTGAAGTAAGAGGACTTGGGTTTGAGTCCTAATTTGACTACTTACTAATCTGTAGGACCTTGGATGAATCACTTGTCTCTCTAAGCCTCAGTTTTCTTACTTGTGTCTCTGTGGATCTGTGGCTTTGGCTACTCTACAGCTCACACCCAACATCCCCCAGAAGTAGAAGGGTAAGCATAGTTCATCTTGCAGTCACAGCTAGTCTAGAGCTGCCTATCTGAATTTCACCAACTGGCCTGACTGTTCTTTTTCTACAGAAAGTATTGGAAAGGGTGGCTAGGATAGACACATCAAATTTAACAGTAGTGCCAGAGAGGAAAAAGAAGTTTGCCTGTAGGAGACATCTATCCTTTTTGTAGCTGATGAAGGGTAAAAAAGTTTTTTTGGTGGTAGTAGTGGCCCAGAACGAAATGAATCTCACTGAGGAAGAACCAAAGAAGAAATAGCAAAAAGGTCATCCTTCCCCCCAACCTCAGTTCCTACTATTTAAAAAGGAAACAACTCCTTTGGCCTCTTGATTTTGATCAGATGCAAAGCTGGAGCTTGTTGCTTCCAAACAAAAAATGAAAAATGTTTTATAAGTTAAGTGCATCGAAACAGCTGGCCTCCAGGTCTACCAAAGATGTCCTTCATAGCCACATCTGTGTGAGGGTGCATGGAAGGGAAGGACTTGCAACGCTAGGTCTCTGTGACAAAAAATAGACTGAAGATGACTGATTCGGAGTCCAAGGGCCCACAGGTAAGTGGGAATCGCTAGAGGAGAAAGGTGCAAATCCACAGAACAGGTAATCTTAAACTGGCAGCAAATCAGTTGGTTCAACTAGAACGGTATTTTAAGCTGAATGCAAATGTGGACATAAAAATAAGGTCCACATTTGATTGGCCTGCCCTGATCTACTGGAATTTATGCCTGTTTCTATGTAATGGGGAAAAAGACTCCACCTGAGTACATGACCAGTGTTTTAGATTCTTCTCCTGATCACATTAGAGTGACTTTATTTTTGAGAGTAGTGTACTAGAATGAATGCTGGATTGGCAGTTTGGAAGCCTTGTTTGAATCCTGGCTCAGACACTCACTGGTTGTGTGGGACTGTGGCCAACTTCGTTCATTTCTCCAAAACTCAGTTACCTTATCTGTCCAGTAGAGAGAATAATAATAATTACCAACTTTGTGTCATGTGTCTGTTGTAAAGAAGATGGCTGTTGAGCCTTAAAGTGCTATGAAATGTGTTATTTTCATTAATGTAATTTTGTAGAAATACACCATCTTACTGACTTAAACAGTCAATGTAAATTAATATGGCTGACTGAGTGGACCCTAGTAGATACGACATTTAAAATGTAACAGAATACCAATTCAACCAACTCTACTTTCTTAGTAATTATTTACATTTAAATTACCTAGTTTAAATGCAAATAGTGTCCTAACAATTTTCACACACTCCCTTTAAGTCTCCATATGTTTTCTTTGTCCATCCATAGCATTCATTATTTTTCATTTGATCAGACTCTCTTTAGAGGCACCAAGATTCTTAAACTTGGTGTTATTCTAGACTCCTTTCACTCATGCAACAAATCTAATCTGTTATCAAATCTCGTCATTTCATTTTCTTTTTGCTTTTTTTTTTTTTTGAGGGCAATTGGGGTTAAGTGACTTGGCCAAAGTCACACGGCTAGTAAGTGTGTCAAGTGTCTGAGGCTGGATTTGAACTCAGGTCCTCCTGACTCCAGGGCTGGTGCTCTATTCACTGCGCTACCTAGCCACCCTCACTGCGCCACCTAGCCACCCCGTCATTTCATTTTCTACTATATTTCTCATATTCATCTCCTTCTTTTCCCTCACACAATCACTACCCAAGTTCAGGTCTTCATTACGCCTCACTTGGATTGCTTCAGTACTCTCCTAATTGGCATCTCTGACTCAACTTTCTCTCTGTCTCTCTCTCTGTCTCTGTCTGTCTGTCTGTCTGTCTCTCTCACACACACACAC
>CM053586.1:261540068-261561338 GCA_028646515.1 Pseudochirops corinnae
ATTTTCTACTATATTTCTCATATTCGTCTCCTTCTTTTCCCTCACACAATCACTACCCAAGTTCAGGTCTTCATTACGCCTCACTTGGATTGCTTCAGTACTCTCCTAATTGGCATCTCTGACTCAACTTTCTCTCTGTCTCTCTCTCTGTCTCTGTCTGTCTGTCTGTCTGTCTCTCTCACACACACACACACACATTTTATTTTTTAAATTAATAGACATAGGGTGGCTAGGTAGTGCAGTGAATAGAGCACCAGCCCTGGAGTCAGGGGGACCTGAGTTCAAATTTGACCTCAAGCACTTAACACTTACTAGCCCTATGACTTTGGGCAAGTCACTTAACCCCAATTGCCCTGCCTTCCCCCCTCCAAAAAGCAAAAATAAATAAATTAATAGACATAAATTTTCTCTTCCTTCTACCCTCTACCCCAATGAAAAATTAAAAAGAAAGCACATTTCTTGTAACAAACATGCATAGTTAATGAAAACATATTCCATCATTAGCCAAGTTTTTAAAATGTTAATTTATGGAATAAAACAAGCATTTCTATAACATAATATAATAAAAAGATGATTGTACATGAAACTGCAAATCTACCGTGCACAACTTGCTATTCCTTTCAAATATACAACAAAATTATCATGTAAATTTCTTTTTTTCTTCCCCCACCTACCCTTGAAATGACTTCCATTAGACACAAATAGGTATATATATGTAAAATTATTCTATACATACTTCTATTTAACAGTTCTTCCTAGATGCAGGAAGAGACTTTCTTCATATGTCCTATATGGTTATTTTGGGTATTTATAATGGACAAAATAATTTATTTGCTCAAAGTCCTTCTTAAAACAGTATTGCTATTACTGTATACAATGTTCTCTTGGTTCTGCTCATTTCGCTCTTCATTATTTTGTGCAAGTCTTTCCATGTTTTTCTAAAATCATTGAGCTCATTATTTCTTGTAGCACTGTAGTATTCCATCACAAATGCCTCTTTGTTCATCCTGAAACCATCACTTTCATTAGGAGGTGGATAGCTTGCTTCATCATTGGAATTCTGGAATCATGGATAATTGTTACATTGATCAGAGATTTTATAGATTTCCAAATTGTTTTTACTGTGTTGTGATTGAATAATTATTCTTCTTGTCCTGCTCATTTCATTCTTCATTGGTTTATACAAGTCTTAAAAATTGTTTGATTTTATAATATTGATCATACGCTATAAATTGTTTTCCTGATTCTATGCCCTTTCTTATCAATTCCTATAAGTCTTTCCATGTCTCTTTGAAATCATGTATTTCCTAATTTCTTACAATATTCATCTTGTACACAGTAGCTGAAGCGATTTTCCTAATGTGTAGATCTGACCATGCCATCGGATTGCTCAATGAATTCCAGTGACTCTCTATTACCTCTTGGATCAAATATAAACTTCTCTGTTTGGTATTTGAAACTCTTTCCAAACTGGCCCTTTTCTATTTCTTTAGTCTTCTACATTAATCCCCTCTACACACTATGTTTCAGCTTTACTGGTCTACTTGCTCTTCCTCACATATGATCCACCTTCTGTTTTCGTGCCTTGGATCTAACTGTCCCCCATACCTTGAATGTTCTCCCTCTTAACCTACACCTCTTGGAATCCCTGACTTTCTGCAAGACAGCCCAGGAGGCCTTTCTAGGTCACGCCACCTTCTAGTGCCATCCCTTTAAGATTACTTTGCAAATCCTCTCATGTATTTTATATATATCTATTCATGTAATGCAAACTCATTGAAGGCAGGGACTCTTCACTTTTTCTTTGTATTTCTGGCTTTTCATACTGTCTGGTACATAGTAAGTATGTAATAAATGTGTATTGATCAAAAAATTCTTTTCTTTTACATTATCTTATAAAGTTCTTTCCAGATATCTTTGCATTCTTCATACTGATCAATCATAATTGCATTATAGTATTACATGCATGAATTAATGTTCTATAATTTAAATAACCATTCTCCTATTTATCTTTTAGATTGCTTTCAGTTTTTGCAGTTACCTATATTGCTGCTATGAAGTCTTTGAACAGTTTTCTCCTTTCTGTTTTTATTCCACTTTCAGGGCATATTCCCCAAATGGAATTATTGTGTCAAAGGAACATACACACGTACACATATATGTGTGTATGCATGTATATATGTATATGTGTATATATACATGTGTGTGTCTGTGTGTAGAATTATATTAGTCACATTCCCATGACCCCATTTGGGGTTTTCTTGGCAAAGTTATTGAAGTGGTTTGCCGTTTCCTTCTCCAACTCATCTTATAGTTGAGGAAACTAAGGCAAACAGGGTCGAATGACTCACTCAGGGTCACACAGCTAATCAGTGTCTGAGGTCAGATTTGAGCTCAGGAAGATGAGGCTCCCTGACTCCAGGCCTGGTCCTCTATCCACTGTTCCTCCCAGCTCCCCATACTAGGTGTATATGTGTATCTATATAGTCAAAGAATCACACTGATTATTTTATTACTTTTTTTCCTGTGTAATGAGTATTAGATTATTTTCCAGAAAGATTCTGTAACTTTGAAAATTCACCAGCAATGAATGAGTATACCTTTTTTCTGAAATCCTGGTACCACTGATTTTCATTGCCTTTCATTATTTTTGCCAATTTTTTAAGTATGTATAATTTATGCATATCTCACTTAAGGAATTTCTGCAAAAAAAAGTGACTATCCCATGATCACACAACTATTAATATCAAAACCAAGTTCTTTCTGACTTTATTTCTTGTATTTTTTCATATGGCAGGCTGCAGGAGGTCACTATTTTTTTCCTTTTATATATTGTGAATCAGATATCATAATAATGAATTTATTCAGTCAAGGAAAAACAACCTGGATTGTTGTGTTCTTGTCTCCACTTTTCCATTAACTAGGTGGTTGACCTTAGGCAAATCAGTAAATCTCTCTCTGTGGCCCAATTTCTGCATTCATTCTAGGGAAATAATAATAACTATCCTATCTATTTCATAAAGTAGCTGTGAGGATAAATGAAGATAATGGATATGGAAACACCTTGGGGAGGAAAAATATAATTCAGTATGATGATGGTGATAATTTAAAGGTGTCTAGGCTTTTAAAATTATAGCAGGTATGTTGATTTGCTCTTCCTGTATTCACACATCTACTCAGATTAGTGATCCCAAGTTCTAGGTATTCTGTGGGGAACATCTGTTCAAAACCCACAGCTTCTGAACCTTCAGCAATGAGTTTCCTTTTACTAGTCAGCCAGAGGATACAATTCGTTTTTTTTTTAAAAAAGGCATTTTATGCATAGTGAAACAGCGTTAGCACATTTCTCCCTTAGACTTGAGATGAATATATCCACAAATGCATGTATACATTGAAAGATTAGACACAGGTCATATGCACAGAAGGATATACATGTGGTGAACACATGTGGCCAAGGCACAGGTAGAAAGGAACGGTTTGTGCCTCCAACAATGCAGGGTCACTGCTCTTTCAGGTGAGGTCATTAAGCTGCTGCTGATCAGCTGGGTATGTGTATGGTTACTGCTGGGCATGGGGGTGTGGCATGAAGTCTCTGCCAGTTGTTGTTCCTTGTTGTTTTCATATTGTTGTGTCTGGTTGCTGCCAGGTGAGTATCTGCGGGGCACGCGGTTGGGGAGTTTATCTCTGTTTCTGGTTTCTTATCTCCTTTGGAGTCCATGGCCAAAGGTCTACCTCTTCCCAAAGGAGGAACAGTGGGCTCTACCATTATCTATATTTTAGCTTAGAGCTTAGTAGGGGTTGGGAACCTGTAGCCTTGAGGCCACATGTAGACTTCTAGGTCCTTGGGTGTGGCCTTTTGACTGAGTCCAAGTTTTATAGAACAAATCCTTTTATTAAGGGATTTGTTCTGTGAAGTTTGGGTTCAGTCAAAGGACTGCACTTGAGGACCTTGAGGGCTACATGTGGCTTTGAGGCCACAGGTTCCCCACCCCTGGCTTACAGGCTTAAGCTTCAGTTCAAATAGGGTATAGGCCCTTCATACACTTAATATCAGACCAGGGAACAACCTTTCAGCTTTCTTTTTTTTTTCCCCATAAAGAAATATGCCCATTCTCAGATCACTAGTTGTAAAGATTTTTGTTTTGTTTTTCTTTAAGAGTGTCTCTAGTGGGCATACAGAAAGTAGAACCCATAGTTATTAAGTGGATCTTTTAGTTTTCCTGCTTACCAGGGCAAGGTCTCTGATCCATGTTTCTGTCTGACTTGGAATTAGAAGGTCTTTGTAAGTTCCACTTAATTTGATCTGAATATTATTTGAATCATTTCAAGGGAGCAACTCTTACAACCAAATATCAAGGGATATATATATATCCCTTAATATTTGGGATATCCCCCACCTTCCCCCACCTTGAACCAGTTTTCTCAACTCCAACGCTCTTATTTAGACTTCCATAGATACAGCTCCATAGATGTAGTATCCTCTACCCCAAACCTTTATTCCAAATTCCAGACTTTATTATGTCTACGTAGCCAGAAACAAGTTTTAAGTCACCCTACATTACTAACTGGGGAAAAGGTACAAATTCTCCTTGTATAGGTAGATCTTGGTGTGACTAACAGATATAAAAATTCATAGTCACAAATGTTAAGTAGCTAACCCATTCTATATACTGCCACTTTAAGCAGATAATGACTCCTATACCAGCTGCTAAGGGATGTATTGGAGATGATAGATTGATAGATTGATTAGATAGATATAGATAGATATATGTATATATACATATTTATTTTTCTCAGTGACGCATTCTATATCATCAAAGCTATAACCAAAAAAAGGAGAATTAACTAGACCATAGTTAATATATCAAGATATTAGATACTGCATATTACCCTTTTACTCCTCTTCCAAAATTTCCCAATTTCATTTAGGGGTACCACTGTCCTTTTAATTATCCAGATTCTCAACTCTTTTTTTTTTTTTTTATCTAATCAATTGCCAAATGTTGTCATTTCTGTTTCCACAATTCTCATACCCATCCCCTTCTCTTTACTCATAGAGTCATCACCTTAATAAAGCTTTCGGGTTCTCATGTCCCACCGAGGCTACTGGAATAGCTTTCTCATTGGTCTTCCTGCTTCAAATCCTTTTCCTCTCCAATCCATCAACACAGTTGTCATAGCAATTTCCCTAAAACATTAATCTGGCGATGTTACTCTTCTACTCATTAAACTATAATGACTCCCTATTGCCTTTTGAATCAAGTACAGGATCCTCTGGCATTTGAAGCCCTAAGCAACCTGGTTCCAACCTCCCTTTCATTATTTCCTTCTTCATGTTCCTCACCAATGACACTCAATCTCCCATCTCCGTATCTTTGTACCTGCTGCCCCCCATCCCTGGAATGTTCTCCATTCATGAATGTTCTGTTATAATTATATACAGAATAGGAGAATTTGATTATTAAGCTGAAGTGATGATGGGAATGTTGGCAGAGAAGCTTCAGAGTCTGAACCTAGAAAGCTGAGAGGTCAATGGAGAGCCTGAATTTGGAAGTGATGGGTACAATTGTTACTACAAAGGAGAAGGTTCCAGTCAGCAGAGGAACAGTTTGGAAGCAGGTAATCAGAGAAATCGCCCAATGGATAAAGTATTCCGGTTTAATACCTAGTGAAGTGTAAGTTAAGCACAGCGTTGATCAACTTAGCTTAGCATTAGAAGTATCTGTTTACCACAAAAACTATAATCATCAAGAAACTTTTATAGATGATTCCTGAGACAGAAAGAGGTCAACAAAGTTTATAGCTCCAGAGCTGTGAGTTATCCCACGCAGATGGGTTTTCTTCCCTCATGTATTTCTTTTCCAGGAAAAAAACAAACAAACAAAAAATCCATGTGTTTCTTTTGTATGTGTGTTCCTGTGTCCCCATAGATACTGAGTGCATTGGTGGGAAGAGTATGATCCATTTGTATATATAGATAGATTATTGTGGCACAATAGATAGAATGTTGGGCCTGGAGTCAGGAAGAACTGAGTTCAAATCCAACCTCAGCCATTTACTAGCTGTGTAACCTTGTGTAAGTAATTTACCCTCTATTTACCTCAGTTTCCTCAACTGTAAAATGGGTATAATTAATGCACCTACTTTCAGAGTTGTCACAGGGACACTGGCACACAGTAGTAGGCTATTAGGCTGGCTATTATTATTTTTAAATGATTTGGCTTTAGTGTATATAAGTACCTGTGATACTTATTTTGCGTTTCCTTAAGTTAATCACTATGCTTAAAATCCAATAGTGTCATTATTGTTTGTGACTAGTTTTGGGTAAACAAAGCATGTCTGTTGGAGATTTGAAAGGTGCGATTTCGATAAGGGAGAGTGTATTCCTCTTCCACAGGGGACTTTGAGCAGCCTAGGACTCTGTGAAATAATTTTGAATGTAACCTCATGGTAGTAGTCATTCTCTGGAAATTTAGACCAGTCAGCATGAGGACAGAATGGAGTAAGTGAGTCAGCCCAGGGAGTGAGGTGTGCACATACCCTGTGGGAGAGCTTTGATGTACTGTAGTGTGAATTGTGTAGAGTGAGTACCTATTATTAAAATGAACCACTGTTTGTTGATTAATTGATGGATGGGCTTAAAATTGAGCATACCCTCAGAACCTGTAGATGAGATCAAAGAAATGTCCCCATCTGAATCCAGCTTTAGCAAGAATCTGACCGGACCACAGGTCTTTTTATTCCCAGATCAGTGTTACTGGGTGAACTGCCCAGTGGTAATTTGATCAACATGCTGACATCCTGGAAGCCCAGACTGGAACAGCCCAGACTCTCTTATCTTACCCATCTTAATTGTACTACTTAATGACTAACTACAAGGTTGAGGAATATTACCCCTAGAAGGGGCAGCTAGGTGGTGAAGTGGATAGAGTACCAGGCCTTGAGTCAGGAAGACTCATCTTCCCCAGTTCAAATCTGACCTCAGTCACTTACTAGCTGTGTGACAGTGGGCAAGTCACTGTTTGCCTCAGTTTCCTCATCTGTAAAGTGAGCTGGAGAAGGAAATGGAATACCACTCCAATATCTTTGGCAGGAAAACCTCAAATGGGGTCACCATGAGTCAAACTTGACTGAAAAATGACCAGAACAATAGCCCTAGAAAGGATCTGCTGTATCAAAGCTATGTTTCACCAGAATAGTATGCCTGCTAGCAGTGTACTGAGACAAGTGGTCTCAGTGGGCTATCTGGTGTTAAGAGAGAGTGCTTCAGGTGCTGAAGGAAGACAGTTTGGCTTGAATCAGTGGTTTTCAATTTTCCTAATGCCACGACCCTTTAATACAGTTCCTCGTGTTGTGGTGACCCCCAACCATAAAATTATTTTCGTTGCTACTTCATAACTGTAATTTTGCTACTGTTATGAATCGTAATGTAAATATCTGATATGCAGGATGTATTTTCATTGTTACAAATTTAACATAACCCATAGGTTGAGAACCACTGGTTTAAATGATTAAGGCTGACTATTAGTTCCAATCTAAAAGTTTATAGAGTCTGGGTCACTCAGTTCCTTTGCCTTTAGAAGTACAGAAGTGGTCATTTCTGCCCAAAGTTGTGTATCAGCTTGGCATGGGAGCAGTTCTGGTGAGAGAAATGGAGAATCACACTCTATAAGGTTACAGAAAGCTTTGTAATGTAGAAGACCAGCAAAAATGTAAGGGGAGTAGTGCTGACTTTAAATGCTGTCACCAATTGTAAAGTGTTGATGTAGATTTTCCTGTATCTCCTCTGTGGCAGACCCCAGTAAAGGAACATCACCTGGGGGCTTTTGTTTCTGTGTTCATGTCTAGAGTCACGAATTATGGGAATTATTTGATGTTTTAGAAAACTGCACGGTGCCTTCCTAGGGAATTGAGGGGAATAAAATTGGGCATAGTTAGGTGGCATTGTGAATAGAGCTCTTTCGGTTAAGAAGAACTGAATTCAAATTCTGTTTGAAATCTACTAGTCTTACTTGGTGTGACCCTGGAAAAGTCATATTACTTTCTCAGACTCAGTTTCCTCATCTGTAAAATGGAGTTAATAATAGCTGATGGCACTTGCCTCACAGGATTGTTGTATCAAGTGAGCTTTGCAAACTCTTAAATACTATATACGTATGCTATTATTATTTTTGTGATTGCTGATACCGTTGTTGTTGTTAGTATCTCTTGGGTTAGTCTGCCTGTTCTATTCAGGCAATACTGTGTGAGGTTATTTGCAATGAGATTTCTGGGGTTAGATTTGGCAGAAAGGGTCAGGATTTCTGATTTCTATACCATGGCACCAGGGGGTGAGGTTAGAGTTGGGGACATTCTTGCTCCCCTCTCCACCTCCAACAATGCAGTTCAATAGGCAAATGATTGAATGTCTGGCTGACCCAAAGGAAATTATTGCAGTTGAAAAGTAACCACAATGAAAATGGGATCATGAGTTTCTGAGGAATATGTTGGCCAGTTCTGTCCTCTTGGCTTCAGATTTTGCACAAGGCTATTTCAGACTGGGAAGGTTACTTTGCTCAGTTAAATGGGATTGTTACATAAACAAGCAAGGCATTGGTTTGGTGCATACAAAGTCAAAATTTCCATCTGAATTTTAGTTAATAGGAATGTTAAGGCCTCTTGAGCCTCAGGATTTATGAAACTCCAGGTTTTTGCAGCTGTGTTTTCCCTATGTCTACCAAATGCTGTAGTTAAAGTCTTAAGGAATTATGCAAAACACAGTTGTACAGCTAGAGTTTAATCAGTTTAAAATCTCCCACCCAGCAGTATTTCTCTCTGGTTCTCCCTTTTCTTGCTTATTTCTGGTGGGCACAAGGAAAAAGGATTGGAAAAAAAAACATTTTGGGGAGAGACAGGAGACAGAGGAAGGGGAATCTCAGACCTTGCTAGGACTAAGTTCAGTAGTTACACTTTTTCTTAAAATACACTTAAGGAAATTAAATGCAAAAAAAAAAAACTAATGTGGCATTTGCCATATGCAAATTTATTTATAGAGAAATGCTGTAAAAAGTGTACATTTATTTATACACATAACAATTACACTGCACGTACGATACAGGTCATAGCCTTCTCAGCTCTCAGAAATATTACACCGTATAGGCACTTTGCATTTCCTGATGTGTATTTAAAAAAAAAAATACAACTCTGCAATGTCAAGCCTAAAACGTACCCTGCATATGTGTATTTCTGTATCCGCCTTCGGACTCTTTACGTAGGATTTTAGTTTAGTATAAAAGCCAAAAAAGGGCTCCGGGATGTACTTTGTTCCAAAAGCTCACATAAACCTTGCTGTTCTAAAATTTAAAATATTTTCAAAAAGTTAAGAGTCAAGCCTCTATCAGTGGTGGAAAATGGATCGTATATCTTTAACCCGCAGAGGTTGAAAGGGTTTTTTTTTCTTTTGGTTAGCTAACAATGGAAACTTTTTTTTTAAGTGTTTCCCTCCCGGTCCTGCCAAGCAATAGAAAAAAAAAAAAGAAAAGAAAAGAAACTTGTTCCGCTGAGTTCAACCCCAGACAGGCTCACAACTTCCTTCCTGCTTTCCTCCCCCTTGGTCCCCCCGCCTTACTCCCTCCTCCCTCCCAACCTTTTTTTTTTTTTTAATCGCACATTGAACAAACACATCCAAGTGACTGCCAAGTTGAAAACTGACAAGGGGTTATCTCTACTTCGGAGAAAGGGGCGCGGGGCTCTCCGGGAGAAGCAGCTTCCCCTACAGTTCCTGCTCTCTTTGCACAGCACTCGGGAGCCTTCTTTCTCTGTGTCCCCCTCGCCCTACCCCCCCTTTTTTGGTGTGTCTCTCAGATCTTGATCTGGATGAGGAAACGGTTTTTGGGAGCATTTTCTCTTTAAAAAAACATCTCTGCCCGGTGGGGTGTAGCGTCCTAGAGGTGATGTAGTCTGAAGAGGACCAAGCAGTCTAAGAAATCTCCCAGGTAAGGGCTGGAAGCTTTTAAATCACTCTTTTCTTGTCTCTTCCCGTGGTTCCTTCCCTGCGCAGTCTAAACTGCCGGCTAAGTGAATCTGGGTGTTTCAGGTGGTGGGGGAAAGGGTCCCGGAGGGATCATTCAGCTTTGGAGGGTAGAATATTTGCAAGAGAAGCGGGTGGTGGGGAGCCCCAGAAGAGAGACTCAAGTTTCAGTGTGTTTTTCGACTTGCCTTCCGGGCTGCTCAGTCCTCACTCCTCTTTCTCTCTGGCTGCACGGAGAGAGAGCCCTTGGGTTTCCCCCTTGCATGGGCTGGCGCCAGCGACCGGGGACACCCCGATTGCTCCGGGGAGAGGCGGTGCAGGATTTGCAAATCAGGCAACCGAGGGATGCAAGCGGGGAACTGGAACCCGCAACTCCACTTCCACCTCCCCCTGTTAGCTCAGCTCTCTGGGTTCATGCACTAGTTGGCAGGGAAAGTTTGCTAAGGCTCAGCTTTAAGGCGGCTTGAGAATTTCTCAGAGCCCCCCTGTTGCAACCGGGAGGAAGGTACCACGACTGTCAAAGCCCAGACTCCGCCTTGGCGTTATTGCATCCGTGAATGGGGAGTTTCATTAAAGTGGGACGCCCGCGCTCTGGTGCACCACAGAGACAGCCTCCTCCTCCTTCTCCCTCTGGGTGCCCGGGGACGGAGATCCACACGTACTAACGCACACATGTGCACACCCCTCTACGGGAGTGGGAGGCATAACTGGAGTTTAGCGAGGGGTTAGCCAAGGAGTCAGTGCTACGGGCCCGCGTGTTCTAGCACACTCAAAAAATTTACGGGTTTAGTCAAAGGAAGCAAGGTCAGTACAAAGAGGTGCATGTAGAAACACACGAAAAGTGTGTGTGTGTGTGTGTGTGTGTGTGTGTGTGTGTGTTTACTTTGGACTCCAATGCTGACGGAGGAGGGACAACTCTTTTAGACCGGATGAGGGTGTTGTGTGGTAGGGGTTATGTGACAGGAGGCCCTGGTTCAAGATACTGTGACATTGTAGGCATGAAAAGACAGCTGAAGAAACCCACTGAGACAGATTCATTGGAAAATCAAATTGACACCAGAACCACACCGAGGCCCTTATTTAGAAGCCAGGAGCACAAAGAGAAACTCAGGGGATAGGTCTAATGCAGTTTTCCAGGATGCCTGGATGGGGTTGGAGATTGGCTCTGGAAGGAGAGAGTATGAAAAATCTAGTGATTTGTGCAGCATGGTAGTGGTGAGGTCGAATTAATCAAATACCCAAATAGATGCTTCTTGAATGTAAGGCATGCCATACTCACGAGAACATATAGGTCAGACTAATATAAGCACGTACAGGATATGTGCACAGAAGACCCAAAAGGGAGGGCACCCAGCACCTCAGGAGTGAAAATATACTCACATGACGCGTACCAAACACAAACCTAGTCGGTCTGGAGAGGAATGAGAATTTGTGCTTGGAAGAGACCTCGAAGACCATCAGGGTATTGGGAATGCAAACAAAAAGAACTTTCCCCTTCCCCCCCCCCCCCCCCCGTCTCTCCTTTTTTTTTTCTGGGCACATAGTTTAAAAGGTAACGGTGGGAAGCGTCCTCTTGTCCTCACAAGGCCGACCACAGGATTTCTCTAGATGAGACTTGCATGCTGCCCCCCATTCCTCTACAGGTGTAGATGACCTGAGCTTCCCTCGGGCTCTGCCCTCTGGTTAGAGCTGGGTCTCCTGTCTCCTCCAGACTTCCCCCCTTACTCTTGTCTCGTCCCCTCACCCATTTTCTCTCTTCCTCTTCCTTCCTGGGGTCTTAACTTTTCTCTCTGCCTCCACAGCGGATCGGGTTGTTTATGGAGCTTTGGGCTAGGGCCAAGCCCGCTGCCCTGCCCCCATCCTGTTGCCGAGGCAATGGTGCCCGGGCTCCGCAGAGGACAGCAGCCGCCGGGCCTCGGGGGCTGACCCTGGAGGAGAAGGAGGAGGAGGGGACAGCAGCGGTGGAGTCCGAGCTGGAGCAGCAGCAGGGCTTGGAAGCGCGGCGGGACCCAGTACTATGGCTGTGTATTGCTATGCGCTGAACAGCCTGGTGATGATGAATAGTAGCAGTAATGTGGAGAGCGGCAGCGGGGGCTGCAGCAGCAGCAGCAGCAAGGCGCCTCCGCCCCCTGGGAGACCCGGGCTGCTGGTGCCCGTGCTGAGCCCGGGCAGCAGCGTCTTCAGCCCGGGGAGAGGCACCTCCTTCCTCTTTCCACCAACCGATCGGCTGTCGCCCGACGAGCCCGGGAGCCGCGGGAGTTGGCGGGGCGGCGGCAGCAGCTGCAGTAGCAACAGTAGCAGCAGCAGCAGACGGAGGTTGAACAGTAGTAGCAGCAGCGTGGGCAGCCAGAGTTGGGCACCCCGTCTGGGAGGGGAGGGGCAGCAGGTGGAGTCCCCGGGCAGCCTCTCCCCAACTGGGCCGGAGGAGGCCAAGAAGAAGCTGAGGATCTTGGAGTGGGAGCTGCAGAACGTGCAGGTGAATCAGAAAGTGGGCATGTTCGAGGCTCACATCCAGGCTCAGAGCTCAGCTAGAGAAGCATCCCGGAGCCCCCGGCTGGGCAGGGCCCGCTCGCCCTCCCCTTGCCCGTCTCGCAGCAGTAGCCAGCCCCCCGGCAGAGTCCTCACGGAGTACACTCGGATCGAGGAGAGAAGGACAAAGTCCTGGGGAGAACAATGCTTGGAGACCCCTGTGGAAAAGGGGATCAAGGAGGGCCAGTCTCGAGACACTAGAGGCTCAGCTTTCCGCCTGGATACCGAGAGGAGGGAACTTACCTTCAGGGCGTCGGGTCGGGCGGCTCCAATGGAGCCTGGGAACTGGAGCCTGACACGTGGAACAGAGGGTTCCTCATCTGGGGTGGAGATGGAGAAGGGGTCTCCTGTGGAACGGGCCTGTGGCTCAATCACAACTGAGGAGATCCACAAAGAAGGCCATCCTTTCCCTGGAGCGCAGGGCTGCGAGACCCTTCTAGGCTCTGGAGGAGCAAAGCTCACTAGAGAAGCCGGCTCAGCCGGGGCTAAAGAAGTAGAGAGGAGGGGCTCCATAGGTAGGGATCCCCCATATGAGGTTCTCTGCCAGGAGACCTCTGCTTGGATAGAGAGAAGTTTTGCCTCTTTTGGTATGAGTGCCCAGGAGAACCAAGTGCACAGAGAAGGGGGACCCAGGTGCAGCGGGACACCTGCGGCTCAAGAGAAGGGCAGGATCGGTGGTTCGAGGGCTCTTGATAAGTTGGAGAAAGGAAATCTGCCTGACCGAGTGCAGGTATCCATGGCTCCTATGGAGAGTGAGAGCAGGACCACCCCGTCTTTGGATATGCAAAGCTCTGATGCCAGGGGTTGCACCCGGACATCCACAGAGTGCAGCGTTGCAGCCCCAGCAGAGCCCCAAAAGAAGGGGTCTCTAGTAGTTTTAATGCAGAAGCCAGACTCTGAGCAAGGGGAGAAAATTGGGACCAGATCACTTGGAATTTTGGGTAGGGCTGTGCATCTGGGGAAGGTGGAGGTGGAGCTGGAGCCGGAGTCCAGAATTCTTCGTGATTACAGGCAAGACACTTTGCCTAGTAGGGATCCAGTAGAAAAGGAGGTAGGGTGTCAGTGTTCTACCAAGAACAGTTTTGGTGTGCAGTTCAAAAGCTTGGTGACTTGGCCTGGCCCAATGGAGGAGGCTGGTACAACCTGGACAGACCCTGGTCAAGTACCACAATCAGATGGGACTTCAGAGAGGAAGCGGCAACAGGAACAGCAAGAGAACGGTAAAGAGCTGATCCCAGAATCTGAGAGGAAGCTTTCCCTGAGGGAGACTTGCCGTCCCAGCAACATCCCAGCAGTCATTATCACAGATATGGGCGCCCTGGAGGATGGGGGCTTAGAGGAAGCTCAGGGAAGCCCTCGAGGGATCATGCCTTTGAGAAAGCTGTCTTCCTCCTCTGCCTCTTCCACTGGTTTCTCCTCATCCTATGATGATTCAGAGGAGGACATTTCCAGTGATCCAGAGCGCTCTTTGGATCCGAACTCAGCTTTCCTTCATACCCTGGATCAGCAGAAACCTAGAGTGGTGAGTTTTAAGGGAAATGATTTTTCAATGGTCTCAATTTCTTGAGCCCAAGCTTTTTGTGGCTGCCTTTGCACCCCATTTTCCTTTCTTGTTTATCAAACTTATGAAGTTTTAGGTCAGTTCTCCTGGTAGTCATTACTAGTATTACTTTGAAGTTTTGTTTCCTGGGGTGCCCCAGAGATAATCTTCTGGGTCTAATATACACTTACATAGATGAGAGACAATGAATCAGCTGCTGTTGTCATTTGTATGCAAATATGTACATATTTATAAAAGTATATTGTACATATAATGTACATGATATATATGTATATTTGCATGAAAATGTATATGTATTATACACATATGTTTGCATTTATAAATATTGTTTTACATACATATATTTGCATTGCATTTTATATGCATAATACACATTGCACATTCATATTGTATTATATGCATTATCCATATCATATGTGCTCACAATGCATTCATGTACATTGAAATACATATTTGTGTGTGTATACACACACACACATATATTTGAACTGTGTATGGGTCATGACATATTTCCTAGGAAAACATGCTATTCATGAGCTGTCACTGCAGACAGGCTGATTTATCCTCAAAGAGAGAGTCAGGGTGCGTTGGAGGTAAATTTTGCCTGATTAGGCAGAATATCATCTGAATCTGTGATTCATTTAGGTGGAAAGAAACTTAGAAGCATTTGATTCTCTTAGCTTGGCGTCTGCTGATAAGATATGTAAGAGAAGCAAATGGCCCTGATATGAAGGCTGGGCCTGTAAAAACCTAGGAAATGTATTCTGAACCAATCCATATTGGGTATATGACCACTCTTAAGTTTTCCCTCTTGTAAATGGAACCCATCTTCATAAGTCTGGATGAAACACCTTTCCCTATCAGCAGGGCAGGCGGTTATAGAGCAGTTTGAACTATGAAGGCAAGTGAAAATCATGGTCTGAGTGAAGCAGGAGGCTCATTTTTGCATTAAGCCTCATTTTTCACTAACTAGAGAGCCTGTATTAGCCTTCTTTGCCTGAAGTAAGAAGCAGAAAGAGGCTGCTGTCCAGGAATGGAGATAGCTTTCAGTCCACTGGTGTTGCTTTAAGATAATTTTTCATGTTCATGTCTTTTGATTCATTTTCCAGACATCTTATGCTGATGGTGTCACTGGACATAGGTTTTATTTTTATGGCATGGTTAATCTCAGCCCTACCCTGCTTTCACTCTTGGTAATAGCAAAATGTCTTGCGGAAGATGTAAGAGTGCAAGTTAGTACTTCAGAGAACGTCTGGACTTTCTCTTAGCTTTTCCAAAGAGTGTGAGGAGGTTGATGACTGGATCTGATAGTTTAGTAAGGGTACTGCCTTGCTTTGGGGTGCAGGATGAGAATAGAATAATTAGAATCTTTCATTGCCCTCTGCTCAGGTTTGCAGACCTGTTGGCTTTCATCCTGAAAGCCCAGTATTATTCAATTTAACTAGCACCTTTCAACTGAGGCTTTGAGAGCTCTGTATTTCTCTCTTCCATCTTATTGCAACACTCTGGATGGATTACTGTGGCCTTCTCTGCTCCTCACCTCATGCTCCCCTTCCATCTGAGAAAAATCACAGACTAGAACTTTTACAGATCAGGCATTTGTCCTTACCGAACTCGTGTTTGTTTCCAGTACGGAGGCAAATATACATATGCAAAATTTCACCCTGAACCAGACTGGCATTTTGTGGAAAGAAAAGGGCCCTGAGCAAGTCGCACCTGCAGTTGGTGCTTGAAATGCCAGCCTTACAGGAAGGTTGCTATACCTGAATGGGAGGAGGTGAAGAGCGGTGGAAAATGCTTCTCACCAAAGGTGTGGTCCAGATTTCTGTGTCTTCTACCAGGCAATTAGAGACTTAGTAAACAGGAGGTTGGCCTCCTCTTCTCTTCTCAAGGTTTATTGTCAAGCTGTTCAGCTGTTTGACGTTGCTTTAAATTATTGTCCACCATCCTCTGTCTCCTCTTCAAGGGTGCTTTTGGCAGCTTCATTTGGCTGGAGTTTTGAATGCACTTTATATACTCTGATGACATATTTTTCAAAATCAGTAACTTTTATTTATGTCTTTTTAAATATCAGTAATTTCCCAAGATAACACCCCCATTGACTCTTCCCTTTTAACAAAGCCACATTTTTGCCAATAATAGTTTTTATGTAGCACTTTTTAAAAAAGATTTGAAAAATACTATACACATATTATCTCATTTGATTTTTACAGTGACTCTGAGAAGTGGGTGTAATTATTGCCCCCATTTCACAGATGAGAAAACTGAGGGACAGAGAGGTTAAAGGGTCATGCAGCTAAAGCAGGTCTTCCTAACTCAAGTCTACCATGCCCCCTAGTTTCCTAACCAACCTTGTCTGATGATCTGTACAATATTCTCTGCCGTAAGGGGCAGGATAGGTTTCTTCCTCTTTTCTCTGGGACCAAGACTAGTCATTGTAATTAACAGTGTCAGTATTTTTAAAGAGACATTGTCAGGGTGAAGAGATTCTCAAATGCAACAGGTTCAAATATTTTTTAAAAATTATTATCCAGAGGATAGAAAACTGATGAACCCAAGAGGACTTAAGTGGCTTGCTCAAAACTAATTGGACCAAGAGAAGGAATCAGGCCTGTCTGGCTGCCTGTGATTCTTACACAATCTAGATCACCTCTGAACATGTTTTGAGATGTTTGCCTCTGTAATGTTTAGACACCCACAGGATTGAAAGAGAAACTTCTCCTCTTGTCCCTTACCCGCAGCTCCACGTAAACTGAGTTATGTGAGACAGATGTATTTTTTCTTTGAGGGGTGGGAAGTGGGAAGTAACCAGCTGGAAATTATGGAATCCTAGGGACACCAGAGCCTTTGGTTGTGTTCTTGTACAATAAGGTGAGGTTTTTTTCATGGACTACAGGTTATTATCTCGCAACTTTTGTCTATGTGACATCAAAAGATCTTATAATTTCAGTTCCACGTCCATCATGGATATTGATTTGCATGCTAACAAGCAACTGGGTTGACTGCATTTTTGATGGAGGTTCTTATATCATGTAGATATTCCTATGTCTTATCATGGCCCATGAGAGAGTTTTAAGTCTCTCTTATGCCTTTATCCTACTCACATCTCTGGTCTGTACTGCTGTCATTTTTATATTACCACTGCCCTCCCCACTCCTCGGCGTCAGCTCCCCCCTCCAAAAAACAAAGAAGTTAACAAAGTTCTTTCATAGGTGATGCTGGAGAGGAAAAGCTTGGACATTGAGGATTGAAACCTCATACAGGGCTCTTTCTTCAAAGGTATTTGTTGGAGAGCGGTGTCCAAACCTATTTTGAAAGTTAGAGATTAACTTAAAGCTATATTTATAATTGGAAACTTTCCTTAATTTAATTCTGCAAATATAAGAGTATGTACTAAATTCAGAACAGTCTGCTATGTACAGAGAGATACAAAGCTTAGATAAGACAGTCCCTTCCTTTATGAAGCCATCCATCAGCACAGTACAAAAGAAAACAAATTCAGATCAATTACCCAATATTTATTAAGTACTTATTACGTGCCAGGTGCTCTTAGCTACTGGGGCTATAGATAGAAAAATGAAGAAGAAATCCTTTCTCTCAAGGAGCTTATTCTATCAATAACCACTGTGTAATATTATATAATATAATAAATGTGTTAGAAAGTTACAAAGCAAAGTATTAGAAGGGATCTGAGGGGAAAGACCATTAAAAACCGGGAAGATCAGGTAAGGCATCATGGAGGTGTGTCATTTGAATTGGACTTCAAAGGATGAATGGGAAGAATTTAGCAGGGAAATTCAGAAGGGGAGGAGGATGTCGTAGGCATCAGTGCTATGGAGACAGACAGGAGAGACAGGGCATGGCTGTGGGGCGGTGGGCTCTAGGGTTGGGGGAGGAAGTATTGGTGAGGAATTGTAAAGGAGTCCAGTCTGGCAAGAACATAATTGTTGTTGTTTGTCCTTCATTGTTGAAAAGGCCCGTGACATCAGGAAGATGATGCCATGACTTGCAAGTGAATTGAATGTAAATAAGGGAGGGCTGTGCAAGGTCACCAGCCTCACTTTCTCCTCCAGAGCCATCTGGGTCTAATGGCCAGGTACAGATCAGGAGGACTGGAGAGGCCCCCTGCAAGAGTGTAGAATATATTAAGGGAGTAACAAGTGACACATAAGGTGGCACCACATTGTGGAGGACCTTGAGAGAAAGGTCTACAAGTGTCAACTTTACTTGGCAGGATTAAGAATTCTTAAAGAATTGTGAGCAGAAGAATGGTTCTTGGAGCAATATGGAGAAAGAGTTGAATGAAGAGAGTGGAAGTGGGAAGATCTTTTAGGAGGTTATTGCTAGAGTTGAGGTGGGTGGGAATGAGAGCCTATTTTAAGGTAGTTGCAGTGGGAATAGAGAGGAGAGGATAAGTGTGAACGATTCTGGAGGGGGGAATTGAATCAATGTCTCATTAACTTTGAGGATATTGGAAGTGACAGGAGAGGAGGGACCCAAAAATAATCTTGAGGTTACAAATCTAGGAGAATGAAGGGATGGTAGTGCTACAGACAGGAATACTGAAGCCAAAAGGAGCAGGTTTAGATGTGAAGATGATATTCCCAGGTTTTTGACATGTTAAATTTGAGGAGCCTGGGAATTGGAAAGAAAAATGGGGCTGGGGTCCTTCTGAGACTTATAGCATGTGATGTAGAACTAGCATTAAAGTTTGACTACCAAATATCATGCCACTTTATATTTTAAAGGAGTGATACCCCTTTCTTATGTCTTCAAAAATATGTCTTTTGGATAAATTAACAAGCATTCTTCACAAAAAGGTTGTGACTGAGACAGATAATAGTTCTGGGCTAGGACTTAGGAAAACCTAAGTTCAAATCTTTCCTCATAGATTTAGCTATGTGACCTTGAGAAATTCATCTAACCTTTGTTTGCCTCAGTTTCCTCAATTGTGAAATGGGAATAATAATAGTCCCCACTTCCTAGGTTTATTGTGAGGATCAAATGAGATGGTATTTGTAAAATGTTTGGTGCATATTATATATCTTCTTCTATGTTTCTTCTTCTTCTTCTTCTTCTTCTTCTTCTTCTTCTTCTTCTTCTTCTTCTTCTTCTTCACTGGAGAGGGGGCATAAGGAAGGAAATTTTTATTTCTGTCTATTTAGTGAAAGCCTTAATGATTCTACCACAAACACATAGGTTTTCCTCATTGATTTTTTTGGGAGGGTTGTGGTGGTGATGGGGAGGTATTCCCCAAGCTCTTCTCTTTGGTCTATAAGTCCAAACATGGTAGAATACATTCATCTATCTAGCAGAGGGTTGGTTTAAATGACCTCTAATATCTCTGTAGCTCTAAGAGTTTATGAAATGTTCTTAACTTGGAAGGTATCTTCTGGGTGCTTATTTGTAGCTGTTGAATTTGAAATAGGTAGATAGACTTTCATGACTTTTGTTAGTACGTACTTGTCCACTTTTAAGTAAGATTGGCTCTGTCCAATTGCTGGAGAGATTATATTCATAAGCCTATCAGTACCATTGCTTTGCCATATTGCATTTTGACAGGTTTGAGGAACAGAATTGTATTGTTGTAGGCAAGCAGTTGTTGATTCGGAATGACTCAGAAGACTTTTAAAGCCCAGGACCGAAATACTTTGATTAATATAGATACTTACTTCAATTCACTGCATATCTGCTGAGTACCTACTATGTGCCAGGTACTGTTAGGTGCTGAGGGATGCATAGACAAAAATGAAACAGTCCCTGCCCTCAAGAAGTTTGCATTCTACTAAAGAGATCCAAAGGATGTGCATAAGTAAATGAATATATATATATCAGGTACTTTCAAGAGTGAGAGTGGTAATAATTGGTGGGGAGGGACTCAACCAAAGAGGTGTTCTGGGAACTGGGGATTTTGTAAGGTGGAGGTGAGGAGTGTATTACAGACATGGGGGATCCCTTGTCTAGGTAAGAGGAAATTCTGCTTCTTGGGAATATAGAGGTTTGAATGGAAGATGGGATCTTAGAACTTTTGAGTTTTGTATTTTCAGTTTCCTCATTCTGAATTTCAAGGCATGCTTTGCTTTATGCAATGAATTTTTTTTTAAAGGGTAGGGACTGGAGCAGTGATTTCATAGTATAGAGAATTCCCAGGTGAGGAAAGTTTCTCTACTGATACAGGATGGCACTTTCTCTGTAATGTACAATTTTAGAAAGTTACCTAGAGCACTGAGAAGCTAAGGGACTTGTTCAGGGTCTTATAGCTAGTGTGTATCAGAGGCAGGCTTGAATCTAGGGTATCCTGACTTGAAGGCTAGCTGTCTAACCACTAGACCACTCTTCTCATTAAAAAAAAGTTATAATTGAAATTGAATTTTTGCAAAGTGAATTCTAATTTTTATAATCTTCCTTTTTGAAAATACTCTTTTTTTCCCCCTCCAAGTGAAGAACCTTTTCCCCCCTCTCATTCTGTGCAGATTTTTGGGTTATGGGTTTTCTTAAAATAGGGGACATTTGTGGTCCAGGTACATGTCAGGCTGTCAACTGATGGGACCTAAATAAAAACTGTCCTTGAGGCTTTGTTTTCAATATATGGCTGGAGAGTAATTAAGACTGAAACCCTAGACTGGAACCCTTGTGGCTATAATTTTCCACCCATCTGATCAGTGCTGTACATTTGCATTATGTTGTGCTAGGTTCTTTGGGTATCTGAATTAGTAAAGTCTCTTGTCCCAGTCATGCTGCTGTATAGTTCGGTGGTGCCAATAGATTTGCGTTCACATTGAGACTGGACTGATTGATTTTTCTAATAGTCACACTGCTCTGCAATGGGAAAGAGTGCTGGATTTTGCTTGCCATATTTTTTCTTAGAGTGTGACATTCTTGAAACGTTTCCTTTCAGGAGGTAATTGGTGGATTCTTTCTATTATTCCCTTGCCCTGTACTTCTAAAAGATCTGAACAGTATTCATTTATGATTTCTCTATATATAGTGTTCAGGTTTTTTTGTTAACATGTTATCATGTTAGGCCAAGATGGCAGCATAGCAGCAGCAACATATCTCAGCTCTCACATAGCCACCCCAAAATACCCATAAAATAGGACTCTAAACCAATCCTAGAACTCCAAAACGCACACAAGAATACTTCCCACTAAAGTCAGCTTGGCTACGAGGA
>CM053586.1:261561838-261577698 GCA_028646515.1 Pseudochirops corinnae
TGTGTGTGTGTGTGTGTGTGTGTGTGTGTATGTACGTATGTATATGTGGAGAGATGAGGAAGGAGATACTTATTGTTTAGTGATTCTGGGAAAATCTTTCTTAGTCTCAGTTTTCCTTTCTATAAAATAGGACTAATAAAACCCTTTAAAAAAAAACTCCCAGGTGGCAGCTAGGTGGCACAGTGAATAGAGCAAATGCCCTGGAGTCAGGAGGATCTGAGTTCAAATTCAGCCTCAGACACTTAAAACTCTTACTAGCTATGTGACCTTGGACAAGTCACTTAACCCCAATTGCCCTGCCTTCCTCCCTCCAAAAAGAAAACAAAACCAAAAAACTCCCAGGGTTCTTTAGAGAATCAAATGAGATAATGTATAAAAAATACTTTATAAACCTATAAAAATTATTGTTATTATTATTACTGATGGTGGAGTGTGGGGAGAAAGTATTTTTTTTTATAGCTGCCAAGAGGGATCAAGAAAGGTTTCATGATGAAGGTAGAGCTTGAGAAGAAGGTAGAGCTTTGAAGAAAACCAGGGATTCTAAGATGTAAACATGATGAGAGAATACATTTTATGAGGCTGGTACCATGAAGTTCTTAATCTTTTTTTTTTTTTTTTAGTCCTGGACTCCTTTGGCCACCCAGTGAAATCTCTAGACCCCTTCTCAGGATGATTTTTTTTAGGTAATTAAAGGAAATGATAAATGTGAGTTAAAAGTTAGAGAAAAATTCTGATGTCATTTTTTTCTCATTTGAGTTCGTGGGCTCCCTGAAATTCATCCATGGACCCCAGGTTAAGAACCCCTGCTATAAAGTATGCTTACTCTACCAAGTCCCTCTTCTTATCTCTTTAGGATATCTGCAGCTCTAGAATCTAAAATCCTAGAATTAAGCCCTGTATTCCTTGGTCCAGTGAGTGGTTCTCCAACATCATACATGTTTACCTCTTTGCACATCATTCTTTCTTCCATTATTGAAGACTAAGAACAGATTAACTCATGAGCTACTCACCAACAGTTCTTTGTTTCTCCTCTCCCCACTGCTAGTCATCCTGGGCTCCTTGAAATAGGAATAGGTTATCTTGTATAGCAAACAATGATTTTCTGTTGTTCCTTGGCTTATTTCTATTTGGGCAAAACCTTTCTTATCTTATTTATCTTTTGTGTGTATGTGTGTGTGTGTGTTTGTGTGTGTATGTGTGTGTGAGAGAGACAGAGACAGAGACAGAGAGAGAAAGAGAGACAGAGACAGACAGACAAGGTGAGACAGACAGGGATTGGGGGGGGGGGAAGGAGGGCAAAAAGGAAGGGAGGAAGGAGGGAGGGATGCTAAGAGGCAGAGGTGAGGAGGAAATGAACTCTAGGCATGTGGAACAGACCCCACAAAGACGTGGAGACAGAAAGAGGACTGTCCCATCTGAGGAGCAGTTACAGCTACTTCGACTGGATGATAGAGTTCATGAAAGGGAATAAGATATGTACATAGGTTGGAGCCCAGTAATAAAGAGCCTTAAATGCCAAAAAAAATTTATATTTGATTCTAAAAGCAATAGGGAGTCATAGGAGTTTATTGATCAGGGCAGTGTTGTGACCAGATTTGTACTTTAGAAGAATCACTGTCAGCTCTGTGGAGGATGGATTGGAGTTGGAAAAGACATGAGGCAGGGAGACCAGGGAGGAGGCTATTGCTGTGGTTCAGGAAACTGCTATTGAGAGAACAGCTTTCTGAGATGAGCTTTCTCATACTTATAGGCGCACAGGCTGTTATTTTAGTGATGGTAATTTCCATAGACTAAGATTCTTTATAAAATGAGGCCTCCAGAATTTGTGGGGTTTTCTACCATGACTTATATTTTACTGCTATTCTGTTGAGGAAGCCTCAGTGCTTGAGATGCAGGCCATGAGCAGAAAGCACTTTCTTCTTTTTCCTAATTTGGAAAATAAGGAAAATTTAATTCTCCTTCCCTGCTTTTGAATGTGCATAGACTGGACTTCCCTCACCCTTCTCTCTTATCTTTTCTTTTTTCTTGGTTTTCTTCCTCTTTTCTTCCCGTTTTCCTTTTCATTTAGCATTTCCTTCCTCTAATTCCTCCTGTCCCTTTTCCTGTTCCTCTCCTGCCACCCCCCCCTTAGCCAAAGTGGTAGGTGGCCCAGTGGGAATGATCCAGGATGGTGGGAAGAATGAGTAAATTGAAGTTTGATGAAAGAACCTGCCCCAAACCAGCCAGAAAGCCGTGGACTCATCCTTGGACATTTCAGCCTGGGGGCCCATAGCTTCAGAAGTAGCTTTGATTAAACAGAAGAGTGCCCAGGGCTAGAAGGACTCTCCCTTTTTCCTCTCCTCCAGCCATGGTTGTTGGATAGGCATTCCCTTTTCATTTTTTTGGTGGTGTCCAAATGATTCAAGCTTTGAGATACTCAGACATTCCATTTGTTAAATACTGTTTGAGTGTACACTTTCCCGGGAAGCCTTTCTTTGGGACATTCTATTTCTCTCTTAAAAATAAGACTTGATCCACCCACGTTGCCTTCACACACGATTTCTTCATCACAGAATTACCTTTATAGAGGTGTCCAACTCTTCATTTGCTAGCTATTCAGAGGATCTTCTGACTCCTTCAGAAAGGTTGGCAGACTGGACTTACAGAATTTCTTTTCCAAAGGGGTTTCTCAGTTGCAAGAGAGGCCTCACTTTGTTACCAGGGCTCAGAACGAAGTTTTTAAAAACAATCCACTGTATTCAGCTGCTGGCAAGAGGTGTCAGGTTACTCACCCTGGGGACCAGC
The DNA here is from genome assembly GCA_028646515.1 of Pseudochirops corinnae. Lineage (NCBI taxonomy): Eukaryota > Metazoa > Chordata > Mammalia > Diprotodontia > Pseudocheiridae > Pseudochirops > Pseudochirops corinnae. The sequence goes on from CM053586.1 coordinate 261,564,623, forward strand.
CTCTTTTTATCTTGGGTACAGGGAGGTAGAAACTGGACTGTCACCCTGCCAAAGGAATCCCAATGCTGCGCCAGATACCGAGCTTTCAGAGATGGGAGCCTCCAGTCCTCCCTCTCCTGGCTCCCACCCCTTTTGTATTTGTGCCAGGCCTGGTAGAGTCACTATAGCTGGTGTGAAGAAGAGGAAGAGAAGTACCCTTATTTAAAAGAAAAAAACCGAAAACAAAACACTTTGTATAGCCATGGCTTTTTCCTCCAAGGGATGTAAATAAGTGCAATTTTTTTTTTTTGTTCTTCTGACAGAAACTGCAGCGGAGTGATACTGGCAATAGTGTGGTGGAAAAGGGGCTCATGATTTTGAATTAGAGGATCTGGGTTACAATTTAGCCCTTCTACTTAGCATTTTGTGACAGTAGGCAAGTCAAGCAGCCTCCTTGGGGCTTAGTGAGAGGGCTAGCTGCCATCCTCTCTAGCTCTAAATTTAGGTTGGTAGAGAGGAAGGGGTGGTAACTTTGATCAAACCAATGTTTAGATCTACGGTTTAATAACTGCATGACGCTGGGCAAGTTTTTTTTTAACCTTTTTTGTGCCTCCGTTTCCACATCTGTAAAATGGGTGTGAGGATGGGACGTAGATTGAAGGACCTTTAAGGTCCTGTGATCTTAAGAGAAGTGTAGTGAAGAGAGCATGGATTTTGGAATTAAGAAAGACCTGAGTTTGAGTCCTGAACCTCAGTTTCCTAGTTTGTAATATGAGAATAGCACTACTTACAATTCCTACCTCATGGTGTTGTAGTTGTGGAGAAAGATCTTTGCAAACCTCAAAGTGCTCTCTAAATGTGAGTTATTATTAATTTATATGAAGCAATTTGGTTAAGACTCTAGGGCAAAGGTTCTTAATCTAGGGTACGTGAACTTCTAAAAAAACATTTTGGAAGCATGTAGACACTGACTCTGGAGTCAGAGGACCTGAGTTCAAATGTGACCTCACACATTAATAACTGTGTGACTCTGGGTAAGTCACTTAACCCCGATTGCCTCTCAAAACAAATAACAAAAAAGAGTTTGATAATATATTTCAGGATAATTGGTTTTCTTTGTAATACTATGTATCTTCTATTTAAAAACTTTATTTTGGAAAGAACAGACCTTATCAGAATTGCAAAGGAGCCCACTGACACACAAAATGTTAAGATTCCCTTCTTCTAGGGCCAGCTTTCAGGGGAGGTAAAATTGCATTCAAGTGACCTGCTTGCTGCTCTTCAGGGCTGTCTCTGAAGACAGAGAGGGAGTAATGGTGCCTCAGTCTTTTTTCAGTTTTGGCCTTTCCTTTGAGTTTCTTTATTGGATATGACAGGGGAAGCCCAAGACGGGTCAGGATGGTCAGGTTTGGCTGAAGAGAAACCACCAGACAGTGCTGAGTGCTGCACATGACTGTGGGTCCAGGTTACTGGCTGACTGACTGGTTTGTACAGAGCTGAAGGCCATAGTCATGGTGACTGTCTGTTTTTTCTTCAAGGATACTAGCTGGGTCAAAAAAAAAAAGTCAAATAACATTTCATCAGACTTTTTTTTTTTGAGGTTTCAGCCAAGAACTGTGGAATCCTTCATTTTATTTATCCTTTAATTCAGGGGGCATGTATTCAGTACCTGCTTTGGTCAGAGCTCTAAGCAAGGCATTGAGGTTCAGGTGAGTCTGCATCATGATTCAGGCTGGAGTGTGTAGGATTCCGAGTGTCTTTGCAACAGAGGAAGACAACACCGAGGCTGTTTCTGTGAAGAGGCTTTCACCAGAAAGATGAGCATTGAGTGATAAATCATTGGGACTCTAGTGAGCCTTTTTTAATTATCAAACAATGCCTCAGATTTGTACTTGGCTGCAGAATTTGATTGAAGGGGTGTTGGGCAAACTCTTCCTGCCTTTTCTTTTCTTTTTCTTCCTTTAGACTTGAAGTGAAAGAACGATGATTGCCCTAATATAACTAAAAACAATACTCAAGGACATTGGGATTCTGATTTAAAGTCATGAGAATGAATCCACTTTGTTACCCCAGTCCCAAGGTTCTTCCGGCTTCCAGTTTTGAGAGAGAAAATAGAAGAGGCCAACCCCACTTCATTGTATATAATTGATTTCCTTTGTAAATCCCGTATATTTTATACTTAAGAACATTATTCTGAAAAGTGGTCCATAGGCTTCATTCCAGAGGAGAGATCATGCATCACTCTTCCTTTCTCTTGGTATAGGGTTCTGGGTGTGGAATAGTGTTCCTATCATTAATGCCAGTTCTCTAGAGGACCTCCTGTCCCCTTCAGAGAGGATGGCAGAATCCTGACTTCCTAGGGGAAGAAAGCTATAGCTATACAACCAGATAGAGTTGCTGTGTGGGCTGGTTTTGCTTACCTGTTTTTCTTTGTTTTAAGGGTGTGTTCTAGGTGGGGGCAGTATTATTAAGAAATATGTTTAGTGTAAAAATTAAAAAGCATCAACAGAATTTTTAAAATTCACCTGAATACAAAAAGATAAAATTATGGCATACCACCTTTGATGATATAATTCTGGTATGTTCAATTCAATTTAGTTCCAGTCAACAATAATAATTGCTAACATTTATATAGTGCTTATGATGTGCCAGGCACTGTGCTAAGGGCTTTACAACCATTGTCTCCTTTGATTTTCACAGCCCTGGGAGGGAGGTGCTATTATCATCCCTATTTTACAGAAGAAGAAACTGAGGCAAACAGGTTAAGTGACTTTTCCAGGGTCACACAGCTAATAACTAAGGTCAGATTTAAACTTGGGTCTTCCTAAATCCAGGCCAGGCTCTACATCCCTGGAGCCACCTCTATGACTTATTAAATAAATGGCTTCTATGTGACATGTATGTTAAGCCTTGGAGATATAAAAATGAGAGAGAAAAGAAGAAGGAAAAGGAGGAGGAGGAGGAGGAAGAAGAGGAGAAGGAGAAGAAAGGAGGTGCTGCCCTCAAGGAGCTACCATATATAAGCAGATATTTAAAAATATATACAAAGAAATACAAAGAAATTAATTTGGGCAGGCACTAACCACTGTGGGGAATCAGGAAAGGTTTCTTTTAGGAGGAGGACTTAAGCTGAGCCTTGACGGGAGATCGAGGTTGGGTTTAAAGAGGCTTTGGGGGAGGAGGAAGAGCATTCCAGGATGAAGGGGGTGGGGAGTGGGGAGACAGCTTATGCAATTGGGGGTGAGAAATGGAATGTCATATAGGAGGAACTCATGGAGTAGGCCGGTTTGACTAGAATGTAGACCAGGGGAGGAAAGTAATGTGTAATCAGTGTGGAAAGAGAAGTTGGAATCAGATTGTGAAGGAATTTGGATTCTATCCTAGGGGTCTATAGAGAGTACCTTCTTGAGCAAAAGTATGGCATGCCAAGGATATGTACTTGGGGTGTGTAAAATTGTAGCTCTGAGAGTTTCTGGTGGCAAGCACCGGGCCTTAGTTCCAGGCTGATTTTTAATTCAAATAATTCAACTAAACATCGAGTCGTAGGAGAGAACCCGGCCCAGGAGGACTTTGCTGGTTCCCTGCTGTTAATGCATAAGCAGAGTTTCCAGTCAGTAGAGAGATGAAGCCTTAGCTCCTTCATATCTAGTTTTCATTCTTTTTTTTTTTAGTTTGACTCTGTCATATTTGGGCTACACACTCAGCTTTCCATCTTTGTGTCCATGCCCTTTGCAGAGTAGTGATATATTCCTGAGGACAGCTTCTGGCTAGATGAAATGGAAGTGTTAGTGCCTGGTCATATGTACTTGAAAAGTAGCTTTCATGGGGGCAGCCGGCAGAACAATAATAACTCTTTTATGGCCCGTAACCTAGAAATATACACAGAACAGTAATTAGTTTAGTCAAGTAATATAGAACTGTCTCTGGGATACTGTTTACACAGTGGCATTATGCTCTAATTAAAAATTAGCCTTTTCCTCCTGGAGACTTCTCTCCCATTATTTCAGTTCAGGCTTCTGATTGTACCATAAAGACATGTAAAGACCTGAATGCTCTGTTTTATTGTGAGGCAATTCTGTTGTCTTTTTCTTCCCCAAAGGCAGGTTAGCTTGCTCTCCCTATATTCAATTCTGGGCTCATTTCATTGTCTGTTTGTAGAGTCTGTGCAAGATAGATTCATAGATAGACCAGCTCTATAGTTTGTCCATACAACATATCACAGTCTGCACAATGGATTTTTTTCATCCACTTTTTTTTTCTTGTGTTTATAGGAAGAGCCAAGAGCTCTTTGTTTTTTGGTGAGGTAATTGGGGTTAAGTGACTTGCCCAGGGTCACACAGCTAGTAAGCATCAAGTGTCTGAGGCTGTATTTGAACTCAGGTTCTCCTGACTCCAGGGCCAGTACTTTATCCACTGCACCACTTAGCTGCCCCGACCCAGCTCTTTGAGATGGGTATTTATTTCATTTTTTTGTCTGTTTCTCTAGCAGGGGAACTTAAAAAGAATCTGGTTCACCTGACATTTGGGAGTGTTGCAGGTGCAACTGGTTCCTCTGATTTATATCAAGTGAGGTATAAAATAGGAAGCCATGTTCACCAATGGAGTCTGCCACTGCCATGGAGAATGTCAGGTAGAGTCCAAATGCAAGATGGATTTCCTTTTCAGGAAGATCTGCAGTAGTCTGGGGCTTGATATAATTAGTACATGGTTATCTACAAACAGAAGAACCTAGAGTACGATATCTGGTGCCTGCATATTGAGCCCCAGAATATTCTAGATCTTCCTAAAGAGGAAATTCATCTTGCATTTGGACTCTACCTGACATCCTCCATGGCAGTGAGTGTGGCCCCCTGTTTGTCTCACTTGATATAAATCAGAGGAACCTGCAACACTCCTGAGTGGCAGCTGAACCAGATGAAAATGTAATTAGGAAGTATTTAACAAAGTAAATTAAAATACGGTAGAACTTAGATGATGTTAATATATGGTTTTCTAAGGCAGTAGGCAGCTTCAGGGATCCTTACATATATGTAGTGTCCCCTGTTTCTCTTTCATTTTGACACTACTGATATATTCAGAGACACTGAACAGAGTTATCTCTGTTTTTTAACCTTGTTCAAGAGACCTTGTATGATTTGAACATACATGTAGGAAATACCTTGTTGAAAGAGAGTCTTGAAAGCAGTATTTCGCTCTGCTGAATCAAATACATTTCTGTAGTAAAATAATAATAATAAACAATAATAAATATGGCTAGATACCACATTTGTGCAGGACTTTGATCTTAAGCTTCTGAACTGAACAAAGGCCCGTCTTTTTAGCATAAGTCTTCTTCAGGTGGTGCTGTAAGGCTGTGAGTCATGCAGCAACACCATTTCTGAGGAATTAAAATTGAAGTTCACTTAGAGGGCAATGGAGAGGTGCATGGTGGGTGGGAGCAGGCATTACCTGTGAAGACAGGTACAGGAGAAATGGCATGAAGGAATGTCATCAAAGAGAATTGGAAAAGGAGAAAGCTTAGTCCTGTAGTAGGCAATGGCTAGCTCTTCCAGCATCTGTAAAATTTCAAGAAGTCTAAAGGAAAGCATTGGGATGGTGATAAGTATTTACATAATATCTGCTATGTGCCAGGCCCTTTGCTAAGTGCTTTTACAAATATTAACTCATTTGATCTCTCACAGTACCCAGGTGAAAGAGGTGCTATTATTATCTCCCATTTTACAGTTGAGGAAACTGAGGCAAATAGAGATTAAGTGACTTGCCCAAGGTCACAGTTATTTAGTGACTGGAGACTGGATCTGAACCAAGGTTATTCTGACTCCCTGCCCACTTCTCTATCCACTAGACTACCTAACTGTCTATATTCATCCCCAAAGAATATTACTCATTTATGTCATCCTGGAGGGAGGTCCATAGTGACATTCCTGGAGACTCTGTCCTTGGTCCTGTCCTGTTTGACATGTGTATCCAAAGCAAGTCTGAATTTGGCTATAGAACTGTTTGACCATGGATGACCTTCTTTGCCTCCTCTTCCTGTGAATACTGTCCCAAAGGGACAAGGAGCCAGGAGTGACCTTGAATGTCATTGGAATTGTGCCACTTTGGGTTACCTTTTAGAACATATGGCTACAATGCTTGAGTCAGAGGGTGAATATCAGCCTTGTAAGAACAGATTTTAATGTTTTATGCCCAAGGTCATACATAGGATTGAGCATCAGATGAAATATATGAACTCTCCATGGTTTCATTTCAGAGTCGTAGACCCAACATTTCCATAAGACAAATGTCTTTGTTTCTCTTTTGACATCATGCAGTGTCATAGTTAAAGAAACATAGCTTCTCCCTCTCCTGCCAAGGAATACTATAGATGACAGATTTTTTTTTATCTTCCTGAAGAGTTTTTTTTTTTAAGGAAAGAAAACTTTGGAGAAATAAATAAGCAAATTAATTAAAATGTGTTTTTTTCCCTTATGGAAAATACACATTTTCTTCTCGGATGTACGCAAATGATTATTTTTACCAAGGCTGAAAATTATGATCTATACAAAACAAATGGTAGCCACTGACTACTGTGTGTACTTCATGGGCAACACTCTTCAGGAGTTGGAGAGGCCATGGTAAGTTCAATAAAGCACTGGTTTGCTTACACTTCAAGTCAGATAGTGTAAGCTGAATGAGGCACTGGTTTGGTCCTGGAAATATTTAGTAGTTCTGGTTCATTAGTTTTAGAAAGTTTTAGAAAGCTGTCCTCTTTGGTTTGAACATGTTCAGGTTTTTTGTTTGTTTTTTTTTTAATATATGGGAAGCTGGCTACTATCACAGACTGGTGTTGATGAAGGAGAGGGCTAGTCAGCATTCACCTCCCCCCCCAACCCTCCTTGCTTTTTGCCCCCCTTTTCTCTTACTCCTAGCATAGCACTTTCTCCCTTCTTACTATGACTGTCTGAAGGTGCAAGTCTGTGGTTCCCCTCATACACTTCCCAGAATACTAGAGAACCAGTCAGTAAATTGGGGGCTGTGACAACTGTCGAGTGAAGTTACATTTGAGGGAAGGCACATAGCATTAAGGGAAGTAGGGAAAGGCTTTCTGTAGAAGGTGTGATTTTAGTTGAGTTTGAAGAAAGCTAAGGGAGCCAGGAGGTGGAGATGAGGAGGAAGACCACACCTCAAATAGAAAGGAAAGGAAATCCTACATGGAAATACTACCTTTCAATCATTTGTACATAGTGTCCTTCCTCTTTGTGGTCCCTCTTCTCTTCTCCCTCCTCCCCTCTCATTCTCCCCCTTCCTCTTTACCCTCCCCATCCTTTCCTCTCCCTTCCATTTCTCCCCCTCCCTCTCCTTCCCTCCCTCCTCCTCCCCCTCTTTCCCTCCCTTGTCCTCCCCCTCCTTTTACCTTCCCTCCTCCCCCTCCCCCTCCCCCTTCACTCCTCCTCTGCACCCCCTCCTTGTCCATGCCCTCCTTCTAAAACCAGTACCTAGCAGCCTTGCTTTTCCTTCTAAATCAGTAGACTTTTTGTTTGTTTGTTTTCCCCCCTTCCTAAGTCAGTAAGAAATTGCTGAAGGAAGTAAGAAATGCTAGGATGCTAAATTCCAATTACCAGTGCCACTAATTAGTGTGTAGCATGACTCATTATTCCTTATTAAATTCTGATAAACTCAGAGACCTAGGTTAGTAATAAAGTAGAACCTAGCTGTTTGCATAATCTTTCCCCTTTTCCTTCCCCTGTCCATCCATTTAGAGTGAAAATTGTTGGGGGGACTTTTGTGGGGGGAGTAGAGGGGAGGAGAATTATGCAAGTAAATGTGATATTGCTGTAGTGGATTTTTTTTAGACAAAAGAATTTGTTGATTATATCTGAAGCTCTATGAACACAAGGGATTATTCCTGTTGCTGTTGGTTGATGGGGGTGTGTGTGACATCTAAAAGCAAACATTTGTAGGTCCCAGCAAAATAACGAGGAGCCAGGTCTTGCCTGTTAAGGGTTCTCTGCTTGTGATATTGTATCAGAGAAGCTAAAGTCTCTCTCCTCCCTTGACCTGAGCAATGGGACTAAAGAATGTCCTCAGCATTTCTAATAAAACTTTAAAATCTCTTGCAAATTAAGTGACATTTTTTCTGTCCCAGATAATGCAGCCAGACTGGCATATGCATAGGGGTTAAGAGATAGGAGGACAGACCAAGCAGGAGCCATCCCAAAAGGGATGAAGCAGGAAACCCCTGGGGGATGGTATCATTCTTGTCACCTTTCCTTAGAGGAAACAACAACAAAAAATCGGGACCAAACTTTGTTTCCATGCTTGCTCCCATTCTGTTTCCTGAGTTTGTCTCACATGGGTGCAAAGCAAGCGAGGGAGGGAGGCATCAGGAAAAAAGGAGGCATCATGAATGAGCAGAATCAGGAACATTCAGACCCTATGAGGTGGAAACGTTTTAGGCTTTCATAGTCCCCAGTAGTCGTGGTCTAGCATCTTCCCCTCACATCTCAGTTCTTCCTTCTGGATTTTGATCTGGGTCAATATACAGTCAAGTCAACAAGCACCTACTATGTATGGGGCATTGAGCTGAGTGCTGGGAATATAAGGAAGGACGAATATACCCTCAAGGAGCTCTCTTTCTATTGAGGAAGATAACATACAGACTACTATGTACCAGCAAGATAAGTACAGGCTTCACTTGAGATAATCAATGGTGAGAAGGCATTAGCATGAAGGGGGATGGGGACAGGCTTCTTATAAAAGGTAGGATTGTTGTTCAACCTTCTGTTTTCAAAGAGGACCAAGGACTGATCTTATGAGGTGATGTCTTGACTCTGACATGAAGTGGATTTAAGCAAGACAGAGTCCCTTTCTCTTCCAGAGTCCATCAACAAGACAAAAGTCAAGACCACTGGAAATGGTAGGATTGTAGCTGGGACTGGAAGGGAGCCAGGGAAGCCAGGAGGTGGAGAGGAGGTGGGAGAGCATCTCGGGAAGGGGGGGATAGCCTGTGCAGTTGTGTGGGAGTTGTGTGGGAAGCTGAGAATACAGGTGGTGGAGAGACAAGTCAGTGTAGGGGAGACCTGGTAGTTATGGGTGGGTTGGGTGTATGAGCTATATTTGGTGATCCTTCTAGCCTCTGGCTGGCTCTGTGACCCACTCTTTCTTACTACTTGGCCCCCGCCCTTTTCTCCTCCATGTTTCTCCTTCTGATGGTAATGTCCCAAGGTTCTACCAACTCATTTAGCCCTGTGGAGAATTGGAAAACTTAAGACCTAAAGAGAATTTTAGAAGCTTCATGGAACCACTAGTCCTATGTTCTGGTATTGTAGGTGAGGAAACTGAGGCCTAGAGAGGTGAAATGCTTTGCCTTGCCAGAGGGCTCATACCTTAGTAAGTGGCAGAGTCTGGACTGGAACCCAATGCCCTGGTTTTTCTTCCCCAATCTTTTCTCCGTTCTTGCCTTATTGCCACGTTTCTGCAATATATCTCCATTTTCCCATCTGTGTAACAGACACATGTCACATAGAGATGACCAGGAAGTGCTTTGTAAATATAAAACATCTTGGGACTGTTAAAATAAGGGAACATTGAGAGAGCTTGCAGAGCTCCCTTCAACCTTAGCTTTCTAAACACCTTGTCTCAAAGGCTCCATTGTCAGATATTAGCCAGGCATTGATGGCCTCTGGGAAAGGTTGCTGACCACTGCTTATAGCAGCCTCGGGCTTGGCTTTGGGCCTGTTCTGGGTAATTGAGGGCTGCAGACCTCTTCACTTATTCTGGGATTATGCCCGCAGTAAAGTGGGAAAGAGTCTGGCTGTCAGCCAGTGGTAGGCCCCTCCCTCAGAGCTTGCTAGGTAGGCAGGGATTGGCAGTAAGTAACCCTTGGTAAGTTGGGCTAGGTTACCCAACCAGAGGGACCACTGCTCACCCCACAAAGGTGGTAGGAAGATTGTCAAAATAGCATCTCTACTTTGAGGTCTGCGGAAGACACAGGTGCTATATATAGATGGACCCATTATCTCACCCTTGCTAAGTTTCCACCCTTATGGCTTACTGCAAGCCACAGGGGAGCAGCTTTCCTGAATGAAGCCTTGGCCCTGGATCTCTACTGGAACCAGGTGGAGCAATATGTACTGTCTATGTGAAATAACTTTCTCTCCTGGGTGATGATAATTATAGAACTGTTGATAGTTTGGAATGGGTGATAGAGCAAATGGTTCCCAGAGAAAGTTAATTAGTTTGCAGGGGGATGGGAGTGTGATGGGGGAGGGAAGGAGAAGGCTCCCTGTAGGGTGCCAGAGAGAAGGAACACTGGACTTGCAGTCAGAAGGCGTAGATCTGAAGTCTGTAGGATATGGCAGAGCACTTCAGTTCCCTCATATATAAACTGGGAATAATAACACATATTTCTCTCTTCTCAGAGTAGTTATAGGCAAAGTATTTTGTAAAGCTGAAACACCGTAGAGATTTGTTGTTCATAAATCCTTAGAAATCAGTTAATCCAATTCCCTCAAGTAAAGGAAGTGAGGCCCATAATGTCACCTGCTCACTTAAGGTCACATGGGTAATAAAATGGCAGAGCGGAGATTTGAACCCTAAGCCAGGACATTTTCCACTGGGCCACATCAACTCTCCTATATATAAGTGACCATGAATCCTTTTCTCTTCCCCAATCCCCCATTTTTTTTCCCTTCTTGATATTTTTTGGGGGGTCAGAGGTCTAAATGTTTTTACCTGGAAGGCTTTATCAAGCTAGGGCCACTCATGCTTTACCTGGAGACCTTTATCTGATAAAATATTCTGGCATTCTTTGGAATGTCAGTGGGTCTGGTAATCTCTATCCTTTATGCTGACTGTTTATTAGAAGTATTGGGGCCTTGATTATAACAAGTATTATTTTTTTTATTGGGTTATAATGGTGGAACTGGGAGGGACATTAGAAGTCATCTAGACCAGTACCTTCATTATACAGTTTAGAAAACAGAGGCCCAGAGGGGGAGATGACTTGTCTGAGTTTTCAGAACTAGATTCAGACCCAGAGCTCTTTCTGGGTGTGGTGCCTTCAGATGGTAAATTTAAAAAAAAAAAATTGGTTCCTTAAAATAAATTAGTAAATATGTAAAGCCTGCTTTTTCTTTCTTGAGTAAATGTGGGCATCCTCAGTTACATCTTCTAAACATAAGGCAAGAAAGCAGAAAACCCCTCAGACAGCTGTGGTTTGAGGTTTCAAGGGAAGTAATATGAGTTTTTATCATTCTTTCCTCTTACTGACAATCCCTTCTCCTAACTCTCTTACCTGCCCTTTCTGTTCACTGTCATACTTCTACTTCTGGTAGGAACTTCAGCTCAATATATGTTAAATATGTTGACATGTTGACCAGAAGACATACTAATTATCTTCTGGCAGGAATAGAAAGATGAAGAGTCATAGAGCTCCTGGCGCCCATGAAGTGAAAGTCCATTGGTGGGGAGGGGAAGGAAGCAGTTAGGAAACAAAAAATAAATAGCATGTGATAGGTATGAAGGAGAGCCAGATAACATGCTAATTAGTGCAGGAGGTAGACTCTGAGCTGGCCCTTGAAGTATGGTAAGGCCAGGAATTCAAGAAATAGAGTTGATGGGGAGAATCCATTCTGTCAATGGCAGGAGGCACAAGCAGAAATACAGAAATAGATAAGGATAGGTTGAAAACAGGAGCCAAATAAGATAGTAGGTCACTTTGGCTACTATATAATCTATTTCAAGAAGACAGGTAGAAGAGAATGCTGGGCAAGCAAGTTAGGGCCGTCTTGTTGAGGATCTCGAATATTTAGAAGAAGTTAAATTTTATCCACAGGCAGTGAGGAGCTATTGAAGATTTTTGAGTAGAGGAATGACAGGGGTACATTAGGAAAATTATTCTGGCAGTTCGAAGGATGGATTGGAGAGGTGACAGATTGGGAAGCAGTTAGGAGCCTAATGTAATAGTTTAGTTAGGATTTGATTAGAGCTTCAATTGTTGTTCGAAGAGGACCAATGACATTAAGCCATGAAGACCTGAATGAGGATTGTTGCTGTGGAAATGGAAAGAAGGGACCAGATGGTAGAGATCACCAGACTTGTCAATTGATTGTTACCACATGAGGTAACATAATAAAAGCTACCATTTGTAAAACCGTTTAAGGTTTGAAAAACTTTTTACAAGTATCATCTCATTTTATCCTCACAACCCTGGGAGGTAGGTGCAATTATTATTCCCATTTTATAGATGAGGAATGTGAACCTGAGGCAGAGGTTAAACTACTTTCCCAGTGTCACGTAGCTAGTAAGTATCTGAGGCCAGATTTGAACTCTTCCTGATTCCAGGACCAATGTTCTCTATCTACTGGACCACCTAACTGTGCAGTGAGGAAGAAGGAAGAGTCAAAACAAACAAAAGGAATAAGTTCATTACTTGCACCATAGGAGATTCCATTTCTTTTCATCCTTTTGTTCTTCCAAAGACTCTCCTTTTCCCATCCTCCCTTCCCCTCAAAATCTTAATAAGACCCTAGATTTGGAACTGGAAGGTAATGTAAAGATTACTTAATCTGATTCTTGAATTTTACAGATGTGGAGAGTGAAGCCTAAGGAGTTCACATGTCTTGTCCAAGGTTACATGATAACATGGATCCATGCATACATGTGTCCTCCATCTTTGACTTTGGGTTTGATCACTTCTCCCTTCTTGACTCCTGTTTCTCCCATGAGGAAACTATTGGACTCACATTTATCCATTTATTAGGATTTCATTGGCATACTTCCTAAAGTACTCCTCCCCCCACGGGCATTGACATTAGAACCCATTGTGCCTCAGTTTCACCGACTTGACTCTTGAGCACTTTTTCTATGTACTCCCTTAATTCTTTATCATCCCCAGGCTTCCTAAGTAGGGGTTTACATGGGGGATACCGTAAACCTTCCAGGGATCTTCATACAGATGACACCCACTCCAGCTTACCGATACCTTCCTTCCAAATTCATGCAAACCAAACCCTAAAACTACGTTCTACACCTCATTATAAACACCTACCATGTTTCCTTGCCAGGAGAAGGAGGTTTCATAGCCCAAAGTAGGGATGTATGTGTTTTGGGGG
>CM053586.1:261578198-261600263 GCA_028646515.1 Pseudochirops corinnae
CACAGATAGTAAATGACAGAGGCAGAATTTGGACTCATGTCCTCTAACTCCAGATCTAGTGCCCTTTTTACCATGACATTCTGCCTTTAAAAAGCTTTAAAGAAAAAGAAAACGCTGCATAATTGTCATAACCAAGCTTGGTAGAGCTTGGTTATATAGAGATATGAGAATGAACCCTCTCCCTTCTTTGAAGAAGTGGGGGACTGTGGTTGTGGACTACTACATATTTTGTGAGACTTGACTGATTAATTAATTAGTTTTCCTGGACTGCCTTTCCCTGTGGGGTGGTGTTGAGCATGAGAAGGAGACAGGCGACTGATTTTTAAAGGAATTGGACTTGTTTAGCCTGAAGTAGGCAACACTTAGAACAGAGACATCGAAATTAAATTCAAGTATTTAAAGGACCGCCAGGTGGAAAAAGGATTAGGTTGTCTTCCTTGACTTTCTCATCTGTAAAATGGATATAGTAACAGCATCTACCTCTTGAGGTTGTAATGAGGATAAAATGAGATAATTTTTCATAAAGTGCTTTGCAAACCTTTAATAAAGAAAGGGGGCTGATTTTCTTGTCTCTAAGAAGGCAGAACTAGTAACAGTGGGTAGGAATAACAGAGAGATGGGTTTCAGTGTGATACAATGATCAACTTTATAAGTCAGAGCTATCCATAACGGTATTGGGCTTCCTTGGGAGGTAGTGAGCTTCCCAGTAATGGAGGTGTTCACGTTCAGGATTAGATGATTAATTGCCATGGATGTCATAGAAGCATCCTAAACTCTGAGGTCTCCTCCAGTTCTGAAATTCTGTGATTGCATGATTATATTTGTAAAATGGGGTGGAGATTCCGGTTTTTTCCAACTTTTCTCTTTTCCCTCATCTCACTGTTGGAATAGGAATAGGATGGACTGGGTCTGTAGAATCACAGCAGAATTAAGAGGTGACGGAAATATTTGATGTGCTGCTGTGCCAGAGTGAACAATGTATTGGATGTGGAGTCAGGAGGACCAAGGCTTTCATCCTGGCTCAGATACTTGCTAGCATTACATTGTAAGCTTCTTAAGGGCAAGGACTGTCTTTTTGCTACTGTTTTTGTATCCTTAGTGCTTAGCACAATGCCTGATACGTGTTGATGTTTTATAATCAATTAGGCATGTCCAACTCTTTATGACTCTGTTTGGGGTTTTCTTGGCATATACTGGAGTAGTTTAGCATTTCCTTCTCTGGATCATTTTACAGATGAGGAAACTGAGGCAAAAGGGGCTAAATGACTTGTCCAGGGTCACACAGCTAGTAAGTGTCTGAGGTCAGATTTGAACTCAGGTCATCTTGATTCCTGACTCCTGATTAGACCTGGTGCTTTATCCACTGTGCCACCTCGTTGTGCTTGGGTCATAGTAGTAGCTTGATAACTATTGATTGATTGATAGATTGAAAGTGGGGTGACCTAAACTCTCTCATTTCCCCCTTCTGTAAAATGAAAATAGTAATTGGGTTGTTGTGAAGATTGCAAAGTTTAAGGTGCGATTATTATTGTTAGAAACAATGTGGAAAAACAAGAAGGACCTGAGTTCAAGTCCTGTCTTGGATACCTGTTGTCTGACCTGGATACTCAGCCCACTTAACTTTTAACCTTATGAAACTTCTGTTACTTCATTCTTAATGCTCCAGGCAAATCTTTAGGATCCCGAGTTGTAGAGAAAGTGCTGACAGTGGGTTTTGCCATCTGGGGGGGTCCTTCTGCTATTGAAACCACAGAAACCCTTTGCCTTTATCTCTTAATCTTGATTATTATTGTTAATTGAATTTGCTGCCTCTATAGGAGGCAGTCCTTCCTAGTCAGAAATAAATGATTTATTTCCTGATTTCCTGTTTGTGGAGTTGTGTAGAAAGGTTGTGGAGTTAGGCCAAAGTGCATCTTCTCATGTCCATTTCTGTTGCATTAGAGTAGACTAGTGGAGTCGGGCGCAAATAGAAACAGGAATCACTAAACCATGCAGAAGGGTTCCTGCAGACAACTTATTGACTTGGAAAACCACATATTAATATCATCTATGTTCTACTTTATTTCGTTTTGTTTTTATTTATTTCATTAAATATAGTGTTAAATTTATTTTGCTTGCTATTTCCCAATTACTTTTAATCTGGTTTAGGCCACATCTGGGAGTGTCTTTCCAGGCCCATATTTCACACCTCTAGTGTAGACCCCCCTCATGAGTCCTTTGCTCTGGGGTGTAGGCAAGGAGACAACTCAGAATTATTAAATCTGGAAGTTGGAAGGTACATCAGGGGTCGTTTAGGCCAGTTTGGAATGGCTTCCACAGCCTCTGTAACCGTTTGGAAGAAAGTCCAAACCTTGTGTTCTGGTCAACCACTCATTTCCTGTGTAACCTTGAGCAAGTGATTTGACCTGTGTTCCTCTTTCCTTCTCTGTAAATTGAGGGCATTAGAATAGATACTAAGGTTCCTTCTGGATTCCCCAAGTTACAGTTTAGTAACTGGTATATAAAGCCTGACTTGAGTATAGTAGCATGCTAGAGGTGTGCATTACCATTGTTCCTTCCCCTCAGGGAAAGTGTGAAAGGGCCTACATTCTATGCATGCCCATGTTCTAACCAACAGTCATTTACTGCTTCTATAAGACCTTCCGTGTTGAGCACCTCACTACCTCTAGAAGCAATCTATGCTGCTTTGGTATACCTTTAATTGTTAGGAAATATCTTCTTAACTCAAACTTAACTTATATTGGGATGAGTATTACACAACATTGAAACTTTTGTAGAAAATTTTCTGAGAATAGAGTTGGGGTAGAAGAAGACGCACAAATTAACTTCGGAATTTGTGAAGGAAGAAAATAAGGGAAAGATTAGAAAATGGGAAGCCGAATAGTGGATGCTGCCAGAGAAGGGGAGGGCTGGCAGAGTCAAGAAGACTAAGCGCAGTTTTGTGATTTGTTTTTAAATTTTTTGTTTTTTATTAACAAAAATTTATTTTCTCTCTTCCCCCTTTCCCCATTGGAAAAAAAAAAAGGACAAAATCCTTGCAACAAATGATCATGGTCAAATAGAACAAATTCCCTAGCTGGCCACATCTAAAAATGTGTGCCTCATTCTGTAACTTGATTCCACCTCTTTGGGGAGGTAGGTCACGTTTCATCACATGTCCTTGAGCATCATGGTTGGTCATTGCATTTATCTAGTTTCTTATGTCTTTTAATGTTTGTCTTTACAATGTTGTTATTATGTAACTTGTTCTCCTGCTTCTGTTTACTCTACATCAGTTCAAACAAATCTTCTCCGAAACTGTCCCTTTCATCATTTCTTAATGCTCAATAGTATTCCATTCCATTCATAGGCCATCTTTTGTTTGGCCACTCCCCAAATGATGAGTATTCCCACAATTTCCAGTTCTTCCCCATGCCACAAGAGCTGTTATTGTTTTGTACATAACAATCCTTCTCCCCAAATCTCCTGGGGATGTAGGCCTGGTAGTGGTAGCCCTGAGTCAGGAGTTAGGCACATTTTTGTAGCTTTGGGGGCATAGTTCCAAACTGCTCTTCCAATAGCTGGACCAGTTCTTTGTGATTCATTTTTACAGTTTGGTTCTGGACTGGATGGAGGGAAGAGACCTCCAGGACACTTCATTTTTGATTTAAGCCCTTGTACAGGGGCCTGGAAAAGGTTCATCCTCTCTCTTCCACCCAGAACATTATATTTACCACTTCCTTTTTGATTTAAGCCCACGTGGAGGGCTCTGGAAAAGGTTCATTCTCTCTCTCTCTCTCTCTCTCTCTCTCTCTCTCTCTGTCTCTCTCCCTCTCTCTCCCACTGTGGAAGAGAAGGCAAACTGTGCCATGCTGTAGGTAAAGCAGCCTTGGTTTTTGGAAACTCTAACTCCTTAGGGAACAATTCATCCTGGGGCCTGGGGGCCTGGCTGCCAGCTGGCTGGTGCCTTGGCTCTGGTCTGCCACCTCCAGATGTCCTGCCCATGCTGGACACCTTAGGCCACACAGCTGCTGCTGACACACCCAGGCCCGGAAAACCAGACAGAGTGGCGGCTCCAGACTCAACAGAGTCCTTATAATTGAAAATGGAAAAAGCCTGGTAACATTCTATGGCCCTCTCCTCTCCCTCCTTCCAGCCTGTGTTGAATGATTCATTAACATGGCATAATCCTATTGTCTTAATTTAGCTTATAAGGCAGGTGCTATGGGAGCAGGATTTTGATTCCAAAGATCTGGAAGGCAGGAACTGTTTCTGTCTATCTTTGTAATCCCCCTCATTTAGCATAAGCAGCTTTGGATTTAGAGCTGGAAGGGACCTCAAAGTTCAGTCCCTTCATTTTACAAATGAGGAAAATGAGCCCCGGGAAAAATTAAGTGAATTGCCCAAATTCACATAAGAAGTGTCAGAGATAGGACTTGAACTCACAACCTCTGACTTTTAGAACCAGTGCTTCTTTTACAGTACAGGACTACCTGCCAATCAGTAAGCATTTTGTTGTTGTTCAGTCATTTCAGTTGTAGCCGACTTTTTGTGACCCCTTTTTGGGGTTTTCTTGGCAAAGGTACTGAGAGGTTTGCCATTTCCTTCTCCAGCTCATTTTACAGATGACGGAACTGAGGCAAGCAGGGTGAAGTGACTTGCCCAGGGTCACACATCTAGTAAGTGTCTAGCAAGCTTCAGCTTCTTCAGTTGTAAAATGAGGGCATTGGGACTAGGTGACATCAGAGGTCCTTTCTGGCTCCATATTTATGCTCTTATGACACAGTCCGCACACTCATGGGCAGTAAGAAAGGTGCTGCCAATGTATGTTCATACATATGGAAAGAAACAGTGACCGTAAAGTCAGAAGACCAGGTTTTGCATGTCAGCTATACTTCGGTATTGTTGTTGAGTTGTTTCAGTGGTATCTGATTCTTAACTGGCTAAAATGACTTTGGCAGAGTCGTCTAACCTCTGAGACTGTTTTCTTATGTGTCAAATGGAGGTGATGAGACTTGCATCACTTACCCTACAAAACAGTTGTGAAAACTTTAAGGCACTACCTAAATAGGGAAATTAAGAGATTATCTATCTTCGTGGTTCTCCTCCAGGAGGAGACTGTGAGAGTGTTTATTTTTAAAATTCCAAGCTTCACAGGAAGTTTGTTCTGAGGTTCAAAGGAAGCCACTACTTTGTTCCAGGGCAAGGTTGCAGAGGGAGTGGACACCTCCATCCTGTTTCACAGTAAATGGAAAAGCTTTCTAAACCACAACACCAGAGAAAATCTCTTCAAACTAGCCCATTGGTGTTGAATGTTCATCACTTGTTTAAATGGAGGATAGTGTCTTTTAAAAAGACTTGATGATGTAGTGGAAAGAACACTGGACAGGAAGTCCAAAGACTTGTCTTCTGTTGCAGCTTCTACCACTAACTTCCTCCATGACCTTGAGCAAATTTTTTACCTCTGCCACCAACTTTTCCTTCTCTATAAATGAGGGTATTAGAGTAGTTGGTCCTTGAGGTTCCTTCTAGCATTGATATTATGTATGTCTGTGATTCAGTAGGCCTTTCTTCTTTCTTCTTCCAGAGTTGGAAAGTGCTGCTTTGCCCTGGAAAAATCACCCTCGAAGAGATGGGATTACTTTTTTCTTGTGTTTATCTTATCATTCAGAACTCACCAGCCCATAGCCAGTTTTTAGGGTTCCATCTCATTTTTTTTCTCCAGCTACTTGGTTGGTAGGGAGGGAAGCCTACAATATTATGTAGTTATATAGTTTAAATTTTTTTAATTTAATTTGAACAAACTGGTATTACTTAGTTCTATATAGCTATGTCTTGTACCAGTGGAAATTGAGATTGCTCCATGTGTGGAGTGCTGCTATAGATTAACACCAGAAAGACTAGGCAGGCATGTCAGTCGATTAAAAAAAAAAATTACTTTGTTACTATACTTTCTTTTATATGTAAAAAAATGTATTGTAAATACATATAAGTATAAATAGATATCTTAATTTTACTTTGAAATAAAAATTTTTATCCAACCTATATTTTTGCCTTATGGGGGAAGGAGGAATTATCTTGTGGATTAGAGAAAATGCACTGCATTAATTAATGCAAGTTGTTACTTTGAGGTATTCTTAAAATTCCAGTTCTTCTTAAGGAGCTCATTCCAAATACCCTTCCTCTTTCTAAAAAATATGTTTTTATTTATTTAATTAAATATTTCCCAATTACATGTAAACCTTTTTTTAACATTCACTTTTAAAAATTTTAAGTTTCAAATTCTCTCCCTTCCTCTTACTTCTATACCTGTTGGGAAGACAAGCAATATGATATTGATTATACCTGTGAAGTCATGCAAAACATATTTTCACATTAGCCATGGTGCAAAAGAAAATATGCACATGTACACACTCACAAACAAGAAAAATAAAGTTTAAAAAAGTATACTTCAGTCTACAGTTAGAGTTCATCAGTTCTCTCTCTGGAGGTGGATAGCATTTTTCATTATGTGTCCTTTGGAATTGTTGTGGATCATTGTCTTCATCAGAGTAGCTAAATCTTTCACAGTTGGTCATCCAAATAGTATTGTTGTGCAGTGTTTTCTTGGTTCTGCTCACTTCAGCCTGTATCAGTTCATATATGTCTTCCCAGGTTTTTCTGAAAGTATCCTGCTTATCATTTCTTATAGCACAATAGTATTACATCAGAGTCCCATAACTTGTTTAGTCATTCCCCAATTGATAGATGTCCCCTCAATTTCCAATTCTTTGTCACCACAAAAAGAACTACCATAAATATTTTAGTATGAATAGGTCTCTTTCTCTTTTCTTTGATTTCTTTGAGATACAGACCTAGTAGTTAATATCCTTCCTTTTAATGCCAATGTCCACTACTCATCTCATATCGTATAGACTAATTCAGCTTGCCAGAAAAGATAAGGAAGAGATTCATTGTGAAAGACAGCAGTGGCTAAAATGTGAAATTTAGGTTAAAATGTTTAATTACTTTCTTTGCCATTGCAGAGGCACTTGGGGACCTGCTTTCATGAAATATAATTTGGAACTAGCGTGCTGTTTGTATTCCCTTTGAGAGAAGCTAGTTTACATAAGTAAATTAAATGTGATTTTATAATCTTGCTTATGTACTAATCATTGAACTGGAAAATAATTTTTTCATGCTATAGATTAAATTATCACAGCTAATCTTCATAAATGCAGAAGTAAGATCATATTACTTCCCTACTTAAAAATCTTCAGTGTCTCTTCATTGCTTGTAGGATAAAATAAATAGTCCATCCTCTGGTATTCAAGGCTCTTCATATTCTAATATCAACCTTCCTTTCTGAATGTATTTCAATCAATCAACATTTAAGTAAACACCTACTATGTGCCAGGTATTGTGTTAGGCATTGGGGAGTTTCTGCCCTCAAGGAGCTTACATTTTATTTGGGGAGACAGCAAACATATATGTGTGTAGGTAAGTACAAAATAAAGATAAGCAGCTATGGGGTATCAGGAAAGGCCCCATGTAAAATATAGTACCTGATCTGATTCTTGGAGGCTAAAGATTAGAGAAACAGAGAGCTGAGGAGAGATTGCATTCAGGAAGATACTGGACTGATCTCAGCTGGCTATCAATCACCTCCTTGCATTCACACACACCATCCCCTTTCTTTAGATACTCCACTGTCTCCATATCTTTTACCTTTTGAAAGCCTCCCCTTTGTCCAACATCCACCCTCCCTCACCTTGAGTTCTTAGGCCTTTCTGTTTGACCTCTTGACTAATTTTTCTCATTTTAACTTGTTTTATATATCTGTATGCATCTCATCTTCCTAGTGAATCATGTGTTTCCTGAAAGTAGGGAATAAGCTATTCATTTCTATATCCCCTAAACCTAGTATCATATCCTATACAGAATAGATGCTTCTGTTGGTTTGGCCGGGAACTGGTCCAATCGTTTTGGAAAGCAATTTGGAATTATGCAAAACATGTGACTAAAATGTCCGTGCCCTTTGAATTAGAGATTTCTCTGCTAGGCATATACCCCAAGGAGAGCAATGCTAAACAGAAAGGTCCCATAGACACCAAAATATTTATAGCAGCAGAGAAATGGAAGCAACACAGATGCTCTTCAGCTGGAGAAGGGCTAAACAGGGTACATGACCGTAGTGGGAGATTACTGTGCTGTGAGAAACAATGAATGTGATGAATGCAGAACAATATGGGAAGACTTATATGAACTGATTCAAAGTGAAGTAGGCAAAAGTAGAACATCATACGCAATGATTATAAAAAACTAAACAAACAAAACGGAATATTGTGGAGTTATAATGACCAAACCTGACTAAAGGAGAGATATAAAAGTAACCTTCTGTCTTTGCAGAGGTGAGAAATATTATGGAGGTCACATTTTTTGATGTGTTGGTTAGTTTTGGTATTTTTTCTCTTTTCTTTGTTATAATGGATGACTTTCTGAGGGGGGGGAAGGGAGGGATATATTGAGACATGTAAATGATATAATAGCAAAAGATATAAAAAGTTTTAATTATTAATTTTTAAATTAAATTTAAGTTTCTTATTTTACAAAAACTTAAGGTAGATGCTTAAAGTTTGCTAAATTGGGGAGTGGACTGGTCCCAGATTTCAATGGATAGGGAATTCCCAGGTCAGGAAACTCCCTGCACCGATGCAGGTTAGTATCTTCTCAGCAATTTATTAAGTCTTCTGAAGTTGCCTGGGCTAGCACACAGTAGGAGTCAATATGCCTCAGAGATTCGATTTAAACCCAAGCCTTACTGACTGAGAAGCTGACTCTCTTATCAACTATACCACTTGCCTCTAGATGCTGCATTGGGAAGTTCCAGATTAGTGTAGTCTGAATTAATGGGGTTTCACTTTATTAGTCCCTTAATTGCTTAAGGCTGTGGAGAATACACATAGATTACACTACATGTTACATTTCAGGGTTCCTCTTTGCTCCACTATGACCACGTTACCCTAATCTCAGATTCCTCATGGGTTTCTTTGTTCTAGGTGACTCAAAAATACAATGTCTATGGCTCCCTGGAAGAGCTATTTCTAACCCTCAATCTTTACCTTGCAATGGTTAGGAGCAGAAGTAGCTCCTAAATTGAGGTGCAGCAATGGGGTAGCCCAGAAGTTCTAAAGTTTTTTGAGTATTATGATAGGATTAGAAGAAGAAGGAGTCTTTAGTGGACGTTCAGAGGGACTTATCCAAGCTCACACAACATAGTTAATGAGTGGCAGAAGAGGGATTCTAAACCAGATATTATAATTAAAAATCTCCTTCCATTATACCATGCTAACTGTAGTTATACCATTCAGGCAGCTGGACCTGGAGTCAGGAAGACCTGAGTTCAAATCTGACCTCAGATACTTACCAGCTGTGAGACCTTGGGCAAATCACTTAACCTCTGCCTCAGCTTCAGTTTCCTCCCCTGTAAAATGGAAATAATAATACCACCTATCTCCCACGGTTGTTGTGAAGATAAAAGGAGATGATATTTACAAAATGTTTAGCACATTTTCTTGCACATAGTAGGTACTCTGTAAATGTTAACTATGATTAAATGCTGGTCATTATTACATGTGATGATTGAGAAAAAACATGGTGACAGAAGGCTAATGATAATTCAGAAGCATTTAAAATTAATTTGTATTTTATGGGTTTAACAGTATTTACCTAGATTTGAAAAATAGCAATTCCACATAGGCACAATGCATTATTTAGTCTACAGGAAGATATATTCACTTATTTAGTTTTCTGAGTCATTTAATGAGATACCCTGGGCTGTTCTGCAGCTTTCAAAGACTGAATCGAAATAACAGTGCTGGGGTTATGGGTCCATCGGTTAGGAACTATCAGTTTTAATGGACAGAATTCTGGCTTTGGATTCAGAAGACCTGGGTTTGAGCCCTGGTTCTGTCACTTAGCCTCTCTGCGACTTAGTTTCCTCGTTTGGAGAACACATCGACTAACTGTTGCATAACCCACCTTTTAGGGTTCTTCCATGTACTGATTTACATGATCTTGGGTAAGTTCACTTTGCCACTCTGGGCCTCATTGTCCTGCTTTGGGGAATTAGGGGATTGTTTTGTAAGCCATAATTATCCCATCTTTGTGTCTTTCCACTACCTGTTTCCCATGTCTGGGGTGCACTCCTTTCAAAGCTCAGCCTTCAAAACCTGGCTAATGCACAAAACTCACCATCTATGTGAAGCTGTTCCTGATTCTCTGTCCCTTTACTCCAGATTACCTTGTACTTCTCATATATGTATATAAAGACAAAGATAAATACATATACACATATAGTACATACCTGTTGTGTGTATATGTATACTGTATACATATGGTCTATATATGTATATTATAGATGCATATGTATATGTATGTATATACATATACATACACACGTAAGAAAAATACAAGATAATTTGGGATATATATGCCTAGCACAAAATAGGTCCTTAATAAATACTTATTGACATTTTCTGCCTTCAGAGAGCTTACATTCTATTAGGAGAGACAATACACACACACACACACACATACACAATTATACAGAGACTAGATATGTGTATATAGTCTCTAAAATTTTATAAAAATGACATTTAAAAATGAATTTAATACAATTATAGTAAATATATAATATAATTTTATAAAATAATACATGCACCTATATATTCTCTGTATAATTTTATATATACGTGTTGTTTCCCTTGATAGAATGTAAGCTTTTTAAAAGTAGGAAATGTTTGCTATACTGTCAGTCAGTCAGTAAACATTTATTAAGTGCCTACAGTGTATAAGCACTTTGGAAAACACCTAGTATGCCCTAGGTCAAGTTCTGTTTCTTCCACTAACTGAGGCACTCCTGTTCTATGTCCGGACTTCGCCAGGGAATCTAGTTTTAGAAAATTAGAGAGGAGGTCCAATTTTCAGATTGCACCTCTCTCCCCCACAAAAAATGTCCCTGAATCATGGGGCACAAGGGATGTACATGTTGGGGAGGCAGGAAAAGAATCTGCTTGGCTTTAAAGACAGCTCTTAGTCAAGCCCTGGATTTTATTTATTTATTTATTTATTTTTGTGAGATCTCCAGGCATCCCCGGAGAGGCAGCTGGTGCATGCTAGGATTGCAGCCCTGTGAGGTTGCTGCTGGCCATGCGTGGGTGGAGGTACAAGATGAAGGGCAGGGCTGAGGCCCCAACACTAAGAGGCAGATGCTTTGGAGTTTAAAAAGCCTGCCTGTGGATTCAACAGCCAAGGTGTTTCCACAAACAGGGGAGGGACCTTAGGAAGGGAATGGTCCAAAGGCCCAGCCCCAGTTAAGAGAGATGGGTCTCAGCAGGACTCCCCATAAGCCTGTCTGTCTGGAACTTGTGAAGCCTGGGCTTGGGGGGGTGCATGGGTTCTCCCTCCCCCACATTCCGATTGGCATTCAAGTGTCAGCCCTTGTGGACTGGCCCTGAGATAAGATGGAAGAGACATTTATTGATGTCTCTAATGGTAAAGTCACAGGGAGTAAGATGGAGGGAGATGAGTGAAATAAACCTCATTTATCTTGTTGGTATTTTGCTATTTGTGTGCTGGTGAATGAGCAGCTTTTCAGAAGAAGGTGGGTTATCTATCATTTTACATATGAAGATTAGGGACAGAGAGGGAGAGAGAGGGGAGGAGGAAAGAGAGACAGAGAGACAGAGAGAGAGAGGGAGAGAGACAGAGAGAGGAGAGAGAGAGACAGAGAGAGAGAGGGGGGGAAGGGAGAGAAAGAGGGAGAGGAAGAGAAAGAGAGAGACAGAGAGACAGAGAGAGAAAGGGAAGAAGAAGAAGAAGAAGAGAGAGAGAGGAAGAGAAGAAGGGAGAGAGATAGAAAGGGAGAGAGTGACAGAGATACAGAGAGAGAGACAGAGAGAGAGAGAGGAAGGTAGAGAGACTTTATCTTTTCCTCCCCCATTCACAAATCTTTGACAAAGTGCTGTGCCCTGACCCTTATCAGACCACAAGGTTTAAGCTGCTAAAACAAGGCATATTTGTTTTAGATATTTTGGTGTTAGAAAAATAAAACCACCTTCTTATAGTCCCCATACACCAAGTTGGCTTGGTTGATGAGACAAGTTAAGGCAATAGAGCCTCTGGCTCATAATTCCTCTCCTGGGTCTCAATTTCCCCTTGAAGGGAGTTGAATTAGATAATCTCTGAGGTCTCTTCTAACTCTTATGTTCTATTAATCAATCAATCAATTGATCAATAAACACTTATTAAGCACCTACTATGTGCTGGGACTGCAAAGAAAAAGAATTAAATTGCCCTTGCCCCCAATGAGCTAACATTTTTGGGGGGAAAAATATGCACAAATCAAAATACATACAAAATAATTATTAGGTAATAATTAGGTAATTTTAGTATGTGTGTGTGAGACACACACACACACACACACACACACACAGAGACAGAGAGAAAGAGAGAGTGAGAGGGAGAAACAGAGAGAGACCGAGAGAGCCCACTGGAGCCTCCCAAGGAAAGGAATGGAGGAACTTTGTGGAAAGAGACATTTTTCCTTTATGTGGAAAAAAACCTTTTTTTAGTTTTTTTTATTAAGAGAAATTCTCCTCAAATTTTTACTTTTTGATTCTAGCTCATTTGTTGGAATTTTATTTCAAGTCCATACTCTTCCTCTCTCTGTCAGCAGGTGGTATAGCAAATAAAATTTCAGAAAATCTATGGTTTCCTCAGTGTGGATGCTCCTTCTGGTACTGTGGTGAGAGTACTGGATTTGGAGTTGGAGGACCTGGGTCCTTGTCCTGGCTCTGTCACTTTCTCCCCATGTGATCTGGGGACTTGTTTCTGACTGTCAGTGTCCTCATCTGGTGATGAGGAGCTCCAAGGTGCTATTCAGCTCTAAATCCTTGACCCGTGATCCTCTCATGGAGGATCTACTACCCTTCTACCCCTTACAAGGTGACGAGGTAGAATCACTCTTGTCAGAGAACAGCTCACCTTTAAATAGCAGCATTGTAGAACTTATAAAGCACTTTCCTCGCAACAGTCCTGTGAGTGAGGTCAATTTTGTTTTCTTATCCCTGTCTCACAGAAGTCAAGGTACTTGCTTATGGCCACCTCCCGTAGTCAGGGTCAGCCCTAGGTTTCCAGCCCAGGTCTAATGATTTTACATCTGGGGTTCTTTCTATGACAGCTTACAGGAAGCTTCTTAGAAGCATTTTTGCCATTGCAGTCAGTAAATAATGTTGATTGAAATGAATGTTAAGAAAAAAAAATTTTTTAATGTACTTGGGGTATATTTAATGAAATAAATAAAAATATATTTTAAAAACTCATGTTGATCAAACATCTGCTGTAGGAAGAAACAGAAAAAAAAATCTTACTAGTTTTAGGGCAGAAATTCCTAACCTGGAGTATATGAACTTTAAAAAAAAATTTTTTTTGTTAACTATTCAAAATAATCCCTTTCCTGTGAAATTTTATGTATTTTATACCTTTAAAAACTTTCTGACTGCCAAATGGGGTCCGTGACACACAAAAAAGGCTAAGAACCTTTTTTATAAAGAGAGTGAAAATGCCCCTAGTGAGAGTGGTGATAAATTCCTTAACAAAACTAAATAGAGTATGTGCCTACTAGCCCTCACAAGCTCCTTATAGACAGGGATTGTGTTGATTTTTGTCTTTGGGTTACCAGCCCTGAACCTTGTGTCTGGGAAGTGCTAGAATCTAATAACTAGATTCTTAATGGATGTTTAAATTCATTTGAATTATTAGTGGTTACAGTTGCATTACAAAGCACTTTTGTATACGTTATTGTGTCTGATGTGCCAGATTTAGGGGTTGCCATCAAGGTACCTGTTATTGAAAATCTCCTAAACCTTCCACAGCTCACCTTTTGTGCAGGGACTTAAATGCTCCTTAAGCTTCTTTTCTATCCATTCCATCTTCTTCTACCCACCCGAGAGCCAACTTTCTTACCAGAAGAGGAAAAAAAAGAAGTCTCAGCCAAAGTAGAGTTGACTGGCCCTGTTTTTGTTTTGTTTTTTCTCTGTAGACCAAACATGGCCAGTATTTTCTTTTGTGCTAAGAACAAGTCCTTCCCCTTGTCCTAATGGGCCCCTGTTCTCAACAGACCAGAAAGTCAAGGACATTGTTAAGAATGACTCCAACATTGCCTCTTTGGGGAATGGGAAGAGTGGTAAGAGGGTAAGAATGAGAGAAAGCAAGAATGGACATAGAAAACTTAAGAAACTCAATGGAAGATAATAATATTTCCTTTCTCAGTCACCTCGGACAGCCTGCTGAAAATGTATCCTTTTCCTGGGCTGCAAAATGGAAATCCCTTAATTTTATGGAACTGATGCAGATGGGGGGTAGGGAGGTAAAAGAACAATGTTACAGATTCTTATCCACAGGTCTTTGTAGGCTCCATCTACCTGTCTCTGACTTGTAAGTAGATTTGTAAAATATGCAACTGACTAAAAGGTGGTAAGACATTTATTGTAAACATCCCTGGCTTTATTTCTCTTCTTGTGGCTTGTGTGTTTGTGTACAGACATACTCCTGATCATGTAGAGGCTACTTACTTAGTTATTCACACATATTTATTTATCAGACCCAAAATGGACCAAGTCAAAGTTTAATTTATACTAATAGATGTCTGAGTTTCACAAAATAATGTATAATTTTTTACTTTGATTTTCTTCAATTATCAAGGGTTTGTTCTTCCTCCTTTCCCCTCCCTCACCCACTGGAAATAAAAAGAAAAAAAGGAAGAAAAAGAAGAAACACCGAAGGTTAAGGATTTCTAAAGAAATAATAAAACCCAGAGAGTCTATGTACTAAGATGCACACTAGAACAACATAAATTCAACTATAAAACATTGTTTATGAAAACAAGGACAGACCTAACTAATTGGAGAAATATTAATTGCTCAAGGGTAGGCTGAGCCAGTATAATAAAAATGACAATACTTCCTGAATTAATTTATTTATTCAGGGCCATACCAATCAAATGAATTCATCTGGAGGAACAAAAGGTCAAGAATCTCACCCTCTTTTGTCATACAAATACAAAGTCCTTGGGTACTTCGCTGGAGACCTTCCAGGATGACACAGAACCATTAATGACTACTCTCGGGGTCTGATTATTCAGTCGGTGCTGAACCCACATAATTGTTCCACAGCCTAGTCCAGGTGTATCAGACATGCAGCTCATGGCCCACAGTGCTATTGAGTGCAGCCCAAAGCAGATTAAAATGTAATACAGAAATATTTAACAGAATAAATAAAAATACAATAAAATATAGATAACATTTTAAACTAAGTCAGACCACAGGAATCCTTAAGTATGGGTTAGTGACCCTCCTATCTCTATTTGAGTTTGCCATCACTGGTGTAGTCTATGCCTTTTATGGTCCTGCCCCAAGGCAATGGGATAATAAGCAAAATGAACTTTCAAGGCCTGTTCTAGCCCTGAAAGGCCATTTATTTCTGCTTTCATTGGCTTAGTACACCTACATTGAAAATGGAAAAGATATTGGGTCTCTCATTCCCCCCCTCTTTGAAATCCCTCTGTCCATCCCTCTGTCTTCTAAGTCATCTCTAGTTAACAAAGGAACAGAAATTTATCTGGGGGACAGGTGTCTTCTAAGGCTCTAGCTCGCCTTTTCTCACCGAGTGAAGGGAAAGTGTATTGGTCACATTTTAATACAGCTGGGGGACAATCCTCCACCTGATAGCAATTTTGTCAATAGCTTTTAGGGACAGGAAAAAGAACTTTAGTAATAGGAAATAAGAGAAGGGCTGCTGGAGACAATCTGTGGATCTTCCCATCTGTTCCCAGCTTAGGGAAGGAGCAGGTTTTATTTCCAAGATCTGCTGATCAGCATTCACACAGCTGGGCAGACAAGTACCAAGACCCTTTCCAGACCACAAAGCTTTCCTACCACTAAGACCAGGTTACACAGCTTACTCCATTCAGAGTGGAATAAATGCAATAATCACTCGCTACTCCTGACTTCAGGCACATGGGCCGTTGGCTGTGGGTAAGGCAATTTGGATCTTTTCTGGGGCAAACATAACATCCAGATGTTATGACACATGGTCCACATACCAGAGGCCAAAGTGGTAGAGTCAGCATCTGCTCTGCATGCTCTCTTGGCCCGAAGGCTTTGTGAGAGCATCCCAGGGAAACCTTCCTTGGAGTCTTCCCTGATGAGATGGCTCATCTCCCATGGACTTGGCAAAGTTCTTTAATGGCAGAACTGGGGTGGGGAGGGGTTAGGGTGGAGCCAGTCACTTTATCTCTCCAGAATCATAGAATTAGGGAACTTAGAGCTGGAAGGAACCTTAAAAGCGGTTTAATCCAGTCTTCTCATTTTACAAATGAGACAAATGAGCCCCTACAGGTTAAATGACTTTGCCAAGGTCACAAAGAATGTGTCCAGAGATGTGAGTTCTATATTAATGCTCTAATTCAAATCCAATGCTTTCCCCACCATATCATATTGCTGGGAACCTCTGCCTTTTAGGTAATTAGTGAATATTTAAGGAGACACAGAGGGAGAGAAAGAGAGAGAGAGAGAGAGAGAGCAGAGAGAATGCACACCCATGCAATGTAGTCTTTTGGAGAAGCTTTTCCCAATCCTTCTTAATTCTAGTACTTTCCTTATGTTAATAATTCTTGCCTATTTCCTATTCATCCTATATGTAGCTTGATGCATGTATCTGTGTGCATACTCTCTGTCCCCTTAGATTGTGAGAGCTCCTTAAGGGTAGGGCCTATCTTTCCCCTCCTTTCATCCCCATGTCTTAGCACAGTGCCTGTTACTTAGTAAGCACTTCATAAATGTTTATTGATTACTGATTGTGTAGTTGTGGAAGTTGCTGTGTACAGCGATTAGGGTATGGAGTTTGGGGAGCAGCCAAGGCAGAATAAATGAATTTCCCTATCAGGTAACTGCCTTTGCAACAAGATGTAATTATCTCAGTGGGAACCTTTGGTCATAATTGATAGACTCAAGCCTCCAGAAGTTTTACAAGATGCTCACCATTTGTGACTTAAATATCTCTGGCCTGGAGGCAATAGCTGGTTTCTGAAATGCCAGGTAAGGCCCAAAATGGAGATCAGGATGTTTTGTGCTTTCTTTTTGTAATACAATTCAAGTCATCTTCTTAATGCACACCTCTGATCATGACATTCCTTTACTCAAAACTTTCAGGGATTCCACACTGCTTACTAAATAAAATATGAACTGCTGATTCTGACCCTTTCATGTTCCAGTCCTCCATGGTCTGGCTTCAACCTACCTATCTAGTACCTAGCAGACACAATATTTTCGTCCATCCCTTTACCTTCTCTGTGTTCTTTGTTTATATTGCCCTTCCCATCCCCCGCTCCAACTCTGTGCTTAGAATGGATTTGTCATGAAGCCCTGCTCTTCTTTCAAGGTTCAACTCAGATGTTATCCCCCTTCCATGAAAATTTTTCTGATCTCCTGACCCCTCCCTCAAATTTGTCCTCCTTCAGTGCAGTGCCTCAGCCCCTCCTTTGGTACTATCTCATTTTTCCTTTTGTCATAGTTGCTTGTATAAGTTTTTCCCCTGGACTGCATTAGCTCCTTGAGGAATACGTTAGCACCATATCTCTCTTTGTATCCCCAGCACCCAGTGCGATTGATGCCTTTCACATATTTGGTGCTCAGCAAGTGTTCATCAAATGTTTGTTATTGAGTTCTGAAAAGTCACAGCAGCCATTTTTTACCTAAGAGGTGATCTATCCTAGGCATTAGCCCAATAAACTTTCATTTTTAGGCTCTTGGGGGAGTCTGGTAAGGAATTCAAAAGTTAATATAAGAAATAAACAAACAATAAAATTCTTAACTTCTCCATCCCAAAATGTTTCCCAGATGCATGAGACCAGGAAAAAAAAAGGCAATCTGAACTTCAGAGTTTGCTTCCGAAGTGAGATGCTGACCTCCCGCTCCTCAGATGACATAGTCATTCAGCATCTTTTCCCATAGTGAACGCCCTCCTGGTTGTTGAGATGCAGTGGTTGTCATTGTGTGTGTGTGTGTGTTTAGAATGTTGTTGGATATTTCAGTTATAAGGGTGAATTCTAGGGGTTTTCTAAAGTCTGAAAATCAATCATGTTCACTGATGGAGGAATCAGAGGAGGGTAAGGTATAAATGAGGATCAAGTGGAAGGTGGTGAGAGAGGAAGTAGGGTTGGGTCGTTTTGTATTTTTAAGATTTTATCCCTATTAGTAGCCATCATTGTTATCATTCCTACTTATTTATGCCAAATTTACCAGTTACAGTTATTCTAGAAAGAGAGAAGCAATGATTCCTCGAAGACGACTGACTCAGATTGAGGACAAGGATTGTCTCAGTCTTTGTATTTGTGTTCCCAGCACCTAGCACGGGGACTGCCACTTAGCTTAAGAAATATGCGTTGATTGATTAAATGATAGAGAAATAAAGGAACCATTTGGTCCACACTGCTTCCAGGTACACCCCAGCATGGGGTGTCATATATGATTTGAAAATGATTGCCACAAAGATGTCACTTCTCCCGGGAGTACCTCTGACCTTTCTGAATCCCCACTCCAGAACAGGGGCATGATTTTTGTTTCGTGATTATTACAAAAGATAAATTCTCTGGGCTATAATTTTCTCATCTGCAAAGTGAGAGTGGTGGTCTAGATAGTAGGTTCTTAACCTGGGGTTCAACCTAAGTGGTCTGTGGATAGATTTCAGGGAGTCTGTGGACTTGGATGAAAAAAATCTTTATTCCAACATAATTGGTTTTCTTTATGATCTTATATATTTCATTTTACATATTTAAAAATATTATTTTGAGAAGAGGCCCATTGACTTCATCAAACTGTCAAAGGGGTCCATGATACAAAAAAGGTTAAGAACTATCCTAAAAGGACCTTCAGATTTCATTTTTCTTCCCTAAAGAAAATTTATATTATCTTAAGAGGTAGAAGGGGCCTCAGATGTCAATCAAGTAGGTGGTCTAACCTCCTTCCCAATACAAGATTCTCTCTCTAAGACAATATCCCTCACAGAAGTATCCATTTGAACCACGTGAGTGCTGCCCATTTAATTTAGGGGGAGCTCTGTGTAAGAAAGTTGTTCTACATTGTGAACCAAAGTTTACTTCCATATAATATTTACTCACTGATTCTAATTCTACTCCTTGAAGCTATATGGACTAAGTCTAATCCCTCTTAACATATGACCTTCAAATATTTGAAGACAGCCATCAACATCTCTTGACTATGTCCCCTTCCCTCCACTCACATGGTCACTTGCCTAGTTCTTGCCTCTGTCATTTCTCACACGGACTATTACAATAGTCTCCTAATTGATTTTTCTCCCTAAGTCTTGTCCTTGTTCCTCTCTTGATGATTGATTGCTTATGTCCTATCTCCACCCTTCAAGTTTTCCCTTGTATGAAATAAACATCTGCAGTCTCTCTTTTTCCAGACTTCTTACCACCCTGATTCACTTCCTCATGCTCCATTTTGTCAATACTGTTCCTGAAAGATGATGCCTTGATTCAGTCCAATACTTCAGAGTATATTATATCCTTTTTGTAGACACTGTTTCTATTAATGGATTGGATTAGCACTTTTGGCTCTCATACCACCCAATTAACCAATGTTGAGCTCGCACTTCAATTAAATCCCTAATTCTTGTTCTTATGTGTTATTGTCTAGCCTTGCCACCACCATTCTGTAACTTGGAGTTGATTTTTTTTTAACCCAAGTGCAAGAGTTCACGTTAAACCCTATTACATTTCATCTCATTAGATTTGCCTTGTTACTCTAACCGTGTGAGTCTTTTTTGGATCCTGATTCTTTTTTCCAGTGCGTTGGCTATCCCTCTCAGCTTAGTGTTGTTTATGAAGGATTTGGTCACATGTCTTGCTGATCCCCTGTGTCTGTGGCCTTTCCTTCGTTTGTCTGCTTAGTAACCCAGTCAGAAAAGCAAATGAAGACCAATAGGGAATGACTTCAATTCAATAATTTTTTTAAGCTTATGTTGTGCCTCTGTTTCCTTACGTATAGTGGTGATAAAATAACACCTACTCCACAAAGTTGTTGTAAGGATAAATTTTTATATATGTGTATATATATGTTTGTGTGTATGTATATACATATATATGTTCACATATATATATAATATATGAATATATGTGAAGCACTTGGCCAACTTTAATGGGCTCTACAGGGTATCCTAAATTCTTAGTGCAATTTAAGCTTTAATATGCTTAAACTTTAAGTAATATAACACATTGTGACCAAATACAATATAAAGTGAGATCATATAATATTTTACAATTAAAGGTAGAAATATATGAAATATCTTAATATTAAATATTGTACTATAAGATAGAAAGACTAGCTCTTATAATAATGTACTATACTAGATGTTGAGGCATTCAGAAATTAGGACACAGATCTTACTCTTACTTATCTTGTGATCCTAATACTGTAATAGTAAATGGGATGTATTAAATACATAGGTGATTCTCAGGACAAGAGAAATGCAGTAAGAGATCCAGAGCAGGAGGCAATTATCACTTGCTGGTGGAAGGATATTTTCTTTGTGTCTCTACGGTGGCTCTTAGTGATCAAGGATTTATTTGTGTTCCCAAACATTTATTTAATAGTGTTTGTGTCTGTTTTTTCCCCCATCCAATATTTTGAAGATCAGTTATCTTTAGACTACATATATAATAGTCAAATAGATAATAATAATGTTAATTATTATTATTGTTGCCATTATAATTATTTCCTCTTCTCTTGAAGGTGCTTTTTAAAAGTGTGTTGGTTCCGTAGCCATATCTGCATCTTCTTTCAGTACCTTGGCAGGTAATTTGCCTGAGGGTAGAGATCACTTTGTGATGTACATTGTGCTTTGAAATTAGGTTATGATTAGAGGCCACTGGATGATTTGAGTTCTCTGAAAAGTGGTGATTTGCAGCTTCCCGAGTTAATCCTAGGAGCAAGGGTATGGTACAGTATAAAGGATTTATATGGCTGTTTGCATAGCATTACATATAATGATTATATATAATTATATAGAGAGTTACATAGTGATTTAAGCTTTGCAAGGTGCTTTACAAATATTATTTTGTTTAATACTCTCTTGTCTTCATTTTTACAGATGAGGAAATTGAGGCACACAGAGAAGTTAAAATAACTTGCTCAATATTGGGCAAACTAGTAAGTGTCTGAGGGCATATTCGAACTCCAGTCTTCTTAACTGCAAGGCCCAATACTCTGTTCACTCTATTAACAAGTATCCATACTTTCCATCTAAATGTAATCCAGGAATGTAAGCACAAATTCTGTATGGAAAGCTATGTTTCACTGCAGCGGACCTCGGACCTAGGAGAAAGGCTGTTTTATTGCCTTTGCTCTGAAATTTTGAAGTAGACCAGCAGATGTTCTCTGTACACAGGGAGAGCCTTTGAGGTCTAGGAATGGAGTTTTAAAAAATGAATATTTAAACAGGGCTCCCTTAGCATCTCTTTAACCAAGATGTGGGTTGTCATTGTTTTCAGAATTAATATTTGATACAATAGATCTTCCTTCTTGATTCCGATGAAATCTCAGCAGGGTTGGTTAGGGGATCGCACCTAGAACTCTGAGATAGGAAGACATAGAGCAGTGGTTCTCAACCTTCCTAATGCCGCGACCCTTTAATAGATTCCTCATGTTGTGGTGACCCCCAACCATAAAATTTTTTTCATTGCTACTTCATAACTGTAATTTTGCTACAGTTATGAATCATAATGTAAATATCTGATATGCAGGATGTATTTTCATTGTTACAAATTGAACATAACCCACAGGTTGAGAACCACAGAGAGGCAAAAAGGTTTCTTTTTTTATTTTTAAATAAAAATCTTTTTTGTTTTTATATAATAGTCATTTCTGCAGATACATCCCCCTTCCCAGATTGAACTCTCCCTTTTTTTTTTAATTTTTTTTTTATTTACTCATTTATTTTTAATTTACAAGATTCAGTTCCACA
>CM053586.1:261600763-261643524 GCA_028646515.1 Pseudochirops corinnae
AAGGGAGGGGAGAAAATCTGAAACTCAAGTGATTGTGGAACTGAATCTTGTAAATTAAATGAGTAAATAAAAAAAAATTTTTTTTAAATAAATAAATATTTATTCTGTCTGTCTGTCTGTCTGTCTGTCTCTCTCTCTCTCTTTCTCTCTCTGTCTCTGTCTCTCTCTGTCTCTGAATGGACTGGGAAAATGAGCACCAAGTTCCTAAGGCTTTAGAATCCTACACAAAAATTTCAAAACTAAATCAGATGTTTCAACAGTGTCTGTGTCTCA
Source organism: Pseudochirops corinnae (assembly GCA_028646515.1). Lineage (NCBI taxonomy): Eukaryota > Metazoa > Chordata > Mammalia > Diprotodontia > Pseudocheiridae > Pseudochirops > Pseudochirops corinnae. The sequence goes on from CM053586.1 coordinate 261,601,037, forward strand.
AATCTCTAAATCCCTGCCTTTGAACCTCTGGAGGCCATGAGCATGAGTTGGCAGTTTGCTTGTAGGTCAAAGTCACTTCCTTTCTTTAAGAATGCAAGGAACACTTAGGGGTTTCTCCTGGAAACACCAGGAGAGATTTGGATGAGGGGGTAGCCTTGGAATGAGTCAAAAGGCAGATTTCTGGAAATTCCTTTTTGCAGGAATTTATGATGAGGAAACTTTTCAGGAAGAACTTGAGTACCACATTGCTGCTTACATGCAGCATCAAATATTTAACTATATTTAGAAAATGTTTCCAAACAAGATAACTTTGGTGCAATTCATATTTCTGTCAGACTACACTAATTTGCCTGGAGCAAAATGGTACTCGTTTGGATAGAGATACAGCCTTCCCCAGAGAAGGCTTCCAGCACTGGGAGCTGCTTTCTAAAGGCTCCATCCCAGGAAGCTTAATGGGTCTGTGGCCAATGAGAAGGGTCCACTTTTACTGTCCATTACTACTCAGAGAATGAGTCTAAGAAAGGTCAACGGGACCATCTATGCAGTACAACAGCTGCAGTGAATAAGACCTGTCAGGGAACAGAACCTAAACTTCCTAGCCTTAAAATCTCATCTCATTTTCATGGATTTACTTGTGATTCTGAGAAAATGATGAATGTTAATTCATCATCCTTCTTCATAGCATACTTGGGCATCTTCTGTCACCCTTATAACCTGTACTATGATTACTCATCCCTTTTCCTTTATAAGAATAAGGCCTCCACGGTACTCTGAGGAGAGGGGTCGGTATAATCACCTCCATTTTACTGCAGAAGGAATAGAGATGAAAAGGCTCATACGACAACACCCTAGGGGCTAAGCTGGAATGCTAACTTCCACATGCTAGCTCTCCTCTGAATCCAGAATAGTCCAAGTTGATAAACCAGTGAAAGAGTTCAAATGAAAGCTCACTGGAAGCCCTTCCAATAGGCTCTGGAGACTTCAAGACTCTTTTGCAAGTGAAATGGGGGTCTGGTATATGTGCTGGCACCAGCAGTTTGCTAAGATAGCAGCATCACATGCCCAGAAGATGCCAGGGAGCCAGTTCTAGGAGACAAAAAGACTGGAGCATGCTTAAACCTTCCTCATTGCTTTAAGATGTAGTTGGGAGGAGGCTACTGACCCAAAACTGTAGGCGTCTTTAAAATCCCCACTGGGTGAGATCTGGGATTCTCTCTCTTGGTTCAGCTGAGTAAACTTGCTCCCAACTGAAGAGTTCCTTCAGTCTGTGTTGTCCGGTTTGTATTTTCCTATGTACACTTTCTCTGATTTCTGTTTTGCTGTCAGCTTAGATAAATGGGGTTTCTTTGTTATAAAAAATAAATAAAAAGGCCTGAGTTCGAGCCAGCCAAGGTCTTTGCTACATTTGTACCTGAGGGAATGAGGTCATTGTTTCATTAATAGCCTCCTTGCCAAGGCCATGTGGCCCTGAGATAGGGCCTGGGTCTTCGCCTTTTTTATGTGGTTTTTTACGTGGTTTTGTTTTTTTCAGTTGTGGGTACAAAGAATGGGGTCTCGGATCTGGATGAGGAGCAAGAGCTGGGGGAAGAGTCATGGGGAATGCAGGAGTCTAGGAATATAGTCTGGGCACTGGAATCAGAATAGTACAGCCTCCTCTCACCCCTGCCCCAACATTAGAAGCAAAGGTCTAGCGCTTCCACCCAGCAGAAGCTGGTAGCAATCAATGCTGGCTTTGCACTTGAACCTGGACGGACCAATCTTATGTAGGAACTGAGATAAGCTGTTAGCCTAAATCTTCTCCAGAAATGTGGGTGGGATAGGGATGATTATGTCCCCAAGGTAGTAGAGGAAATGTTTTTAGCTTATTTTTGCTATATCTGTGAAGTTAGTACCTCTCAGTATCTGTAGAAGTTTGCTGGGTATTAAATAATAAAATGGAACTGCTCCCCTGCCCTCTCCCCCCAAAATGGAAGAACATAGTAGATGGAGCTTTGAGCTGGTAGTGGAGAAAAGAGAGATTCACAAACCCCTCAGAGGAGATGTGACAGCCCTGGCCTTGAGGAACTGGGGGCCAGAGTCAGTCACTGTACATAAGAAATGGAAAAACAGGGATTAAAAAGCTGAGAGTTCTATGGACAAGTTAGATGCGGCAAGAGAATGGATGATTCAAATACCTAGGTTGCCTCAGTGTCTGGAAGCTATGGAAATGTTATAGGGTTTCAGACATCTGTTCAAATCCGATCTCAGATAGTTACCAGTCTCTCAGTTTTCTCATCTGTAAAATGGGCTTCCTCACAGGGTTGTCATAAGGACAGAATAAGATAACATATACAAAGCTCTCTGAAAACCTTAAATACTAGCTATTATTACCTAGTCAGGAGAGCCAACCAAGTCCTGATTCTATTACATGCTATGTGACTGAAAAGTCATTTGATCACTCCTCAAAGTGATTCATTCTCTTATTTTTTTCTCATTAGTTATCTCATGTTTCCTCAGTTTTCTCATCTGTAAAATGGGGGTAATAATGCTTATACTCCCACCCCCCACCTACAAGGCTATTGTCAGGGAAGTGCTTTATAAACTATAAAGCATCACATAAATAAATGTGGATTAGTATTATTTTTTACTTTTTTAAAAAAGATCAACCAACTGATTTCTTGATTATTTTAGACTGAAATTAAAATTCATTTTGCTTTGAGAATTTTGTGGCACCCCTTGAGATGAGGTGAAGGAACCTTGGGAGATGGCAAAATCAGGGTGGTGGAAATCACCATGCTTGTATCAGGAAGGGAGAACTCCCTCATAGCTGGAACTCTGGTAAGGATCCAAACCAATATATTTAAACTACCATCTACAAAAGTCATTGGCCCTAAACCAAGTATTTGGGCTCAAGCTAAATCTGACACCTTCCTGGGGTAGTTTACAGAATGTACCCATATCTCAATTTTTTTCCTATTTAAGAAAGTGATATGAAAGAGTGTTATTCAGAGACATTGGAAAGGTCTACTCTATTCAGTATTTCTTTGAAGCTATATAAATACTATTCTACAATGCTTTTCATAGAGACCTGCCTGGGGGAAGGGGGGCAGGGGCGGGGCTGGACTCTGGTGGAGCCAGAAAGACAGTCTCTGGAAGGGAATAAGCATTTATATAAGTATCTGTTATGTGTTGCCTATTCAGACCCAAGAATTCTGCATTCCAGAAACATATGGGCATGAGAGATGCCCATTTGAGAAAAGCCAGATTCTGCTCAGACCAGCACAGCTTCAAGGCTTACCAAGCTCAGGATCTCAATTTTACTCTATGGCCAGGAGCAAAAGGATCAGAGACCATTGATGTTACAAGCCCAACAGGGTTGAAGAGAAATCTCATTTTGCAACATGGCCTTTATGGCTTCAGAACAGGGAGTGGAAGTCAGAACCTATTCGGAGACATGGAATTTTGAGAACGTAAGATGTATGGACTATAGAACATAAGCTTCTTGAGGGCAGGACCTCTTTCCAACTCAATTCAATAAACACTTATTGAGTGCCCACTATGTTCCAGGCACTGTGCTAAGTACTAGGCATACAAAGAAAAGGTGGAAGTGGGTCCCTGCCCTCAAGGAGCTTACAGTCTAATGGCAAAGACAACATGCAAACAATTATATACAAAGCAAGCTATATACAGGATAAATGGGAAATAACTAAAAGGGAGAAAGGTGTGGGAATTAAGAGAGGTTGAAAAAACCTTCCTGTAGAAGGTGGGGTTTTCGTTGGAACCTTAAAGGAAGCCCGGGAGGTCAGTAGTCAGAAGGGAAGAGGGAGACTATTCCATACAGCCAGCTAGTAGCAGGGAAGCTGTTTTCCAACAGGAGAAGAGCCCCAAAGGTTCTGCCACAAAGAGAGCGAATATGGCATCTTGGGACTACCCACATTTCTGGCTGTTGAGTGGTATCTGAAGCACATACCTACACATAGGATCAAAAGAAAGCATACATGCAAAGTCTTTTGCAAACCCTAAAGTGTTATGCTATATTAGCTACTAATGCTATTACTATTATTTATTATTATTGTAAAGTTACACCTAGAAAACCAGTTGGTTTAGTTTGCCCTCCTTAAGAATAAATTATATCACTAGGCCATATATCTCTCTCTCCAGTGGAGTTAACCTAAGAAAAACCAAGTTAAAAAAACAACAACTTTGTTAAGTAATTGTCACTGCAATCTTTGGAGGAGGAAATAAGTCATTAGACCTCTGAAGAAGGGCAGAACTTTGGGGGGGCAAGGAAATGGGGAAAGTGTGGGGGAAATGGGACTTCTTTAGTTTAGGGACCTGAGCTGTTAAACTATTTGCATACTACTAAGTTTCCAGCACAGTAATAGAAGCAGTATCTCCTGAACTGTGTTCCCCCTTCAGCTTCCCCCAATTTGGCCTATATATGGAAATCTCTCCACTCCCGTCATATAAGGGAAGTTGGTCAGCAAAGCACTCCTATATCTGAAACCCAGTGCTGACTCAGAATCAAATTCCCATTAGTTCTGAATAATCAGACAGTTTACATCTGAGTGATTCCCAAAATGGAACAGTAAAATTAAAGAATCCAGGAGAAGTCACTCCATTAACATGTTTTTCTAATAAGGAGAAGGATGATTCTCCCCAGGCAAATCCATTCTTTCTCCAGAGGGGTTTTAGCTACTCTCGTCATCATGGCATCAAATTGAAAAACATCTCCAAGCAGAGGAAACCCAGAGTGACTCCCCTGGGGTTTTTAGGTACAGAATCAGAGGGCTGGAGGAATGCAGCTACGTCTACTTGATGCAATAGGAAATAGAGGCTAGGATTTTGGGGGCTACTAAAGCAAGACAGAGAGGTAGCCTAGTACAGTAGGCAGAAAATCACTTTGTGAATAAGTACCTTCTCTGAAACATACTGGTTGTGTGACCCTGGGCAAGTCATCAACCTCCCAATATCATACCACTATTCCATTAACTTCTATGGCTCTCTATTATTTTAGGATAAATATAAAGTATTCTGTTTGGGACTTAATACTAACACTTTGTAACTTAGACCCTTTCTACATGTCCACCCTATTTATATAGGCTCTTGCTCTAAGCCTCCCAAACCTACTGACCTATTTTGTTGTTCCACACACAGAGTGCTCCATCCCTGTGTCTTTCCCACATGAAATGGTCCACTGTCTCTGCATACCTGAATAAATGGAAAGATACTCAAGACACAGCAAGCATCTGGCCATAGCTGGAGTAAGTAATGGTAGGATGCAGGCTTAGGTAAGGGCCAAACACCAAGGATTCCTTCACATCATTGGGGGGATGATGGTAGGATGGGAAAACCCAAGAGGTCAAGGTAGGAGATGTCCCTTGAGGGGGGCATCTTCATATCACCCTCACCCTGTTCATCTAAAAAACCCAACATACGCTGACAGTATTAACGCACAGGTAAATGTCCAGAAAAGCTTCTTTCCACATAGTGGTCCCTATTGGTATCCGGGTATTTATAAGCTGTTTCACACAGAACTGGTCCATTATTAGCTGTATCCACTGACAGCCCCTGACTATCCCTAGGACACTGCGCCACCTTGGAGGGGGGAGGTAAATCTGGTAGGAATAGGAGGTGAAAGAGGGTGAAGGCCATATTACCTTTCTAAGATCCATTCTAGTCATTCAATCAGTCATAGGATCATGAATTTACTGAATAGAACTGAACTGAATTACAGGCAGTTAGGTGGCACAGTGGATAGAGTGCTGGGCCTGAAGTCAGGAAGACTCATCTTCCTGAGTTCAAATCTAGCCTCAGACACTTACTAGCTGTGTGACCTTGGTCAAATCACTGAACCCTGTTTGCCTCAGTTTCCTCATTTGTAAAATGGGCTGGAGAAGAAATGGTAAATTAGTCTACTATACTTGCCAAGAAAACCCCTAAATGGAGGCATGAAAAGTTGCTCACAACTGAAAAAATGACCGAACAACAACAGCAAGAATTACAGGCAGGGGCCCCCAGGGGTGAGGAACCTAAGGCCTCGAGGCCACATGTGATCTTCTAGATCCTTGGCCCTAGCAGCCTTTTGACTGGGCTAACTGACATAATCATTGTAAAGCACTTAGCACAGTGCCCAGAATATAGTTAGGCACCATATAAATGTTCACTATTATCTATCTATCTGCCCTCTGTCTACCCATCAGATCTACAGCTAGATGGCACAGTGGAAAGAGCACTGGACCTGAAGTCATGAAGACCTGAGTTCAAATTTAACGTTAGACACTTACTAGACCCTGGGCACATCAGTTTACCTCTGTCTCATTTGTAAGACGGGGATTATGATAGCACCCACCTCCCAGCCTTACGATGAGGATCAAATAAGTTAATAATTACGAGCACTTAGCCCAGTGCCTGGCACACAGTTAAGCACTGTATAAATATGAGCAATTATTACTGTTAGTTACTGTCTATCATATATCTATGTGTATGTTTGTTCATCCTTTATGTGTTTATTTCTGGATGGAAGAAGATGCTTGGTAGCTTTGCTGGCCACTTGAAGAAACTCCAGGTTGCATCCACTTTAGCTAGACTGTGGTTGATGGGCTGCACCCTGTACCACCAGCCTTCTCCTTTGCCCTCTCCTCACTCAGGGTGGGACCCGAGTCTCCTATTTCTTTCCCCCACAGCTTCTAGAACATTACCCAGTCCAAGGCATAGAGTCTCAATAAACATCTGTTGGATGCCAAATGAATTAATGAATCCCCAAACCCACTTGCAATAAGAGTTTGGGAATAAAAAGAGAAAAGAGACAGAAAACACATCTTTCTCCAATCCTTTGCCCCAACCTACAGAAGCTCCAAGTATTTATGTCACACTTCCTTGATGTCTCTTTAACAAAAGGACACAGATGGGAAAGATCGAATGTCTGGTACTTCATTCCTCTCATTCAATCCTATCTTAGGAGTTAAAGACACCGATCTGGTGATGGAGAAAAAAGGGCTTCCCAGGTCCCATCTGATGGCCACAGAGTAAAACCACCTGCCCATCAAACAATATGTTCTCAGGACACATGCTAAGTATTGCCACACCACTCACTACCTGTGGGGTCTTGGGGTAAGTCACTTCACAGCCCTAGCCGTGTTTCTTCATTTGTAAAATGGGGGTGGGGGTGCGAGGTGGATTAGATCATCTTTCCTGACTAGTTTAAGTATATGATTTCAAGAATTCAATGAAGATTTGGCATTCAGATCTTCTGGCTGGAGAAGGAACATGAGGGGAAATGAACTCTTTCCACCCCCTCCTTCAGTCGGAGATTGCATTCCTCTTCAATGTTTGTAGTTCATCCTTTGTTTCTGAATAGGACAAATGACATCATGGGGTGATGTCTTGAATTGCTTGTGAATTGGATTTAAGTGAGGGCAGATTTAAGTTGTCAGCCTCACTATGTCTTCCAGAGTCATCCAAGTCCAATGGCAGGATAAAAGTCAAGACGATTGGCGATGGCCTGGGATGAATGGGTGACCTTGGTCCCCTTGATATCTGATTATGCTCTAAGTGCTCTACAATGCCTGTTTCTGTTGTCTTCATGGCTGTTGGATGTATGGGGGTGTTCAAGGAGGACTAGTACCTCTAGTGTGAAGACTTCAGGGCTGCTCATCGACCTTTGGTGTCCATCTCTCACCCATCTCTCATCACTATGTTGGGGTCAAGGTACAGTTTGTCTGACTGTGGCTGGTCAGACCAATACAAGCTTGGAAGGTTTTACCACAGGTTGGGCACAAATAGTCCATATGAACATTTGGAGTGATGATGTCTCTAAATTTGCTGCTGTAATTTGAGCTACTACAATTCTGCTCTGCTCATAGAGCACAGCACCTTCTTTGATGTGGGCATGCCATGCTGGGTGGTCAGTCTCACCATCAATTCCAAAGTTCTTCAGAGGGACCTTAAGAGCATCCTCATATCATTTCTTCTGACAACAGCCAATCAACCATCTCTTACCTGTGTCTCCAAGAAGATGAAGCATGGACAGTGACCACACCCTGGTAAAACTGTCTCAGCAGACAGATTAAGCCAGGCTGAGGGTAGCCAGCAGACCTCAAACCCATTGGTGAGTAAAGGGGATGTTTACTTACTCCAATACTTCCCCTCGGAGAATGGGTAGATAAGAATATTCCTCTTTCATAGTTTATTATGGAATGCTCCATTTCTACCTAAAACACTGTTTCAAAGCAACCTACATGCCATTCACCTCTTCTTCAACATAATTCATCCCCTTATCCATCTCTAACCTCCATGAGGCCAATAATTAGAAGTTCCCCCGTGCCTGGTAAATACTTCTGCCTCCCTGGTTTCCTTGAAAACTCTGTTCAAGTGACACCTTTTCATGAAACCTCTTATGATCCTCCTCAGCTTCCAATATCCTTCCCCGCCAAAAAAATTTTATTCTGTATTTACTACTTTTAATGGATATGTTTGTCTCCCTCAATAAAATATAAGCTCTTTAAGGGTAGGAACTGTTTAATTTTCATCTCTATGATCTCCAGTGACTTATACAAAGTAAACATAAGCTTGGTGATAAAATCCCCATGGCAATAGAAGGGCACCTGCAAATTAATTGGAGGCAAAGACAACAATTATCACTCACATCATATGGGGAGGTATCCCAACACTGGAAAGCATGGGCTACAGGGATGGTAGGTGGTTGCTGAGTGTGTTTGGAAAGAGAATGAGGGGGATATCTGAATTTAGATTCATTGGGAGGGAAGAAAACCTTGATTTTCATTTGCATGAGCCTAAGCTAGGCTCAGAAACTGACCTCTTAACAATAATCACCCAAGATACCTGCTTAGATGGGAAGCAATCTTCAGATCTAAGAGAAAGGTCTTCAAGGTGCAGGGAAGCAGTCGTCTTGTAGGCTTGGTCTCCAATGTAAACACCTTCACCCTACCCTACCCCATAATGGGAAAGTCTCCAAAGGGCTCTGATGAGGAACATATGGGAAAGAGCAGGGCAATAATCCCATAGTCCCAGAACAGCAACCACAGGGACAGACTGGTTCAGCTGATAAATAGGAAGACACCCAAAGCCCAGAGCCAGGGCTGATGGGTACCTCCCTCTCTTCCACTTGCTGCCAAGCCACTTTGTTCCACCTCCAGTTCGATGATTCTGTCTCCTCTTTGCTAGGAGATCATAGGAATCAAAAGATTTAGATCTAAAGGAGGCCTTAGAATTCAGCCAGTCCACCCTCTCCTCTCCCCACTCCAATTCTGCAAATAAGGAAACTGAGGTCCACAGAGGCTAAAATCTCACCCAAAGTCAGTCAGATATACTGAACAGCAGAACTGGAATTTGAACTCAGGACCTCTGGCTCTAAATCCCATACCCCTTCCACTATGAAATTATTCTGACAAGTGGCCCTAAAAGGTCATTTTTCTGCAGAGGGGGAATGGTTGTTGTCTTATATGGCATTATCTTAAGGATCTAGAGATGTCTCCCAAACATCCCTTTAATTGAAAGGTCAGGCTATAGGAAGGAAAATTGGGGAGGGTTTAAATAAGGATTTTGGAAGGCTGATATCAAGGCAAGACCCTGCCTACAGTACAAACCATTTCATTTTTATCTTTCTATCTCTAACGCCAAATACAGTGTCTGATACATAGTAGGTGTTTAAGAAATGCTTGCTGTTTGATTGAGTTCAACAACCAAGTGGCCAACCCAGCCAGACCCTACCCAATGACTACTATGTGAAACCTCCCATCCATCAAATGGTGAATTCTCTGGACAGGTGTGAAGTTTTGCCTGTAAACTGATAGGTCTTCTGGATAAACACATACACACATACATGTTCCCACATACGCATACATACACTCCCAAAATTTTTAGCTTTATTTTCCATCCTGCAGAAGGAGGAAAGATGCCTAGGCTGTTTGCAACGTAAGTTTCTATATCTGGGCTGTCTTGCAATGTCGTCAACAGAGATGCAGGAAGCTCCTGCTTATTTGCCTAAGAGATCTTTTCTTGATAGGACCAGGGATCTGAACTCTCATTGTTCCTTTAATAATGCATAAAGATTAAGCACAAGAACACAAAAAATAGATTTGCTCCTCCCCCACCTCCACAGCCCTTTTGGTGCAGGAATAGCTGGGGTGGGGCCCAGCTAATAAGACAGCTAACATTTATATGGTGCCTACTATGTGCCAGGGACTTTGCTAAGCACCTTACTATTATTACCTCATTTAAGCCTCACAACAACTCTAGGAAGTAGGCGCATTTATTGTCCCCATTTCACAGTTGAGGAAACTGAGGTAGATAGACATTAAGTCCCTCAATCAGTGTCACAGAGCTAGTGAGTATCTGAACCTGGATTTGAACTCAGGTTTCCCCTATTCCAGACCCAGAGCTCTATCCACTACGCCACCTACCTATCCATCATATATGCCTTTACTGACTACATGCAGCCTCCCCAACTTTCCACCAAACCTCTGGTCCCACTATGAAAAAGAGGTGGTCACCAATTCATACTACAGGTCCTCACGACAGCATTAATTAGAGTAGAAAATATACTGAGGTCAGACTTTATTTTAAAATGGGGATCATTTTTTTTAATGATGGGTTCCTCTTTTGAGAGAATTTGTGAAAAGAATGGTGATTGCAAGTAAAAATTAAGCAAGTAATAACCCTGTAAGAATCGGGGAACCCCCTCTGCACCTGTCATTCATAACCACGTCAGGCCTTAAGCTGCACATTCTTCTGACCTTCCCTCCAGCCCAAGTCTCTCCAAACATGGGGCAGGACGACAGTCTGATACTACATCAATTATACGTGAGTGAGGGGAAGGTTTTCTGTTTCTAAAGCCATCACCTGATACTCTAACAGCTTTCAGGGAGAGGGGAAGGAGAACCCATCATACCCTTCAGAAGCTCTTGGTTATATGCATTTTGGTTTTTGGGTTTTTGTTGTTGTTTTTAAATTTTTTTAAAGGAACTCAGTGAAATTCTCAGAAGGGAAAGCTCTGCAGAAAGGGGTGTTTACATCGTTCCACTGCATACAGAGAAGGAAGTGGTTGCTATAACCCCAAGGGGGAAATGCTTATTTGAAACAGGAAAATGGAACTCTTACTACTTTCCATTAAAAGCACTTGAGAAGCCAGCCACATCTTGAGATATCCAAACAGTTCTGATGGTGGGAGGGCAGGGGGTGGTGGTGCCATGCCACAGCTGAATTTTTGAGATCCCCATCAGAGATCATAGATTTAGGGTTGGAAGGGACCTGAGAAGGTCATTTAAGTAAAACCCTCTCATTTTTACGGATGAGGAAATTGAATCGTTAAGTGATTTGCCCAGGGTCGCCCTGCTAGTGACTTACTTATATGAGGTTGGGTTTGAACCTACATCTACCTAGTCTCTACATCTTCAAGGCTGCTACGAAACCATAGATGGTTTCTTTCCCAAGTTTCTCATTTCTTCTAACAGAGACTTAACAGGATTACGCGAAAATGGCAGGCAATAAAGGTCAAGAGTCTAAATATGTAGGAAGTACTGTGGGCTAAAAGACTCTAATTCTCCTTCCCTGACCTCACCACTCCTGGCTTATCTCTACGAGCGCCTTATCTGTCCAGACTTCCAGTTGGTATAGTATAAAGAGTGTCCCAAAAGTCTAAATGTAGTTGTGGATGCTAGCTTTATGGCTAAGACTTTTGAGGTACTCTGTATGTCCTGGACAATGACATTAGGAGGGAATAAATATTTGAATGAGACAAGAGAAGTTAAATTGATCGGATAACTGAACAATGTGACACTATTTCCTAGGTCAACTGCTTGGAGGACCAGACTGAATTGAATCCAGTCTATCACATTTTCAATTATAACTAAAAACAAACACTCAAATTAGGTCTGCTTTCTCCTCCAAAAATGCTTTTCCCACAACAAATATGAGGAAAAAATATATGTGTACATATACATTATATGTATATATGAGAAGGCTAGGTGGCTAGTGGATAGAGCACTGGGTTTGGAATCAGGAAGATTCATCTTCCTGAGTTCAAATAGGGCCTAAGACACTTACTAGCTGTGTGACCTTAGGCAAGTCACTTAACCTTGTTTGCCTCAGTTTCTCATCTGTAAAATGATCTGGAGAAGAAAATGGCAAAACCATTCCAGTATCTTTGCCAAGAAAACTTCCCAAAAGGAAGGTCATGAAAAGTCAGACACAACTGAAACTACTCAACAACAACAAATGTATATGTATGCATGTAAATTATTTATTCCAAAAGAAATGAGGCACTTGCCTAATTTCTGACAGGCCTCAGGCCTGTGAACTTGCACTTATTTGCAAGGCTCATTGACTGATTGATCCAAGGCTACTTTCTTCTAACTGTTTTAAATCAAGGCTTGAATCTAACTTAAGAGACAGGAAGCACTAACTGCTCCCCATGGCCTCTAAAAACCTGCACCCAGCACAGTACCACAGTGGGGGCATGGGACAGTGCTCACAGTAGCTAATATGCTACCATCTTGGTTTGAACTATCTCACATGAAAGTCTTATTGAATTTAAATCTGCCAACTTAGGAGCCATTTCTTTCCTCCTTAGCAGTTCCATTTAGAAGATCCATAAAGAAATATACCTGAAATTCTCTACGAGAAAGGAAAATATGGCATCTTGAGGACCAAGGAAAACCCACTGTCCACATTGCTCACCCAGTAGAGCTAGCCCAGAGCCCTGAATCCAAGAACATTGGGAATAACAGTGCCTCTTGAACCACTGATCCTCTATCCATCAACGGAGGAAATCACTGCGGAGAAAAGGATACCTTTCTTTGTAACTACCCAAGTTGACTGCTGACCAATTGCTACTGACTGACCAGCGAGCTCACAAGCTCCAGGAGCAGCAGCACAGAACTCTCCTTCCACACCAACCCCCAACCCACCTCTCTCACTGGCCCCACTTCCAGCCATCATCCCTGGAAGCAATACCATATGCCTCAATTTGTACCCCCACAGAGAGGGAAGGCCCAGAAAAGAAAACTCTCACCACCAAAGTCCTTGGCACTGTCACATAGTTCAACACCAGAAACTGATAAGATTTTTATCAGTGAATGTGACATTAAAGAAACTGCATTTCTATCTGCTTGGTGTTCTACCCTAAGGGCCATGGGCACTTTCCATCTGACTTGCAGTTGAAACCTCCTGTGTGTGTGATCTCGTGAAAATGTGAACCTCTTGAAAGCAGGGACTGTCTTACTTTTCTATCTGAATCACCAGCACTTTGCAGTGTTTATACATAGTAAGCACTTAATAAATGCTTTTTACATTCATTCATTCATTCATTCATTCATCTAAACCAGTGGTTCTCAACCTGCGGGTTATGTCCAATTTGTAACAATGAAAATACATCCTGCATATCAGATATTTACATTACAATTCATAACAGTAGCAAAATTACAGTTATGAAGTAGCAACGAAAATAATTTTATGGTTGGCGGTCACCACAACTTGAGGAACTGTATTAAAGGGTCGCAGCATTAGGAAGGTTAAAAACCTCTGATCTAAACTGTTGTAGAAGGCAGTGGGAGCTGTGAACAGCACACTGAAAGACAAACCTAAAGCCCCCTGTTCTTAGTCTTTCATCTGCCACCTGTGTCACCTTAGGACAAGTCACCTGACCCTAATTCTTGTTCACTTACCTCATAGGGTCGTTATGAAGATCATATGAAAAAGAAAACAGGTGTGTGTGTGCTCTAAAAGCATAAAATACTCAACAAGCATTATTGCCTTGAGATATATTCATAGAATCTGGGATCTAGAGCTTGAAGCAACCTCAGACATGGATCAAACAATCAATGAGCATTTACTAGTATCATGTATATGTCTATACAGAAGCTCTCCGTCTTCATATAGTGTGTATATATACATATATATATAGAGAGAGTACATATATAGATATATATAGATAGAAAGATAGATAGATAGATAGATAGATAGATAGATAGATAGATAGATAGATAGATATAGGTACACATACATACACAGAGAGGGAGAGAATGTGTGTCAGTGTATATTCACACATATAGTCTAGTCCAGGGGCGGGGAACCTGTGGCCTGGAGGCCCCTCAATAAAAGGGTATGTTCTGTGAAATTTGAATTCAGTCAAAGGGCCACATTTAAGGACCTAGAAGGCCAAATGTGGCCTCCAGGCCTCCAGACTAGCCCCACCTCTGGTCTAGTCTATAAACTTGAGGGAGGAGGGGACAAAGACAAAGAAGAAACATCTCCCTGCTCTCGAGAAACTTACTGAGATTATAATACCACATATATTAGATATAAATAGAGATTATATATAGATTTGTTGTTGTTCAGTTGTTTCAGTCATGTCTGATTCTTTATGACCCCACTGTGGGGTTTTCTTGGCAAAGACACTACTAAAGTGGTTTGCTAATTCCTTTTCCAGCTCATTTTACAGATAAGGAAACTGAGGCAAACAGGGTTAAGCGACTTGCCCAGTGTCACACAGCTAGTAAGTGTCTTAGGCCACATTTGAACTCAGATCTTCCTGACTCCAGGTCCAGGATTCTATCTACTATGCCAAGTAGCTGCCCTGCATAAATAGATTATATAGATTATAAATTTTTAAAAATGATATAGAAAATAAATTATATGGATTATATAAAATTTCATTCTATAATGTAATGATTAAATCATCTAAAATACCCTTCTCATTTTATAGAAACTAAGGCCTACAGGGGATAAATGACTTGTCCAAGATCACGTACAAAGGCAGTGGCAGGGGTCACATTTGAACTCAGCTCTCGTGACCATGGTGTTCTTTTTGCCGTTGGAAACCTAGAGAGCCCAGGCTATAGCCCATAAACTTGGCAGCACAGCTCAACAATTCCTACACACACATTTTGATCTCAGCAGCCTACAATAAGAACAATTCATTCTTCTGGATGTTTCTGTTTTGTTCACTCCATGCCCTTGGAGCTTTTTCTCTTCGCTATCCCCCCAAATAAAGCATGAAACATTGAACTGGGAGAGGAGACCAATCAGAAGGAATCTTAGAAATCCTCCAGTTCAGCAACTTCCCCTACCCCCATAACAGGTAAGGAAACTGAGGCATGAAAGCTTATGACTTGGCCAAGATCACACTAAATAGTGTCAGTGCCAGCTTTGGAAGCCAGGAACTCCCGCCTCCAAACCCAGAGTTCTTTCCTCTGTGCCACAGAACGCTCCATGACATTGATGAGTCACACCAGCCCCTGCATTAACAAGTTTCTTTGGTATCTCCAGACCTGTCCCAAGCTATCCGGGACAGGCAGCATCCGCAGACTGCCTCCTCTGTTCTCAGTAGGCTCCGCTTCCCCTCCCCTCCTCTCTCTCCTCCTTCCCCAACCCCCAAACAGTCTTGGAGGCCCTACAGCCATCTGAAACCGTGTTTTCCTAAAACCCTCCAGGCCAAAGGCATCCTTGTCATCTGTACCAGGAGGGAGTTACCCCTCGGGGATTTCTAAAGTTTCCAGAGCACACAAAGGGGTATTCTCACCAGGGTATTACCCAATCCCTCAGGAGTTTGCTAGGAGCCCTAGGAAAGAGCTGACTTGGGAGGCCTAACGATTAGCTGACTGGCGGCTGGCAAAGGATTTGGGCAGCTTTTTTTCTTCTCTGTTTTTCCTTAACTTCCAGAGAACCAGCACAAAATGTCACAGAAGAGACTTCTCCCTAAAGGTCACCAAGGGCCGAGGAAGAGCCTTGGAAGAAGCGGTGAGCCATAGGTGCAGAACGAGGCACAGGTTTTCGGCTGCGGTCAGCACGATTTGTTTTGCTTGGCTGTGCTTAAATGTTAGAAGGGAGGTTCTCTCTGGGCTGGGTGGAGGAGGGGAGGCATGGGGAAATGGCAGTGATGTTAAAGAAAGAGAATAGAACATCAATAAAACATTTTAAAAGATAAACAAAGCAGTGGAAACTGTTTGGGGCTTTGTTCGGAGAAGCTTAAGCCTTTTCTTAAAAAAAAAAAAAGGGCTCAAAACAGGCTCTTTCTGTCTCAGCTCCCCAGCTTTCTCCTCGGAGGCTGGGTCAGCCCCAAGATCAGCCAATGACAACTCCACGATGCCAACTCAATGCAGTTTTAAATAAGTCTTACCCTCAAACCCCTAACTCCCCAACGCCCATCCCCACTGGCTTCAGGCTTACATTGGGTTGCTGTTGGCATATATGTCCAGGGTCCTGGTCCCCTAATGCCTCCCTAGATACATCATTTAACTTCTAACGAAAAGAAGCAAGTAGGGAGAGCCTAGTGAAATGAAACTAAACGTATTGGACTCAAGTGATCAAAGACAGTGTGGGCACTTGCCTGGGGCTCATTCCCAGGGCCAGTGATGGTCAACCTAAGGGTGAAAACCTGCAGGAAAGTAAAGCCTCTCTTCTTCCACTCTTCTCTCCTGGGACCAAAGAGGCAATCAAGGAGACTGGTTCCCCGGGACTAACATCAATTTCTTTCACTCATTCATAACCATTCAACAAATTTTGATTATGGAATATGCAAGGGCTGTACTAGATACCTTCCAAAGGCTCAAATTCCGTAATTCTGCAATATTAAGCACATGTAGCATTTTGACTGAATCCATACTTTACAGGATAAAACTTTTTATTAGGGGGCTTTTAATAAGGGGATGACTTATAGGGAACCTATAACCTAGTAAGGAAGACTGTATGAATAAAGCTAACTAGGATACGAATTAAGATATGCTAAGTGAATAATATAAGCTCTACGCTTTTGTACATAGTAAATGCATAATTAATGCTTGTTTAAGTTGTTGAATATGATTAAGATGAGTACAAAGTACTACATAGTCAGAAATGAGAGTGAGCTAGATCTCAAAGCTTGGGTGTGTATGGGATGAGTGAAAACTTCTCAATTTGGGGTGGTTAACTTTTCAAATTGCTTCTGTCAATCACTTTTATCTTCCTTTGTCTGTTTTCCCACCTTGGTGGGACCCTCCCCTTATCTTTCCTTGCTGTCCCAGTTGGGGAAGTATTTGGTGAAGTATGCCTCTCCACCAATGAGAGGGGAAACAGTCGGGGAAGGGTCTTGACTAAGTTAGGTTATAAATTCCAGCAATATCTTTTGTAACTTGCCTCTTCTCCATGATGAGTCATGGGGAAGACCGCCCTCTTCTCCTGGGGAAGAGAATAAAGTCTTGTTCTTATCCTAAGAGATCTCTGTGTTTATTTCTTTTCACTAAATTAAGGATGAAGGATATTTTTCATTCCAAACAGGTGTGCAGTATAACATTAAAAATCACTGGGCTTGGAATCAGGAGATCTAGGTTCAAATCCTGTCACTTACCAGCTGTGTGATCTTAGGCAAACTACTTGCTGGATCTCAGTTTCCTCATCTAGAAAATAGGTGGTTAAACTTAATCATTTCCAAAGTTTCTTCCAGTGCTAAAATTTTGTGATTCTGCGGATAGGATGTCAATAGACAAGAGAGAGGGGAGTATTCCAGATACAGGGAACAATGGGGGCAAGATTTCAGAGCTGGTAAAGTATGGAACATGTTCAGGAGAAAAGAATAGTTTGATTGAAATATATTGAACATGTACATTATGGGGAGTATTGTTAGATAAGGACAGAAGAGTAGAACGGAGGATGAGTCAACCAAGAGAGCAGCCTTGAAGCTTTTATATATATACCTTTCTGTCCCTATACACCATACATAAGATAGGGCATCAATCCCTCTACCACTCAGCTCTACTCTTCTTAAAACAAAAATTATTTAGTAGGTTCCTAATGTGAAAGCACTATGCTAAGTTTTAGAGGCCTAAGTTACTGGGTAAAAAAAAAAGTTAGGTTAAGGTATGGTCCCTGCCCTTATGGAGATTCCAGTCCAGCAGGTTTTCATTTTGCAAGGGATGCCCATCAAAATAAAAAGTGAAAATATGGTAAAGTACTGTCCAAGGAAGGCATCACGGTATAGGAGAAAGATCACTGAATCTGTCCTAGGACCAGAGTTCAAGGCCAGAATTTGCCACTTACTACCTAGGAAAGGTTGAGCAATTCACTTGACCTCTCCAGGCCTCAGTTTCCTCATCTGTAAGATAAGAGGGTGTCCCCTTTAAAATCCCATACAGTTCTATGTTTTTAAGTGGCCCACATACACCCCACTTACCTCCTTCACTACACAAAGCAAGGACTTCAGACAAAGGGCTTCCAAAAAGTAGAAGAGAGAGAGGGACAGGGTGAATTGACCTATTCCTAAAAGAGACAGGACTGTGCAAAGGGTTAGGTACAGGTTGTATGTGGTCTTGGCAACCGTCTTCACAATAGATTTATTATAGGCAGAGCTGGGGAGGGAAACTTCCTGTGTGATGAGTGAGGCCTCCCAGGAAGTGAGAACAGAGGTGTGATTAATACTCCAGGCAAGAATAACAGGATAGACGCCCAATAAGAGCCAATAAGATGGAAACAACCACGTTGGCCCCTGCTGGCATGCCACATGACTATATCTGAATCCTCCAGAAGAAGAAAGAATGATGCCTTTATGGGGAGACATCGGGCCAATTATAAAAGTGGAAAAACTTCACGTGCTGTGAAAGCTGGCAGGTCCTGAGACAAGAGGGCTAAAATCTCAAGGGACCAGACCTGAATCCCACAATGACCATAAGAGAGCACACGCACATGCGTACACACACACATGCACATCTATAGCACTAGACCATTTACTAAGCACTTTCCTCCAATGGTTGTGCAAACAAACATTATCACCTCCATTTTAGAGATGAGGAATGAAGGCTTGAAGATTAGACTGGTGCAGGAGGTGCTGGAGCCTATGTCATACAGCTGCCTCTCGTTCTCCCAGATGCTGTCCTTCTGATCTGAAATTGGGCCATTTTGTCATCACCCCACCTCTCTTGAAGACTTCAGTTTCCTCCTCTGTCAATTGAGGCCTGAATTGGACGACTTCTAAGGGTCATTTCCAGCTCTGAATCAATGCTATGAGCCTGTGCCCTCCAAAGTACCTACCTTCCAGCTCCAGATGGACGAGATTCTATGACCTCTAAGATGCCTTTAAACTCTCAATGTACGATCTTTGCATAAATGCCACCTTGGTGACATCTGAGCAAAGAACTCATACAAACTCCAAAGAAAACTTGCTGGCTGTGGATGGAATCTTTCCCACTTTTCCTTCTGCCCTCCACTCCTCCCCACCCACATTCCTATTCTTGCCTCAGGCTAGCAGCACCTTCAGAAATTCCAAGATCTCCAGCACCTTCACCTAGAGAATCCCCCTGAAACAATATGGTTACTTATCACTTTTGAAAGGGAGTGAACTACGAGTTTGGGGCTGGAGGAGGATGGGGGAGAAGGGAGGCAGGAAAGATGTGCAAGGGAAAGAAGGGAAGTGGGAGGGAATGAGCACTAACAGAGCCCCTGCTGTGTGTCCTGCACCATGCTAAGCACTTCACAAATCTCTCCTGTGATCCTCGTAAGAGGAATAAGCATTTACATAGCACATATTATGTGGCAGGCATGGTTCCAAATATCACGTTTGGTTCTCACAAGAGGACTATGGGAATAACCATTTATGAACCACAAGCTGTGTGCCAGGCACTGTGCTAAGTGCTTTTTACAAATATTATATCACTTGATTCTCACAACAACCCTTGGAGCTAGGCTCTATTATTATCTCCATTTTACAGTTGAAGAAACTGAGGCAAACAGAGGTTAAGTGACTTGCCCAGAGTCACAGAGCTAGCAAGTATTTGAGGCTGGATTTGAACACAGGTCTTCCTAGCTGGTTACCATTTTTCTGTGTTCCTTCTCTTACTCCTTTTCCCTACCAAAAAAAATTTAAATACAACATCTGACTCCCTTTTTGGAATGAAGAATGAGCATTTGACAACCTGCATCTGGGCAAAACCATTTTTCTTTCTTCTTATTATTATTAAACTTATTTACATATTTTTAGTTTTTAACATTCATTTCCATAAGACTTTGAGTTCCAAAGCTTCTCCCCATCTCTTCCTTCCCCCAACCCAAGGTGGCATGTAATTTGATACAGGCTCTACATATGCATTCATATTAAACCTATTCTCACATTAGTCCAAAGCCATTTTTCTTCTCTGCAAAGAGAATGGACAGAAGCCTTTTTTAAAAAAAATAAATAGAAGGCCTTATAATTAATGGACTACATTCCCTTGCCATGCATTAGTTCACCCACAAAAAAACAAGACTACAATGAATACTGAGAGAAGCACAAACTCTCATTGCTCCTGTGCAGATCAGCCAGAGAGGAGTTAAAATCAAAAGAAAAGAAAAAATAAAAAAAAAGAAGGAAGTTTTGTCACAATGAAGAATCTAAATGTTTTTCTATTGATATTAGCACCTCAGTCAAATGCCAGCATTTCTACCCTGTTTAGGGAAGCCATTGGCAACCCAAGAGACATCCCTAAATCACCCTGCTACCTCGGGGTCAACTTAGCAGCAGCAAGAAGTCTCCCTGACCCCCGAGTTTTTAACATTCAGTGGGAGGAGGGGGCAGAGAACCAAGTCCATTTACTATACAATGCACTGGCCCATTCCCTGTTGATGCAGCTGCTGATGGGCCTGACAGGTCCAACTGTTCCTCAGGCTGCAGTGGTTGGTTGCTAAGAGACCCCATGACGTGGGCTTCAGCTCTGACATTTTCCATTATGGGGCATTTGGAACACTGGTGGGGTGGGCAGTCACAATGCCAAATGAGAATTGAGTTCGGGTGAGGGAAGGGAGAAGGAGGGGAGATATCGCTGGAAAGAGATTTCTTGGCACCACTTACCTAGACCAAAAAAAAAAAGGGTTTGAAAATGCCTAGCCAAAATTCTGATGTAGCCCCTTGTGCTAAGCAAGAAAACAATGAATAAGTGTTCTCTGCAAAAAAATGTTCATATTTCTTTAAAGTAACTTGGCTTTTTTGTTCAGATTTTAGAAAGAGGATCAAGGCTCTCTAATGCTTTTTTGTCCTGGTGGTGGGTAGGAAGGGGTGGAGGAACAGGGAAGGGGCAGGAGGAACAGAAATTTGTCAGCATAAAGGCCCCCAGCAAAGAGCAAAAACCCAGTGCTTTCTTGGCCCCTTTCCAATGAGCCTACGCACTCACTACAAGATGCTGACTGAAAATAGAGCCCCTCTTCATTTGAAGAGTTCATGGATATCTGTGCTTGGCACCGAATTCAATTCTACAGGCACTTACTGAGGGCCTACTATGCCCTGAAGATGTTATTAGATACTTAGATATACAGTTACAACAGGAAGACCCTCTCAGAGCCAGTGGGTTAGAAATGGCTCTTCATTAAATCATCCCTAGCCTAAATGGAAATAATCTAAGCCAACCCATAACCTTCCAGTAAAACCTTTGGGACAAGACTTTATATAAGCACCAAAGACATCATTCACTTGCCTGATACAGATACCTCACCAAAGACTGCCATAGGGACACTGACTAAAGACTCCGATGTCTTTGTTGCTACTTTGGGCAAATAATTTAATCTTCCCCGAGCCTCCGTTCCTTCATCTGTAAAAAGAGAGGGTTGAACAAGAAAGTATCTGAGGCTCCATTCAGCTATAGAGCTCTGACTATTTTTTAAAGTTAAAAAAAATTTTTTTAGACCTCTGACTATTAATTCAGCCTAAGACATTATTCCAAAGTCCTAGGTCTCCAGAACCTTGGAAGTGACAAAATTCAAGGGTTACCTTGCCTTTGCAATTTACCTCCTGCCCCCCCCCCCCATTCAATCACTATGGAGTCTTTTTGATGTACAATGAGTATATGTACAAGTTATGCACAGGCACGAATTGAAACAAAAGGAAATTATTCCATAGGCTCCATGAGAACTAAGAGGTTAGGGGATTTGCCCATGGTTAAACAGTGAGTTAATGCCACATAATTGTGGGAGTATGTGACAGACTGCCTGGTCAAATTAACGTTATTTCCTTGATAAAGATTACAAAATTGGCATAGAAGCAAGAGATAGTAGTCATGGGAGAAACTAATCAAGTGGAATTTAGGAGCTATAAATATAAAGTACTGCAAGGAAGGTTAAGTAAACAGATAAATAAATGTCATAGGTATTAGATCTTAAGCTTGCCAATCTACTTTGATTGAGAGAATTTCCTCACCAGCAGCCTCAGTTCTCATGGAACCTATGGGATAGTTTCCTTTCCTTTAAATTTGTGCCTATGTATAAATTGTACATTTACCCAACGAAATCACAGAACAACACCCTCAGTAAACAATAGTTTGAGATCAGAGAGACCCAGGGCTTTGGAATAACGGGGCTCCTACTCTTAGGCTAAATGAATAGTCAGGGAGCAAACAACAGGAAGAAGGCGGATGGGAATAATTACAGAGAAAGTCTGGTGAATCTACAGGTCTTGATGACTGACTGAGGGAGGGAGGATGAGGCAAAGGGACCAGTCAGTCACATACGGCCACATAGCCTAGAAACTGGATGAATGGGAAAGTGACTCTGTCATAAATGAAAGCTTAGGAGGAGAAGCCGGTTTCATATGTGTTGGTTCTGAGGCCCCTGGACTATACCTGGACCAGAGGGGTCAAACACACTCATTAACACTCCTGAGTGTGTGTGGCACAAACTAGATTAAAATGTAATTGGGGAATATTTTAAAAAATAAATAAAAATACAATAAAACATAGATAATGTTGATTTGTAGTTTTCTAAGTCAATATGCACCACAGAGATCCTTAAGTATGGTTTAGTGAGTTTTCTATTTGAGTTTGACATCACTATGTCAGACTAAATGCTCTTTGAAGGCAAGAATTTTATACAGTCCTACCTATTGCAGCATGATGCAATAGAACGAGCGGGGTGTTTGGTTCAACTATGTGTAACCTTGGATAAATCATTTCCCTTCTTTAGGGCATATGTGTGGGGGATTTAATTAGGTAACTTCCAAGGTCCCTTCCAGATAGAAATCTATGACCGTATGTTTTGTTTTGTTGCTTTTTGGAGGGGGAAGGCAGGGCACTTGGGGTTAAGTGACTTGGCCAAGGTCATACGGCTAGTAAGTGTTAAGTGTCTGAGGCCAGATTTGAACTCGGGTTCTCCTGACTCCAGGGCCATTGCTCTATTCACTGTGCCACCTAGCCGCCCCATATCATATGGTATTTTTTATTGTTGTTCAGTCATTTTTCAGTTGTGCCCAACTCTTCGTGACCATTTGTGGGGTTCTCTTGGCAAAAATACCGGAGTAGTTTGCCATTCCCTTCTCCAGCTCATTTTGGAGATGAGGTAACTGAGGCAAACAGTGTTAAGTGACTTGTCCAGGGCTACTTAGCTAGAAAGTATCTGAGGCTGGATTTGAACTCATGAAGATGAGTCTTCCTGATTGCAAGCCCAGTGTTCTACCCATTGCACCACCTGAACATATCACTCATCTCTGTATCACCAATGCTTTACATCTATAGTGGCAGCTCAGTAAATACTAGTTGAATCGTTGCTGAGTTTACTAATATTTAGTCTTTTCTTACTCTCCCTCCCACTTCCTTTGTTTTCATTTCCCTCAGTCCTCTGCTTTTGTCCCAACTCTTGCCATCAATTTGGATTCTGTAACTTGTGTCCGGGAGCTTTTTAGCTTTTAAAAAGTTTCTTGGAGATTGTCTTTCGTTCTGTAATATTAAGACACTAACCAAGTATTTACCTAAAATTAAAGCGATCACAGTCTTAAAACAGTTTTTTTACTCCACAAAGACTGTGCCATCCAGAGTCTGCATGTGATTTGGCCACTAGAAGATGTCAGTTACCCCGCTGACCTCTCCTAAGATAGAGCCATTTCATGGGCCTGGGTTGGGGCTCTCCCAGAAGAAATAAGATATCTGGAGATCTGAGAGCATAATAGCTGTTAGTAGTGAGAAAACCCTATTTATTTGTTTTTTAAATCTGGGCTCTCTTTAACAGGGTTGACAGTTTTCATTAAAAGAGGGCAGATGTGGAAGAAGCTGTAATGAACAAGTCACACTCCCTTTTCCAGGTCTTCCTCTAAGAACACCATAACCCAAACCAAAACGAGATGATTATCGAGCAGTCTGTGATCAGTAACAGTTATTTTTTTAGCAAATTGACCCAGAAACATGTTGGATGAAGGTTTCACCTTTCTTCCTTAACCTTTAAAACCCACTCTGAAGAAGAAAGGAGAGGGAGAAGAGAGGATGGGAAAGGAAAGAGGAAAAGAAAAGCCCATATCCCAGAAAGGAAGAAAAAAAGGAGGCTGTCAGTCATTCTGTCAGTCAACGGGCAATTAAGAACCTGGTGCTGTACCAGGTACAGTGCTGAGGGGCCAAGTAATATAAGACAGACACGGATGCAAAAAGGGGACCAAAATCTTATTTGGAGCCCCTACTCAATTGGTTCAGCTGTGAATCTGGTCACAGAAAAACCAAGGCATTTGGCACCCAACTCGGGCACTGGTAAACCTGAACAGTTGGACATTTTAGTTTTAAAACACCTTCCTTCACCAAAAAGATTCATTCAGCCATCCCAAATCTCAATAAACAGCCCCAAGCAGAGGTTGGCCTTTCCCAGAAGCTCAGGGGCTGTGCTGTTATTCCCTGGCCTCCCCAACCGAGGACAGCTTCCTCGTAACTAGGGTAAACATGATAGGAGGTGGGGAGACTGGGTAATTTCCAGCATTCCAGTCTATGTACCCTGAACTGAGTGCCATCGATATCCTATCTTCCACTGGCTCTCACACACCTCCCTGACAGGCCAGAAACAGACCAGGAGGAGAACTTTTCTATCTTTTCAAGGGGGAATCCCCAAATCTTGTTAACCTTTTAAATGAAGGCCCTGTGCTCAAAAAAATAAAGCACTATGAGCTCTGAACTCAGCCAGCATGCCTCCTCCTTGGGTCCAAAGCACCCAAGACAGGCTTTCAGCTCAGGAGTTATAACTCAGAAAAAGTAAACCAGGTCTGGGCACCAGGTACCCAATACCTGTGTGACACTGATAAAGTGAATTAACCTCGCTAGTCCTTGGATTCTTAATTTGTCAAATAAGGAGTCAGACCACAGAATATATTAGAGAGTATTGGATGGGAGGTCAGAGAACACGGGTCTGAATCTTGACTCTGCTCCTTTCTAGCTATGTGACTTCACCTCTCTGGGACTCAGTCTCTTCATCTCTAAACTGAGGGGATGTTGGAACCTAAGGTCCCCTCTCATGCTCTGCTCCACCCAGACAGCATTTCAGGTGCTCCAACGAAATCAACCTGAAGCAGTGGAAATGGATTCATATCCCTACTCTGCCTATGTGGCCTCAGATAAATCTTTTCACTTCTCTAGGGTGGGTTTCCTCATCCATAAAGTGAAAGTATGAATTAGAAGACCTCTAGGGGCTCTCCTAGCATTAAATCTAAGACAGTAAAAACTGTGACTGGTCCCTGGGAAGTGAAGGTGTGATTCCCGTCCTATCAGACCATGAGGCACACTCTGCACTGCAGCTTTTACTTTTACTCTTCTTCAAGAGCAATTCCCCAGCAAGTTCATAAATACAAAGAAATGGAACTTCCCTCCTTGTCTTTTAAAAGGCATAACTAGTCAGAGGAAAGGAAAGCAGGGGAAAATCTTCCATTAGATTCGATGTAAAGGGTTTGATTTTAAAATTAAGTATGATTTTTTTTTTATAAACCATATTTGCATTTTTAATAAACAACATTTGCATTTGTTTTGCCTGGCCCAGATTTGGATCTGCTGTTTATCCTTTCTGCATAAACATTTAAATGTCTAGCCCTAGAACAAAAGGGAAGTTAGTGGGCACGAAGGGACCATTCCTGGAGCACCTGCAGAAGGCCCTTTCCAACTTTCTGGTAGGGAAAAAAAAAGTTTCCCCTTTCCCCTAGTCAAAACTGTCTATATTGCAGTACCCGGCAACTAGGCGACACCGGGCATAGAGTGCTAGGCTGACAAGTCAGGAACACCTGAGTTCAAATCCTGCCTCAGACACTTAGTAGCTGCGTAACACTGAGTAAAATCACCCAACTTCTTTCTGCCTTAATTTCCTCATCTGCAAAATGGGGGTGGTGGGGGAGGAAGGCAGCACTTCCCTCAGAGGTTTGTTGTGAGGATCAAAGTGGAGGATATAAAGTGATTTGTGAATCTTAAGGCACCATATAAATGCCAGCTATTATTATTAACTACTATTCCAGCAGCATTTACTCATTCAATAAATATTAAGTCCTTATTGTGAGTAACGCCCACTCAAACTGCCTCTCAGCTCAATAAAATTTAGTCACTCTATTACCTCTAAGATTAAACACAAACTGCCCCGTCTGGCATTCACAGTCTGGCTCCGACGTCCCTTTCTGGACTTATTATACATCAGTCCCCTCCATATACTCTAGGGAGCTCCTCACCCATGAAGCGCTATGTCCCATCTCCCTGCCTTTGCAGGGGCTGTTGCCCATGCCTAGAACACACCCTCCTCTGACTTTGTCTCTTTTGTAGGCCTATCTGGCTTCAAAGCTCAGCCCGAATGCCTCCTTCCCTGATCTCCCCCTCCCAGAATTAAGTTGCCTTTAATTTGTATTATATGTACACACACACACACACACACGCACACACACACACACGCACTCTATCTTCTCACTTCTCCATAGAATGTAAGTAAGCTCCTTGAGGGCAGGGACTGTTACACTGAAACAGACCAACAGTAAGATGCTTCTGAAGAAGTCTTGTACTTCTTTTTCCACGGGAACTGTTACATGACCTGTTCCTCAAGGATGGCCTCACCTCCCTCCCAGCTTTGACGCTGTGATTTCCTTTCCCTCTTTCTTTCCTAAATCCTGCCCAGCCTTCTGGATTTGTTTAAGCCAGTCATCTCTGGCATAACCTTGATGTGGAGCATCCTGCTCACTCTTTCTGGTCATAATTTGAACCTTCCCCCCCTTCCCGTTCCCTAATCTGTAAGATGCGTGGCACTGGAGCAGATGGTCTCTGAGGAGGACCCTTTCAGCTCTTGATTTATGATTCCGGGATCTGCTTTCACGCTTATGAACTTGGACTTCATCTCTTTAGCTAATAATGGCAGCTAACATTTGTACAGCACTTACTGCGCTAACTGCTTTACAAATACTATCTCATTTGATCCTCACGATAAGCCCAGGAGATAGGTACTATTAGGATCTCCAATTTACAGATGAGGAAACTGAGGCAAACAGAGGTTTGGTCCCATAGAGGCTGGATTTGAGTCTGCCTGACTCCAAGTTCAACTCTTTATCCACTGTGCCACTGAGTTACCCCCTTTAGGATACAGATCCAATAGTACCAACCACTTTGGAGGGTTACATGGCTAAATGAGACCTGTTCCTTGCCCATAAGAAGCTCGTAATCACATGGAGGAGATAAGATGAACAGTATTCAAGTATATATAAATGCAGGTAATATAAATATAGAATATGATAAACTCATAAAAGGAGTAGAAATTGTTAGGATCTCAGAAGATCTCCCAACAAGTTTATAAGACCACAAAATGAACATAGAAATAAAAGGGCCCCTAGAAATTATCCAATCCAACTACTTAATTATTTTTTTTCAGGAAACAAGAAAATTTTATTGGTAAAATATTTTTTCTGACATTTTAAGTAAATTGTATTCACCCTGGAAAATTCTGAGAAATTGCTAAAATCCCAGGATTGGCAGAGTTCAGGATTTAATGGAACATCAATTCTCAATCTGAATTTCCTCTGATTTCTTTTTTTTAGTTGAATTTTCTTAAAATAAGCTATTTTGATGCCTTTTGTTTTTAATCTCAAAATCATTTTTTGAACATAGCTTCCCTCAAGCCTCAGAACTGAACTCTTCCTTATAACAAAGAAAAATAGTTATGCTAAACTGTCGAATCCCATCTGATAGTGAATGCAGCATTCTGCACCCCTAGTTTTCACGTCTCTATCAAAAGAACAAATTTATTACGGCTTTAGAGATGAAAATGACCTTGTAGGTCATCTAGAACAATCATATCAAATTCATATAAGAAATCATAGTGATTTAAAAAATCATAAATTAACATTTCTAATGTTTATTATATTTTTATTTTGTTAACTTTTCCCCAGTTATATTTTAATCTGGTTCTGCCTATACTTAGGAGTTTTAGGTAAATCTGACATTTGACCCCTTTGGTCCAGACCAACCTCCTAATTTTAGAGATGAAGACATGGATGCCTATAAGGGCTAATCCACTTACCAAACCAACCACCTAATTTTACTGATGAGGAAACTGAGATATTAAGAGATAAAGTGACTTACCCAAATGGTCATCCATTTGTGGCTAAAATACTTTGAATGATGGGAACCTGGAAAAGGTCACCCCATTTTTGGATATCTCTAATTGTCAGGAAGCTTTCTTTTACATTGAGCTTAGGCCTGCCTTCCTCTAATTTCCACCCAGTGATACTTAATAATTCCGTCCTCATGAACCAAAATGCTGGATTTAGGCTAATAAGTTGAAGTTGGCTTACCTAAAATGAAGGGGCAACCTAGGCATTCATCACCTGCTGTGTACAGCCTACATGAGGGAAGATGCAAAGCACTTTCATAAGGTATTATCTTCCCTATTATTTCCCTACCCCACCCCTGGCATAATGAGTCTTACTTTTCCAAACAGGATGCACTCAAGGGCACACACAAGCTCTAAGCTACTTCACGTGAAACCACAGAAGGAGCATGTACAGAATCTTATTAAGTTTGGATGGAGGCAGAGAAGAGTGCCACCTCCCACTCTCCCACTCTCCCTCCCCTTCCCCTTCCCACTCTCACTTTCTGTCTAACACATAGACGTCCTTAGCACTCTGAAACCTCTATGTTCTTATATATGCCCCTCCTTTTGTATCACACAGCTGGACTGCTCCTGGCTCCCATCAATCACATTGCCATCATTCAATCTCAAGGGCAGGGAATGATTGTGTAATTACTCTGGGAGAGTTGGGAAAAATCTAGTAATATTTAGCAAGCCATCCATGTTTCCTGAGAACAGGAAAAGTCCTGTAGGGACTTCTGTTTATTTCATAGTAATGTTATGGGAGTTACAGGGAAGCAGATTTCAACTCAACATAATGGAAAACTTCCTAACAATTAGAGTTGTCCAAAAATAGAAAGGGCTGGCTTCTTTGGGGAGTTGTGAGTTCCCCATCCCTAGAGACCTGAAGACAAGGAATGCTGCCTATGGGATTCATTCTTTCAGTAAAGCTGAGATTAGCTAAGCCCTAGGGTCCCTTCCAACTCAGGATAATAGGATTCTACCCTTCTGTCCGTGAGTTCATGGTCATTTAATGAAGACGAAGTCTAAAGAAAGCCTACCTGATGAGGAGAGGGGAGGAAAAGAGCCTTAGGATTCCTTTACTGCTATAGGCCTTCAGTGATTCCTTCAGCTACTGCTTTCCTTATTCCAGACCAGGGCAGAAATATATACACCTGTATGTGTATTTTTGTGTATGTGTTTGAAGGAAAAAAAATGACCTTCTACTAGCTCCCAAGATTCTTCTAGAAATAAAGCAAAATCTTTACCCCAAGCTATTTCACTCCTATATTGGAAAACTTGTCAGATTATATCTACATCTGTCCTTTTATCTTTAACTTAAAACAAGAAGGTTCAGTTGTGGCATGTGATTGTGATGGAATACTATTGGGCTATAAGGAATGATGAGAAGGATGGCTTCAGAAAAACCTGGGAAGATTTATATGAACTGATGCAGAGTGAAGTGTACAGAGCCAGGAGAACACCATATACAATAACCCCAATATTGTAAGGATACCAGAGGACCCATGATGAAAAATGCTACCTACCTCCAGAAAGAGAGCTAATGAACTCTGAGGATAGACCGAAGCATACTTTTAAAAAAAATTTTCTTGTTTTTATTTTCTGCATACTTTCTTTTGTAACATGGCTAATATGGAAATATGTTTTGTATGACTAAATGTATTATTGATATCCTATTGCTTCCCTTCTCAATAGGTGGGAGAGGGATGGGAAGAATGGAGGGAGAGAATTTGGAACTCAAAATTTTCAAAAATAAATATTAGAAAATAATGTAATTGGGAAATATTTAATGAAATAAATAAAGCAATTTTTAAAAGGAGGTTCAAAGCACTGCCTTTGAATGGCATGGAAAAATTGGTTTCTGGGAAATGGTCATAGGTACCACTCTGTTTATATGAGCTTGTAGGCAAGGTCTTAAGTGTTCATGTACAGATGGGAAAAACTCTATAGAGTATCCCAAGGGGAAACTCTATAGAGTATCTTGGGAAATCAACTAAGGTGCAATGAGCAGACTAATGGAAACCAGGCTCCAATTAGGAATCCAGGAAGGACCAGAAGTGGGTCAGAAGGGCACCTCAGGAAAAAAAAAGGAGAATTCCAACTCATGGAAATCGCTTCCCCATTCTTTTCATTTAGCTGTGATAAACTGAGAATGAAAAAAATCAACAGAAAGCAAGGAGTTTGGTTCCTCCTTCTCCACCTCCAGCTTCCCCACTCTTCCCCACCCTCATTTCCCAATCATCAGAAGTGTTGGCCTTTACTACTCTGGCCACTGGTTTCTTTGTCTGTAACGGTGGCTAGACTAGATATCGAATGTAGTGAGCATATCCAAGTATAACACAGCAAGAGTCTCTCCTCCCTCTGCTATTTACTGAGAAGAGGTGAAATTTTATGTAAAAAGTCTATTTTTTAGCAAGGTGTGAAGTTACCTCATCCTGCAATCTAGTTGATGTTTTAATGCCATAATGATGATGGGAACGTACTGCTCTACATATATCCTTAAGCTACATACATCCTTAGCCTTGGCTTTTAAAAGAGAGCCACACATAGGCCACAGAATCTAAAGAGTGGGAAGAGAGATGCCCCAGATACACGGAAGAGCTACCTGCACACAGAGACATGTAAGGAAACCACACCAATCAGAGGCAAAGAGAAATCGAGAAGTTCTTGAACCAAGCAAAGTCATTCTTGGACCATGGACCTGGATTCATCTGGGAACTTTCAGAGTTCGAAATAAGGAGCCAGTGATGCACAGAACCACAACAAGGGACAAACCTGGGCCTCAACTCTCACTAGTCACGTGGACTTCCCAGTTTCAACAACTCTTAACTCTTTACCTTTGCTGGGGATAAGATGATGGTATTGGAGGGGGGACACATGGAGACACAGGGTAGGTCTGTAAGTCTGTAGAATTGTATAGGTCCCTAGGAAAGTAGAAACCCACCAGAGAGGGGTGACTGCTTGACTGTCTAACAACATTCAATGCTTTCTCCTTGAAAGAATGGGAAGTAAATAGAGCACCAGCCCTGGAATCAGGAGGACCTGAGTTCAAATCCAGCCTCAGACACTTAACACTTACTTGCTATGTGGCCTTAGTTAGGCAAGTCACTTAACCCCAATCGCCCTGCCTTCCCCTCTCCAAAAAGGAAAAAAAAAAGTGTGGGGGGGGGATACCTAGAGTAGTACTATAAATACGGAGGCTATAAAGGTACCTGGGCAGAGATCTACCAGGAAGGGAGGAGTTGCCTATTATAGTGGTTTATGGACTTGGTATGTGAATCTTTCCTGAATTTTTTTGTTGGTTTAAGACAAAATCCTGTCCTCCATTTAATCTTATTAACCTGAGTGTTTACATGGATGCTGAAAGACCTTTTCATTCATTTATCTATCTATCTATCTATCTATCTATCTATCTATCTATCTATCTATCTAGAACCATAGACACTAGGCAAATCCCAATGTTTCCCAGAATGGAAACACTGCTAGGTGGAAGCATGAAACAAAGAAATTTGTATGATTAGTCCCCAAGCTCTGTGGGCCACAGGTTCCCTCCCTCATATTCCTTCTAGCTCTAGAGTTCCATGAGACTCCCCTACCCATTTCATGGAGCCATCTTTTAAACTTCAAAATAAAAGCCCTATTTAAGAAAAGGCTACTTACTGGTTCTACCTGAGCCCTCAGGTGCAAGGTTCAAAGTGCCACAGATCCTATCCTTAACCTTATCATTGTGACCTTGAGCAAGAAGTCAGACTCCCTTTTTAAAATTCATCTTATCCACTTCTGAATAAAGGCAAGGAGCTAAAGGTCCACAAGCTATAAGAGCCAGGCTTAAGGGAAAGCTAGTCCAACTGCAAAGATTTTTGTAAACTCAAAGCCACTTAAAAGTTTTCACCTTGTTCTCACTTGTGCTACACTGCAAGTAAGAAATGAAATAAAATGAAGGTGCAAGGAAGAACATTAAGAAAGCGCACAGTCTGTCAAAGCCAGCTTGGACCACAAAGTCTCGGTTGGCCAGATTTCAGGGGAATTTTGGACCCAAAGAGCAAACGTGCTCAAACATGCTCTGTCCCTAAGTTGATACTTTATAAAGCTTAAATCACTACGTAAATATGTTGTGATGATGATGATTGTGATTATTCCTTAACTTGCTTGGGCCTCAGTGTCCTCATCTGTAAAATGAATGAAGGATCAGAGTAGATGGTTTCTGAGATCTCTGCCAGCTAGTTCGCAGTCCACAAACCTGTGGTCTCTTAAGGTTTCTGCAAGCTCTAAATCTTACAGGAAGGTTTCTTTAAGTCTGTGTGGACCTGGTGCCCCACACCCAATTCACCAAGCCATAATTTTCTCTTCTCCCCTGACTTCCCACCTTCATCTTGAAATACAGATGTTGGGAGGAAAATCCAAGAGAAAAGAGCAAAGAATGGAAACACGGGAGTGGTCAACAGGGAACACACACACACACACACACACACACACACACACAGAGTTTCATCCCAGTTGAAGAAGTAGAATTAACATCTAAAATTCACCCAAACACCACATCTGCAATCAAGAAAATGTTGGCAGGGCTTAGCTGACACAAAACATCCCTGTGGATGGAAAGAGAGTTTACAGGAGAAGACAGCATCTGGGGGCTGGCTGGGTGTCTCCTCTAAAGGCCTGGGAAGGAGGGACCTCCCCCCTCTGCACACATGCATCGTGTCAGGAAAAGAGCTTCAGGGAGCAGGAACACTGAGCTTTCCACCAGGCAGAGGGGAGAGTGAGAGCAGCTATTTTGCAACAAGAGGGCTCCAATGGATGAACTGGACATAAACCAGGCACCAGGCTCATCCTCTGCGCAAGTCTGTTGGGAGCTCCAATTCCTGGGACAGAAAATCTTAGTCTCTGTAGTGGGAGATGTTGGTGAGGAAGTAACTTCATAAATGCTATTTGATAGGAATGATAGTAAAAGCTTGCCCTCCTTCTAAAAGGGTTTTCCATCTACAATGTCACAAAACTAGGAGGGAGGGAGGGTAGCTGTTATAATAGTAAGAGTAGCTAGCATGAATATAGCACTTTCAAAGTTTGCAAAGTACTTTTCATACATTCTCATCTGGTCCTCACAACAAATTGTGTGTGTGTGTGTGTGTGTGTGTGTGCACGTGCGCACGCGTGTGTGTGTATACTTTCTGTTTTCCCATTTGCAAAACTTGTACAATTATTATTCCTATTTTGCAAATGGGGAAACTGAAGCAAACAGAGGTTAAGTGACTTGCCCAGGGTCTCAAAGTTAGTTAACCATCTGAAACAGGATTCACACTCAAGTCTTCCTGACTCCAAATGAATATACTCTAGCTTCTGTACCACCTACATATTTTATCTCTCCAGATAAAGAAACTGAGGAACAGAAAGGTCAAACATCTTATGAGAAGTGATCACAGAAGAAAGAGGGATATAGCCAGGACTAGAGCCCGTACCTCTTAATTCCTAGTTTACTGCTCCATCTGCTCTACAACCCTTCCTCTCAACATGACCCTACATTTTTAATATATTTTTAAAGGATTAATATAGTAACTACTTTAGACAACTATTCATTCATCCACTTATTTGCTAGCTAATGGGGGAGAGGGAGGACATGGAAATATTCTCAAGATAGTATAGGAGAATTTCTTTTTTTTTTTGGTGGAAGTAATTGGGGTTAAGTGACTTGTCCAGGGTCACACAATGTCTGAGGCCAGCTTTGAACTCAGGTCCTCCTGACTCCAGTGTTCTATCCACTTCTCCACTTGCCTGTTCCTTTATAGGAAAATTTTAATAGTACTAGAGTTTGGAGTCAAAAATTTTCATTCAAGTCTCAGACTAGCAATACTTATGGGTGACTATAGGAAAATCACCTAATATCAGCGTGATATGGTGGAATGAGCATTCATTAACCCCCTTGGTTCAAATCTTACCTCTGGCATTTACTACTTGTGTGACCTTGGACAAGTCACTTGATCCCCCCCCCCCCAACCCAGGCTTCAGTTTCTTCATTTGTGAAATGAAGGGGTGGGATTAATTAAACTCTGAGGCCTCTAACAGCTCTAGATCAATGACTCGGAACCTATAAAATAAGAGAGTTGAAATAGATAAACACCAAGACAGCACCAGACTCTAAATCTTATAATCCTGGATATGACGTATTTGAGGCAGAATAATGAATGCCACATTCTTTCTTTTTTTTTTTTCTATAAAAGTTTGGATGGTTATAGCAACCAGAAGATAACTGAGGGAGGAAGGCTCTGTGTGAATAGTTCTTACTACAAAGGGTCTTTTGGCATGTGCAATTTTATTTTTAAAAAACCACAACACTGTTTTTGTTGTTGTTGTTGTTATCTGGGAGGTCTCAAGAGATGACGAGTAGTGTGAAAGGTAGCCCTTCTTCCTGAAATTGAAACAGGGAGCAGCAGGAGGAAGCTGTCCTTTGTAGGAGAACTACTGGAAGCAGAAAATAGAAGAGGGAGAATGAGCTGGGAGGGGAAAAGACACCCCAAAGAAAGACATTATTGCAGAAACTAACCAAAGATTAACAAGGCAAGTTGCTACAGGAAAGAGAATGGGCCTATCCAGGCTGACAGATAAGGCTCCAGTCCATGGACAGAGCTACTTATCAGTCCAATTCACCAAGACCCACAGGGAAAAGCTATTCAGGCATACTGCGGCCCCCCTGAACAGCAGCAAGGCTCTGTCTGGCCTTAGGAATGGCTCCAATCCCACAGCCACCCAGTGGGGCCAGTTTCATTTCTGAGCACGTCTGGTATTGATTGGAAAGCAGGTCGTGGTTAGTTAGGAAAGGAAATGGAAAAATTCCTAGCTCTCTATTCCTTCATTTCACAGAGATACTGTTACTGGACTTGGGACCCCTTCAAGTACTGAGTGGGATAAAGCGCCAAGTATAGAAATAAAGGAGGAGGACCCAAAAAACAGATCCATGCTAGGCTTCAGGTGAAGTTAGGAGGATTGGAAAATCCATCTCAAAATTCATCAGGCACCATTTGTGAGAACAAAGCTCTTATTCCAGGTCTGTCCCATAGCCCCAGCTCCCAATAATTCTCAGCAGAGGCAATGCCTTTCCTTCAGGCTTATCATAGTCCCAAAAACACAAAGTTCTTAAGGGATATTTCGAGTATGGGCAGAAAGGGAAGCAGAGGTGTTAGGGTGGGGGCTGATTTAAGTCAAGAACAATCTTCAAGCATCATTAGAAGTTAAATGGTATAGCACAATGCCTGGCACCTAAAAAATGCCAATTGACTCATTGACTATTGACCAGGTGCCTCTCACAGCTAGCTTTCTTAATTATAAACTGTAATTTTCCATAATTTTGACAAAGTTCCACAATGCATTTCTCCTTCTATAGTAAACTCTTCACTCATTTAAGCCAGAGTACCGAAAGTGGCCCCACCAGTGGCTATGTGTTATGTGGTTTCGATGGTGGCTGAGTGGATAGAGAGAGATAATAGTTTAACTCCAGAGAGCAGACTGGTTGCTTCCCATGTGTAAAGGTATACCCCCAAAAGTAAAAAAGCTAAGAAGTTAATTTCTAGCTGATATGCCTGAGCCATCCCAGCAAGTCAATGGAGGCAGGTAACCTTAGGATCGCATGTAAAAGACATCACTAATGAAAGGTAATTCTGGTCATTATGTCTGAAAAGTAGGTGAAAAGGTATACCTAAAAAAGGACATCTTTCTGTTTATACTCAGCCTGAGTCCAGTTCAAAGCAGAATAAACTTTGAGGAGAGAAGGCAGAAACACTGCAAAATGCTGCCAATTCCTTAGACCCTGGGTTGCAGGACTGTAAATTATGTGAGTGGAGGGTGGCCTCAGAGCCAATGGGTCTAAAGCACCTCATCCTTAATGAAAAGCACAGTTCTTACCCGCTGCCAGCACCACCCAGCCACCAAAAATGGGCCTGAGCATGGGAACAATAGGGTCTGGTGCCTTTTTTGGTCTCTATAGTTCCGGCTACAATACCCAAGTCCCCCATTCTTGGCCCCAGCAGCTCAGGGTCTAGCTAGGGAAACAGACTCTGTCTTTTGTCACAGAAATATCCTTCTGCATTTAAATAACTGCAAATGAACGTGAGGGAGGGATGTTTCTAAATGAGATCAGTGCCTGACATAGTCAGCAGGATTCTCATAATATCTACTTGAGACCTGTAGGTGATCAGTTCCAGCTAACTAATGGGGGCAAGGGGATAATAAGCATTTATAGGATGCCTACTGTGAACCGAACACCGTACTAAAGGCTTTTTTACAAATATTATCTCATTTGATGCTCACAATAATCCAAGGAGGCTGATGCTATTATGATCCCCATTCCCCAGATGAGGAAACTGAGGTAAATAGAAGTGACCTGTCTTGAGTCATACAGCCAACAGGTTGGATTTAAACTTAAGGGTTCCTGAATGCAGGCCAGCGTTCTAAGTACTGAGCCACCAGCTACTTCCTGGGTATCTCATACGGGAGTGATCATCCGGTGATCAATATTGTGATCTGGTTCAGATGTGGCTGCAGAGAGATTCGTTGGCCACAGTAGTGCAAAGAATCCTGGTTATTTACTACTTCAGAGACCATGGGCAAGGGTCTCCTAGGTCTCAATTTGCCCATATCTAAAATGAGGCAGTTGGACAAGATGACTTCTCACTGCCATTTCAGTTCTAAAGCTATGGTGCTTTGAACATCTTCTAGCCTGAGTGACGTAGCCACCAATGTTGACTCTGTTGCAACATGTTCAATAAAAGTTTTTGTCTGGTCCAATTAAGGAGACCCTGGTTCAAGCTGCCCTGGTAAACTTCAGGAGGCAAGAGGAAACCCTCAGCCCCTTTGAGTATATCATTCCAACAATGAAATCAGGAGTGAAAGGAAAAGAGGTTCCCATTCCTTGATGCTCCCTATTCAGAGACATTTAAAAAGAAAATGTAGAAATCACATGGCATCTGGGCCCAGAGTTAAGGGAACAGTGTGTGGCCTTTCTTTTCAGATCCAGGGTGAACAGAAGTTCTGGATGGAAAATTAGAATGGGCTAAAATTGGGAGGTACATATTGACCAAGATTTCTAAGTGGGCCTGTCACTCAAACAACTTCTTCAGGACTTAGGGCCCTAGTTAAGAATGGAACACCCAGCAAATATCGCAAGACTGTTCTTTGGAACTGGTGGTTTCCATCAGTATCTCTAGAGTTTAGTCTGCCAGGCCCTGACCAGAATTGTCTTATTTGTGTACTTCTGGAAGAGTCAAATTCTGCAAAAATCACAGCTTAGAGCTAGAAGGGGATTGAGAGGCTAGAGTCCAACCTCCTCTTTATATTACGGATGAAGACACTGAGGCTGAGAGATGCTAAGTGAATTGCCCAGGATCACACAGAGTCTGAAGCAGGATTTAAACTCGTCTTCATGACGGCTAGATTCCACCATGCCTCCTACCTGTCCCTATGCCACGTCCATGCTTTATCAAATCCAAACTCAATAATCATTTATTAAATGATTAAATGCACCTACTAAATGCAAAGCATTGTGTTAAGAACTAGGGACTCAAGATCAATGGACAGAGTCCATCCGAGGAGTGCATGTCCCCCAAGAGGTGGATGAATTATTTTTATGACTGGATAATAATGATGTGTTAGAGGGAAGAAGAATAGAAAGAGGAAGACAAAAAGAGAGGAGAGGAGATGCCCAGAGCATCTCACAGATGTGGCTGGTGCCATTAGGGAACTGCCATGTGTCTGACAAGTTAGAAAGAACAAACCCAACTAGCAATCAGGAAGACTTGGGCTCACCATAGCCCCAGTGGAGCATCCTTGCATGCGCAGTTTGTCACATACAATTCAGGATCCCCCTCCACCCCCATCTTCAACATTCCCCTGGCGTCCAGACCCCTGAAAAACTGTGGATCCTTGGATCTTCATGCTTGCCTTGGCCAGGCAATGCCCACCCAGACACTGATAATCCTGTTAAATTGGGCAGGAGCAAGACAACATACCCTATTTGGCAGGTTCTTGAAAGAAACATTAACCCCCTCTCTTCCCACTAACCCTAACCCTCTAGACAAGGGCCAGCTGGAGAACATCATCTCAAGCTACATTCTCAAGGGAGGGCAGGAGAAAAGTCGGAGCTCAAAGTTCTTAATAAACAAATGTTAAAATTTGGAAGAAAAAAACCAACCACCTACATCCTTTTGGAAAAGAAGGCAAAGATCATAGCTCATGGATCTCAGATCACCAAGTTCAACAATCTCATTTTATGGATGAGGAAACCGAGGCAGAGAGCAATTAGGGGCCTTGCCCAGTGGTCACACAGCTTGTGTCTTCATTCAGACTCAGGTCTTCCCAACACCAAGCCCAGCCATGCACTAAGCCAAGTACATGAGTTAGCATCCAACTGTCTCTTCCCCGCCAGCCAGCCCTCCCTACACACACACACACACACACACACACACACACACACACACATACACGCACACGTGCACACACACACACACACTCTCACACACACACATACACACACATACACGCACACGTGCACACACACACATACACGCACACGTGCACACACACACACAGACACACACTCACACACACACAGACACGCACACGTGCACACACACAAACACACACACAGACACATACTCACATACACACACACACACATACACACACACACACACACACACACATTCTACAAGGCTGATACCAGAAGGGGCAAAGAACTGAGGTTTGGCTTCAAGTGGTTAGTGAGAGGTGAGGCTTTCTAGAACCAATTCTAGAAAATCTCCTAGAGTTCTCTCAGCTAAACCTGAATCGATAGGAAAAAAAGGGAGGCAGTGTATAGACTGCAGAGCCTCTGGTCAGGGGGTTCAAGTCTTATCTCAGACATTTACTATCTGTGTGACCCTGGGCAAGTCATGTAACCTCAATTTGCCTCAATGTCCTCATCTGTAAAATGGGATTATAATAGCGCCTACAGCACGGAGCTATAGAAGCAAATGAGATAATATTTGTAAAGCACCTAGTACAGTGCACGTGGTAGGTGCTTAATAAATACCTGTTTCCTTCCTCTCTTCCTTGTACAATAGGAAATCAACTGGCTCCGGAGTCAGACCTAGGTTCAAATCCTGTCTCTGCTCCTTCCTACCTTTGTATACCCCTCAGTTTTCTTATTTGCAAAATTAAGGGGTAGGACTAGAGGGCCTCTGAAGCTGTTCCATCTCAAGATCCATGATGATATGAGTGAGTGGGGGTCATGAGCAGAAGACACCACCTCACTCGAAGTACTATGCTCTAGAACCCAGAGGGGCTTAGGAGAGCAAAGACTGATGGAGCCCAAACAGGCATCTTCAGGAAAAGGCTGAAC
The DNA here is from genome assembly GCA_028646515.1 of Pseudochirops corinnae. Classification (NCBI taxonomy): domain Eukaryota; kingdom Metazoa; phylum Chordata; class Mammalia; order Diprotodontia; family Pseudocheiridae; genus Pseudochirops; species Pseudochirops corinnae. The sequence continues at coordinate 261,640,683 of CM053586.1, forward strand.
TTTGACAAGATCTTACATTTTCCCTCATAAATAAATAAAGCAGCACAGCCTGTCCTACCATCCCAACGGCTGTGCCCTCCTCTTTCCAATCTACTATTTATGTTCCTCTCCATTTTTTCCCATCATTTCTGTATTTAGTGCGTCCAGTGACTCTAAACTGCCACAAACTGAAAAAAGAAACAAACAAAAAACCTCTGAAGCTATTATTACGTAAAAATGGTACATCTGGCTATAAATCATTGAACTGATAAATGAGGGTGACAGAAAGCCTGGAAGCCATCATTTCAGGATCCCAGCTTTAGAACTGGGAGAGACCTTAGAGACTGTCTATCAGGGGGGTCCTTGACACACAGGGAACACTTCATAGCTCACTGATAGGGTGACTGCATACCTCTTTTGTGACAGGAGCCCCTGATGAAGACTGCAAATCCCTTCTCAAAATAATGTTTTTAAATGCAAAATACCTAAGTTTATAAAAAGTTGCTATTCTGAAACACAGTTATCAAAGTATATCTATTTTTAAAGTTCACCATGCCCATGTTAAGAAACTCTTGGCAACTCCCTCATTTTACAGATAAGAGAACTGAGTCCCACCAAGGGGAAGTAACTTGCCCATGGTCACACAGGTTGTGGGAAGTAGTAGAGACAGATTTCAAACTTGTGTTCTGGGACTCAAAGGACAGTTAGGAGTGCCAGACCCAGAGTCAGGAAGACTCATCTACCCCATTTCAAATCTGGCCTCAGATACTTACCAGATGTATGACCCTAGGCAAGTCACTTAACCCTGTTTGCCTCAGTTTCCTCATCTGTAAAATGAGTTGGAGAAGGAAATGGCAAAACCACTCTAGTATTTTTGCCAAGAAAATTCCAAATGGAGTCACAAAGAGTTGGACACATCTGATCTGACTCAAAATCCAGTACTTGGGCTTCCTGTTCGCTCCAACAGATGCCAGTGCTTAACCTGAATATTTATAGATGATTTAACTAGAGAGATATCTACATAGATATCTAGATAGATGGATAGATACATAGATAGATGATAAATTAGATAAATAGTCAGACAGATGGATAGATAGATGATCGATGATAGATAGACAGATGGTGAGAGAGAGGAATGAATGAATAAAAATAAAAATAATAAAGAAACTCACTGAGAGAAGATCCTACACCCAGAAGTTTCTGCCTGCTGGCTTTCTAAGTGTCCCAAAGTTTTCAATAAATCAACCCAGTTTCCACTTTGGTAAACAAAATACCTTCCAGAGCTGCACCTTTCATATAACATGTTACATAAAACAGGAAACTTGCTAATCTGAAGCCAATGACTCTTTAAATAAATGACAGCAATAATAAGGTGGTAGTAGTGAGGTTTAAGGGTTTTTTGGGGGAGAGGATAGGCTTTTTATTTTTATTTTTGTAAGAGATGGGCTTCTAAAGTAAATCCTGCTGCTCCAGAGTCTTGGGCTCCTTAAAATAAATCAGTTCATATTCTCACCCCACCCTATCCCCAGAGTAACAGGAGGATGAACCCTCTGCTCCCTCCAAAGCAGTTATCCTATTTGTGGAGATTCTTGTGGTCTGAGGCAGTCAGTTTGCTAACTATTTCTGGGGGATCTCCTGTAAACAGAGGGGAAAAAAATCACACAAACCTACCACCCAGTTCATAATGAGACAAAGGTCTGAAGGTGGTATCTCAATGAAGTGATTATTTATATGTGTGTATACATATACAGATATATATGTGTATGTGTATACACACACACACATACATACACACATAACTACCATGGAGGGAAATCATTAATGCTGAGGAATCAACCATCAAGATTTTAGGGACACACACACACACACACACACACACACACACACACACACACACACACACTTGCTCTTCCCCATCTTTACCACTCCACCTTCCCTTAAGAAACAAAACCTATAGCTTTGGTACAAGGTTTTTCAAGAATGCATTTTCTTTCCAATTAATCCTTCTTAACAAGCATCTCCATTAAGCACGGAAGTTTTGCTAACGTAGCTGACTAGCAAAGACTCGGCTTTCAGTCTGTTCCTGGGATTCTGGGCTCCTCCCTCAGCCGATTCCTTCACCTTGGAATCCTTGACAAGAAGCCACGATTCTGTCCAGTTTATTGGGGAGAGAGGGCAATAGGAAGCTCAGGATTAATTCAGGGTATGAATTTCTTAAAGGGCCAACCCCATCTCCCTCTAGTCCCATCCCAACAGGTATTTCCAACTACAGTTTTCCAGAAATCTACCCTCTCAGCTTAGGCTAGGCTTGGCAAGCAGTTAGGCATGGTGTTGAAATACACTGAGCAGGAGCCCAGACTTCTCTGTTATAGGATTTAAAAAAAAAACCAGATGAACAAAGTAGACAGGGACAAAAAGCAGAAAATCACTGACTTTATCTTGCATAAAAAGCAATGGAACCCAGAGAAACAGGGGAAGATTTGCATGGACCAATTTAGTGAAAATACACAGAACCAAAACTACAACTTACATAGTGACTACGGGGGTATAAATGAAAAGATTATTAAAAAGAAACTGAATTCTTTACAGAAAAGTCATTAATGGGTCCAGAACAGATAACGAATGGCAGAGAGGTAGGAGACCACTAGGGCAGAGTGTTGGACACTCAGCTCCCAAGTTAGGTTTTGTTAATTGTTCTTTCTTATTACAAGAGAGAGTTCAATGGAAATATAGGGGATGCCCATCAATTGGGGAATGGCTGAACAAGCTATGGTATATGAATGTAATGGAATACTATTGTGCTATAAGAAATGGGAAGGAGATGGACTTCATAATTACCTGGAGAGGCTTATACGGACTGATG
>CM053586.1:261644024-261690926 GCA_028646515.1 Pseudochirops corinnae
GCTTAAAGATATCTTTAATTTCTGCCTCTGAAAATTGCCTGTTCATATCCTTTGACCATTTATCAATTGGGGAATGACTTGTATTCTTGTAAATTTGACTTAATTCCCTGTAAATTTTGGAAATGAGGCTTTATCAGAGACATTGGTTATAAATACAGAATAAATATTTATTAAGCAACTATTATGTGTCAGTAACTGTATTCTATTATTTAATATTATGGTGTTGCTATATAAGCCTTTTCCCCTCTATTCCTTCCTCTGTAAAATGGAGGTGATTATGCTGACTCCTCTTACACTGGCATTGTGGAAGGGTTATTCTTATAAAGGAAAGGTGATGACTAATTATGGTATGGGCTTATAGGGATCCCTAGTTGTGAGGTAGGTACTATTAATATCCCCATTTTGTAGGCATACAAAGGTTAAGTGACTTGCCCAGGGTCACACACCTAGTAAGAGTCTGAGGCTGGATTTGTATTGAGATCTTCCTGATTCTGGGTCCAGTGCTCTAATGTAATTATTGACTAATATTTAAATAGTGCTTACTATGTGCCAGTCACTTTGTTAAGTGCTTTACAATGATCGCATTTGACCCTCACAAAATGCTGGGAGGTAGGCACTCTTAATTATCCCCATTTTACAGATGAGGAAACTGAGGCACAGAGAGGTTAAGTGACTTGCTCAGGTTCGCACAGCTAGTAATTGTCTGAGGTTGAATTTGAATTCAGGTCTTCCTGACTGCAGGTACAGCACCCTATCCGCTGCACCACCTTGCTGATCATTATTGCCATTTGCATGTTGTACTGCATAGATCATAGGGAGACAGACATAGCAAGACTAACGCAGAACAAGAACAGGGGACTGTGCTTGTTAAGATTCAGGGAAGAAAAGTTGCCCTTTTAGTTTCTTGGCCATCTCAGAATAAAACTTCCTGCTGACTTCCCTGATTTAATATTAGCATCACCTTTGGTGCTATCTGTCTTGAAATAGAAAAATCTTTCTTTGGGCAATTCCTACAGTGGTCATCTAGTTGGCAATACCCTTTTATCTACTTTATCCTCCAAGAGAACAAGGGGAATTACTCATTTCTAGAGGGAAAATCAACTTTTTCTAATAGAGCCCCCAGCAAGTATGTGTAGTGTGCCTTCTGGGAACAGTTGAAAACGATGAGCCCAGAAATCTAAACCTTGTTTTTTCTTCTGTTGAGTTTGGATTTATTTGTGTGGAAGTCATAATGTTTCTGTTTTCAGAATCTAGCATAGTCAAGTACCATAATTTACTCCTGGGCCTACCTGTAGCACCAATGCAATATTTACGGCACCCACCATCATGATAAAGACCGGGACTATAAGTATCACATGACATTTGATCACAAAATATACCAAACTGTCCAGATAGAGGATAGAACTGAAGCATTTATTTAGACACTAGAAAACCAAGTCCCAAAACCAGTAAGCCAATTCCATCATAGTACCAAAGATATTCAGAAGTCATAATAACACTGAGAGCTACAGCATCCTTCAGCTTTCCCACAAACCAATACAAGACCAATATCTACTCATGAGCCTATCTGACTCCTTGCCTGAGCATTCTCTCTCCCCCACCATCTGGCTAGCTCTGACTACCAGTTTTCTGTGGGCTCTGCTTCCCTTCAGCAAACTCTTCCCACCACAGGCTCCATGTGACCACATTCAGCCTATCAGGGGGCAGAGTTTATCTTCACAGCAGGCAAGCTTCCTGTGGGCTTTGCTCTACCCTTGAGCAAATTCCCTCCATCACAAGCTCCATGTGGTTATGTTTAGCCTATTAGGGGGTAGAGTTTACTTTCAAAGCCGAGGAGGTCTTCAAATTCCCCCCTAGGCCTATTAAGGGTCAGGGAAGATCTTCAGATTCCCATTTTCATTACACTATCCCAAAAGAGAACATTACCACCACCTACCCCAAGAGCCAGTGTGACTGTGTGAATGCCTTCTAGGAAACCTGGGTTCTAGTCTGGGCTCTACCACTAAATGTCTCTGTAACTCACTTTCCTTTTCTGAGTCTCAGGTTCCTCATCTATAAAATGAGAGTGTTAGAATAAATGCTATCTAAGGTTCCATCTATCTCTAGCATTACCTGATCATTTAGAGACTTAAGGAGAACAGATCTGAACAGATCTGTCAAATCCAGGACTAGTAGGAACAAAGTTTTGTGTAATAATTCTGCGTTTAGAGGATTTGCCCCCTTGCTCCCAGTCTCCTATAGCCTTCATCCATTTGGAGCTGTGATTTGAACCACCAAATAAAGTTGGGAAAAAAGACCTCAGGATAGTCCCGTGGTCCCCATCCTTTTAGAAATAGAATGAAAAGGTATTTGCTATGAACATGTCAAACATTGTACTAAATTCTAGGGATAAAAATACAAGAAGTCAGATAGTTCTTGTTGTCAAGGAGCTAGAGATGTAGGGCAGATGAAAAAGCCTGAAAACTCTAAAATGGTAGCAGCAGGACAGATAGCAAGGCTCTAGGGTCCTTGGATGGATGGCAAGGCTTTGGGGTCCTTAGTATTCTTTGTCAGATTGTATGGTAGTACCTGGAGGGCAGTCTAGTGGGCATAGAAGCAGAACAGATGATAATGCCAAGAGTACTGAAGGATACTTGATAGGAAGGTCTGGTGGTCCTCTTTTTCACTGAGAGAACTATAGTTGGTATCTCCTAGCCCATCCAAGGGCTTGAGCAACCATGCTGCTCTTTCAAATGAGAGAATATTTGTAAAGTGCTTGGCACATAGTAGGCACTTAATAAATGTCTGTTGCCTCCATGCTCTCTTTCCATCCCACTGCTCCATGGGTACCCTGGTAGTTAAGGTCAAGGTGAGATGGCCATGGCTTTTGGGAGTGAAGGTCAAGGTGAGAGGAAAGATGAGCATAGCTCTTTGAGTCCAGCTGCCCTTTGGGGTCTTGGAGAGAGAATCCCTGAATAAGAGTGTTAAGGATTAATTCACTTTCTGCTAGGTCTTCACATTTTCTCCCTAGGCAGTAACCTAAAAGAGAGCAGTTTCTCAGCATTCAATAGATATTTTTAGCATCTACTCCATGGAATTAGGGATACCTAGGTTCAAGCCTTGCCTCTAACATGTATTAGCTAAGTTGAGCAAGTTACTCGGTGTTCTTGACAACTCTCTATGAAATTAAGCAGTAGAACAGTTACTGGACCATGAAGTTCTCTACCGCAGGGTATTCACAGATCTAAGCCAAAAATAGGAATGACATAGGCACTAACAAGATCATTTCTTAAAAGGGGTCATCAGGGAAACCTTTGCAAAGGAGATGAAATTTGAATCTTGAACTGATTCCAGAGAGAGAGGGGCAGTGTGGTAGCGTTAACTAGATTGGACTTAATGTCAGGGTATCAGAATTCTAGCCCTCTTGAGCTGTGTGTCCTCTTTGAGTCTCAATTTCTTCATCTGGAATGAATGAATGAATGAATGAATGAATGAATGAATGAATGGAGTAAGTGATTGAGGGAAGTAGGGTGGAATCCGATTTCAAAGGCCCATTCTAGTTCTAAAATATTATGGAGAGAGGCTGACTTAGAAAAGCAGTTTTAGCTACCAAGAGAGTGTTTGGTGGTGACCACTTTCCAATCCTGGATTTCCATCTGCTTGCTGGTGGGCTCTAGATAGAACCTATGGAGTGAGTTGTGCCTACAACAAATTTCCATCTACTACAACTCTGCCCTGACAGGCCGCTCCTTTTCTATAGAAAAAGAAATTAGGGTAAAAAAAAATAAAAATAAAAGATAAAATCTCAGAGCTCAGGAGCTAAGGGGAAAGGGTTAGTGGATAACATCAGGAGGGGGTGGGAGAGAGGAGCTGGTATAAATAAGAGGTGTCCCCAAAGCAGGTTAGAACTCCCAGCCTTAATTTCCCAGAGTGCTCAGAGTTTCTTTCTTTTAAAAATCACGAATGCTTTATCCATTAGGAAGTTACAGCTGTAGGAACTTGCAGGAACCTACAGGAAAGGGGGTTGACTCTTCCCCCAGAGGCCCCACCCCCTTTGTGACAGCTTTCTCCCTACCCCACCCCATTTCCTTCCATTGTTTCCTTCTGTACAGCCTGTGATGGTCTTTAGGACAGACTTTGTCCTACTGTCCTAACACAGGCAGGCAGGCCCCTGTGTTAAACCAGATAGGGTCTTAAGCCACTTTTTTTCCCTCCTCCCTATACAAAGTATCCCAAAAGTCTTAATGCCACCCTGTATTTCTGCCCTCCTTTGTCTTGTTTTGAATCTCAGAGAGAGAGAGACAGAGAGAACCCTGGAATTGGATCGAGTTCTGGTTTGGATCTTTACCTGCTTCTTTTTCCCCCAGGTAACCTTGGGAAAGTTCTGTAGCTTCAGTGGGCCTCAGTCCCACCCTCTTCCTACCGCCCCTCCCCCCTCCCCCAGTTCTTCCAAAGGTAGTCCCTCTTGCTTAAGCTCTTTTCCTACTTGACTTGCCTTAGTGTGAGAAATTGGGTGGCAGGTAGAATAGTCATTTCTGTTTTGATTGAGGGACTTTGATACCCCTCCCCCTCCACACCACTTCCTCACCCACCCCACCCACCCACACTCCAAAGAGCTTGTTGAGGAAGGGCTAGTTTGTCAAGATGGTTGGGACTTTTTGCTGCTTGTCTAAAGTTAGGGAGTGAGTGAAGGTGAAACGTATGATAGAGTAGTCATACAGAGAGCTATTAATGAAACAACTTCCCCCTCCCCCCCCTTAACTATGTTTTCCCTCTATAAATATGGAGATAAATGATTGTTGAAGCAAAGAGGAGAAGAAAAAAAAGGACTTGTGGACAGAACCAAATGCAATGCATTTGAGGAGGGGGGAGGAAAAAAAAAACCTAATAACAAATCTAACATTGTGGTACACCCAAAAGAGTATTGGGAGACCTTGGTTGGAATATTGGCTATAAAACTGTTTTAAGCTTTAATGGCTTAAAAAGGCACTGAGACTTTGGGGACATTCTGTACTAACTTAGCTTGTGTGACCATGGTCAAATTATTTAAACTCCCTGGGCCGTCACTATTTCATCTGTCAAATGAGGATAATACCACTTATGCTATCTGTATCCCAGAGTGGCCGGTGAAAGCAGTTGTAAACAGTAAAGGGCTTTGGAGATAATGAGTGGTGACTATTTGTTGGTCCACTGATGCTTTTGAAGTGGATCCTTAAGTAGGCAGATTACCAAGAGGAGACTGTTGGCTGTTAACTATCCATTGGTTTAAGACTAAAGGGTTGGATGAGTTTCTCCATATTGGATGAAATGGGACAGTGCCAGAGGAAGCAGCCTTAAGACATTCCTGCTGTCTTAGAATAGGAAGTAAAGTTCTCCCTTTCAATTCCTTCCTTCCTTCCTTCCTTCCTTCCTCCCTCCTTCCCTCCCTCCCTTCCTTCCTTCCCTCTCTTCTTTCCTTCCTTTCCTCCCTCCCTCCCTTCCTTCCTTCCTTCCTTCACTCCTATCCACCTTTGCTTGTCCTAGATGATCTGACACCAGGAATGATGATCTCATACTTGCTGTTTGTCTTTTTGCTTTAACAACTATACCTCTGGTTTAGCTCACAGAGTTTTTGGCCTCCTTCTCAGGCTTTTGTGGTGTATAGAAATTGTTCTTTTCAAAACCTAGATATTTATAGCAATCTCTAATCTCCTGAGTGTGAATATTCCTACTAATGACTGACGATGGTTTCTACACTGAAGAGTGAAGACTCAAGGAAGATGTGAACACTTTCTTCAAGTATTTGAAGAGCTATTATATGGAAGTGATTAGACTTGTTGTGGTTGGTACCCCTAGGGATCTTGTACCAGGAGCAGTGGGGGGTGGGGGGGGTGGAGAAGATGCATCAAGGTACAGTCAAGCTTAACATGAGAAAAAAACTTACAGTTAGAGCTACCCAGAGGTGGGAAAGAATGCTTCAGGAGGGAGTGGATTCAGTCTCACTCAAGATCTCCCCACTGTAAAAGGAAAAAAGGAGAGAGACAGACACAGAGAGAGAAGGGGGGGGAGAGACAGAGAGAGAAGGAAGAGAGAGAGACAGAGAGAGAAGGGAGAGAGAGAGAGAGAGGAAGGAAATAAGGAAGGAAGGAAGGAAGGAAGGAAGGAAGGAAGGAAGGAAGGAAAGAAGGAAGGAAGGAAGGAAAGAAGGAAGGAAGGAAGAGAAAAAGAAAATTTGTTGTAACAAATATATAGAGGGCAACAAAACAAATTTTTACCTTGGTGGTATGCTAAAACATGTGCCTCATCTGCAACTTGAGTCAATAAACTCTCTCTTGGGAGTGGGTTAGGCTGTATGTTTCATCCTTAGTCCTTTAGAATTGTCTTTGGTCATTCCACTGACCAGAGTTCTTAAGTCTTTCACAGTTATTTGTCTTTACAATTTAATAAGCATTTATTAATCAACTGCTGTGCTCCAGGCACCATGCTAGATGCTAGGGAGAGAGGCAGGAGTGAGGCAGTCTTTGCCTTCAGAGGGCTTGCATTCTTTCAAGGGAGGAAAGATGCACATATATAAGTATGTGCACAATACTTAAATACAAGTTAATTTTGGTGGTGAGGAAGTGGTAGTGGTGAGGGTCAGGAAAGGCCTCGTTTAGGATGTGATGTTGGAGCTGAGTTTTGGAGGAAAGTAGGTATTCTGAGGGGTGGAGATGAGGACTCAGTCAGTCCACAAGCTTTGAGTCCTTGCTATATGCCAGGCACTGTGTGTGCTGAAGTGCTGGAAGTTTGTTTTAGAAATTAGAGACTGCCTACCCAAAGACACAGAGATGAGAGCTGGAATGTTGTGGATGAGGAGCAACAAGGCCAGTTTGGCTAGATAGCAGAGTTTATAAAGGGGAGGGATAGTTATTAAGCTTAGAAAGTTAAGGCAATAAGCATTTATTAAACACTTACTATGTGCCAGACAGTGTGCTAAGTGCTAGGGATACAAATTCAAGCAAAGAAAAAACAGTACCTGTCCACAGGGAGCTTACTTTCTTTTTTTAATTTTTTTAAATTAACTTTTGTTTATTTTTAGTTTACATCATTGATTTCCACGAGATTTTAAGTTACAAATTTTCTCCCCGTCTTTCCCCTACCCACCCCCCCAAAACAGCAATCCCACTGTATACCCCCTCCCCCAATCTGCTCTCTCCTATATCCTCCCCCTTCACCCCTCTGACTTTCTGGTAGAGCAAGATGGGTCAGGAAGCTTACTTTCTAATGCGGGGAAGACAGCCTACAAAATGTAGCTGAAAAAAGAGGTGAAAGGAGAGAGTGCTTTCATGTTGGGATGTGGCGTTGAAGTCTAGAAAGTCAGAAACAGAGCCAGGAGAATGAAGTATCCTTCCCAGGCTTCTCCACAAAATAGAGGCCCTCAGAGTAATAGTTCACCAGTGGGAAAAAGGGCTGGCACTGGCTGAAGGATATTCCAGGGTGAGGAAGCCTTAGGTGCCAAGGGAAAATCCAAGGTGAGACAGTAGCCAAGGCATGGTGGCAAAGTCTGGAAAGAAGCTGAAACAGGAAGGGAGGTTAATTCCACAGTTATACAACTTGTAAGTATCAAAGATGGGATTTGAACACAGGTCTCCCTGACTCTAACTATGACTTTGAGCAACTTTGCCTCACTTAAATCCAATTCATGTACAAGTTAAGATATCATCCTGTGATGTCATTGGTCTTTTTTGAAAAGGAAGGACCAACAACTTCAGTATGTCACACTGACCCTGTAGATGATGAGTATGGTTTATGTAATCAGAAGCTCTCCTCTAATTACATTCTAGGCAGGAACATCTTGAATGTAAATAAAATGGGAAATAAGACTACTTGTGAAAATGGAAGAATAAAACATCCTTGGATATTGAATACAATTGAAATGAAAAAGGAACAATACCATCTGCCCTCCCACCTCTTCCAATGAGTTTTTGTGAGAACTTATTACACTATTTCAAGGATCTCTGTTTGCATTGGCATAGCTATCCCCTGTGAGTGAGCTCAAACTCCTACCACGCCTAGGCTGAGTAGGTGACTTTTGAAAAGTCCATCATCAGCCTACAACCAAGCTGGTGAGGAGCCACTCAGAACTTGGCTCATCTAACCTTCAGGCTCAACACTGTCCCTAAGCTGCCTCTGACTCAAAGCTTTTTGAGCTTGGTTGGCCCAGCTAGAACTTTGGCTTTGCTGACCCAGCCTTCCAGACACCCCGGTGGGATGTCAGAGAAGGATTTTGGTAGAGGATTTGGTGAGGATGAGGACACATGAAAGAAAATATGGTACAGAATTCTGAGCACCTCAGAGAACAGTGTTCCATCCAAGCTTAGAGGTATGGAAAGTGGGAGCACCCACTGGAGTGAGGGGAATCAATCAGTCAACAAGCAGATACTATGCGCCTCCTAGACGACAGGCACTGTTCCAGTAACTAGGGTGACAAAAACAAATGAAACAGCCTCTGACCCCAAGAAGCTTACATTCTATCAGAGGTTTTAAAAGGTACATGTATAAATACACACAAAATAAACGCAAGATAAACAGGGTGGGCTTTACTAGTAGCTAAGACTATTAAAGGAAGGTGTCATTGAGGATGATGGTCTGGTTGAACATTAAAAGAAATTAGGAGAGAGGTAAAGGTGAGGAGAGAGCAAAGAAGCCAATTTGACTAGATCACAGAATATGTGAAGGGGCAGTAAAGCAGCTGAGCCTGGAAGAGTGGGCCAGAGCCAGAGTTTGAGGGGCTTTAAATGCGAAACAGAGGAAATTGTGTTTAACTCTCAGAGATAATAGGGAGCCATTGAAGTTTATTGAGTAGGGATGTGAGTAGGCTTATACTGTAAGAAAATCACTTTCAGTAAGTGTGCGAAGATTGGAGAGGGTAGAAACTTGGGCTAGGGGAAACCAATGAGGAGGCTATCGCAATAGTATAGATAGAAGCTTATTGCAGCAGCCTAGGTGAGGTAGATGGAGTGGCACAGTGGTGAATGGAGGCGTCATGCCCGGAGGCAGGAAGGCTCATCTCTGTGAGTTCACATCCAGTCTCAGACCCTTACTGGCTGTGTGACCCTGGACAAGTCACTTAACCCTGTTTGCCTCAGTTCCTTTATCTATAAAATGAGCTGGAGAAGGAAATGGCAAAACCAATCCCAGTATCTATGCCGAAAAAAGGCCAGATGGGGTCACAAAGAGTTGGACAAGACTAAAATGACTGAACAAGGATGACAAAGTTGAGATAGTTGTGTCCTTTTCAGGGAGAAAAGTGGTTATTATAAGCTCATTCATCCAATAAATATTTATTAAGTGCCTTCCATATACCAAGCACTGTGCTAAATGCTGGGAATAAGAGAAAAGAGGCAAAAGACAGTCTCTACCCTCAGGGAGCTTACCACAAGTGAAAATCAACAGAAAAGCTTATAAATGAAAGGAACCTAATCTTAGCATTGGGAATCCTGCTTGCATGACATCACCAAAACCCTTTGGTTTAATTATTCTGATCCATCTTGTCTCCCTCCCTCCAGTTCTCCCTGGGGCTCATTTTTGGCAGGAACTGGGGTTGGCTCCAGCATGGTTTCCAAAGAGGACACCCAGCCTCCTCTACCTGCATGGGCCTGCTCAGGGGCTGGAGTCACCCCATCTGCTCAGTGAATGGGGAACATAATGAACAAAGTTGGCCCTCCTCATCTGTCTCCTGGGAGAGGCATAAGGCTTTTCCCTTGAGAGGGAAATAATTATCACTAGGGAAACCCTAGCTACTTTTTTGGAAAGGCCAAAAGAAGAAGAGGAAGAAAAAAACCATTTTCCCAAACATGGAAAACTCAGTGGCTTTTTCTCAGACTTTTGCAAGCATAGAACAAATAAGCTGACACCGAGTGAACCTTCCCTGGGCAAACTTCATCCTTCGTGCACTTTTTGGGCTTTGTTGAATGTGGCTTCACTGAACACTTCTATGAAAAAATTTCTGGGAACAGACTCTGAGGGCAGGTTGTGTTGGTACTCATTCTTCCCTTACCCTGAAGGTCAATTTACCAATAGAGCATTGGCTGCGTGAGAAGGTGTCCCCATTCTGGCTGTTAAGCCGAACTTGGAGCTTCTTCTCCTTCTCCCTCCCTTCTGCCCTCCTCTTGCCTCTCTTCTCCTCTTCTCTCCTCTCCCCTTTCCTTTCTCCTCTTCTTTTCTCTCCCCTTCTCTTCCTTAATGAGCAAAATAAAACAAAAGACTGCCTTGAAAGTTAAATTGAAAACCTGAGATGAATGAGACCTGGAAAATGAAAACCCAAGTCTAGGGAACTGTAATACCTCCTCCCCTTTTTTTGCCCCATTAGCAAAGCTACAATGTTAGCAAACTCCAATTAGTCACAGAATGGTTAAGTTAACATATATTTATAAAGGGTCTATTCATAGAAAAAGTATTGTCTTTGGTGTTAGGGAGATAAAAAGATTTTTAAAATGGCCTTCCCTTTTAGGAACTTAGAGAAAAAGAAAAAGAAAAGAAATTTACATGATAACTTTGTTATATGTTTAAAAGGAATAGCAAGTTGTACTTAATAGATTTGCAGTTTTATGTGCAATCATTTTTTTATTATACTGTTATAGAAATCCTTGTTTTATTTCATAAATTAAAAATAAAATAAATAAAAAAGCAAAAAAGGAAAACAACATGTATGATAAATATCATTTAATCAGTCAACCACCAAAATTTATTAAGCCCTTTATAGTATGTGCCAGGAGAGCTAAATTATTGCTTTAAGTCAGGAAGATTGGAGTTCAAGTTCCACTTCTGACACTTACTAGTTGTGTGACCCTGAACAAGTCACTTAACCCTATTTGCTTCAGTTTCCTCATCAGTAAAATGAGCTGGAGAAGGAAATGGCAAACCACTGTAGTATCTTTGCCAAGAAAACCCCAGATAGAATCAGAAAGAGTTCAACACACCTGGAATGACTGAACAGCAACAACTGTGTGCCAAGAACAGTGCTAGGCCCTGGAGACATAAGTACAAGGAATGAAACAGTATCTATTCTCAAGGAGTTTATGTTCTAATTCAGGAATTAAGAGGTACATGTATAAAGTGAATAAATTCAAAGAAATACAAAGTAGTTTGAGAGGGAGGATACTAGCATTTGGGGGGGATTAGGAAGGGCTTCATGCAGGAGATGGTGTTTGAGCTGCTGCATCTTGAAGGAGAAGGGGAGCTTTGTGAGGTAGTAAAGATGAGGGAGGGCATTTCTGGTGGGAGGGCCTGCAGAAGCAAAGGACCAAAGACCAGAGATGGGAGGAACAGAGAGAGGAGATGGGGGATAATATCCAGTGAGCCTGGAAGAAAGATAGGTCAGGGCCTCAAAAGCTAAACAGAGTTTATATTTTACCCTAGAAACCATGAGAGTTGGTTAAATAGGGGAGGCAGGTGGTCAGATACTATAAAGTAGGAAATTATGGGGACAAAAGAGGGAGAAAGAAGGCATGCATCTCTAAGAAAATTTGAAGGTCATCAGGGAGGACTTCATGGAGGGGGTGTCACTGGAGCTAAGTCTTAGAGGGAGAGAGGGATGCTAAAAGGGGGAGATGAAGAGGGAGTACATTCCAGGCATGGGAAATAAGGACTTATGCCAAGGCACAAGGACAAGAGACAGAATGATGAGTTCCATTAGGCAAACAGCTTTGGCTGGAACAGTGAGTGCATGAAGGGGGTTGTATGAAACAAAGCTGGAAAGAAAGGTAGGTTGGAGCCAGACTGGAGGTTTTTAAATGCCAGGCTATGGAGTTTGTATTTTATCTTAGGGAGAGAGCTGCTGGAAGCTGTTGAGAAGGGAAGTGACATAGTGAGAACTGTGGGTTTAAGAGGGTTATTTTTATAGCTGGGTGAGAGATGGATGGGAGAAGGATGGATGGGAGGCAGGGACAGCAGTTAGGTAGCTGTTCTAATAATTTTAGAGAAGGAGGGTCAATGGGAGCCCCAATGGTTTAAGAGCAGGAGGGATGATGGGAGCCCCAGTGGTTTAAGAGCAGGAGAGGTGATAGGAGCTCTAATGGTTTAAGAGCAGGAAGGACAGTGAGAACCCCAACGATTTAATAGCAGGAGGGGCAGTGGGAGCCCCAATGGTTTAAGAGCAGGAGAGGTGATAGGAGCTCTGATGGTTTAAGAGCAAGATGGACAGTGAGAACCCCAGTGGTTTAAGAGCAGGAAGAGTGATGGGAGCCCCATTGGTTTAATAGCATAAGGGCATTGGGAGCCCCAGTGATTTAAGAGCAGGAGAGGCTATAGGAGCCCCAGTGGTTTCAGAGAAGGAGGGGCAGTGGGAGCATAAACAGGGGTGGAGGAGAAATGCTAAGACGTAAATAATGCATGTGGAAGTAGAATGGACAGAACCTGGCAACCAGCTGGATGTGGGAGTTGAGGCTGAATGAAGACTCCAAGGTGACTGAGGCTTTGAGCCTCACCCCTAGAACGTGGTTCTTCAAGTTATGTCAAAGCCCAGCTTCACATATGTGAGACCATGCATGCATTTTTTCCAAAACCAGGCCAGGTTTCCTCCTCCAGCCTGCTCCGCCCTGTCGGGGCTCTTGTGACACAATGAGGGCATCTTATTGTCTAGCATGGATTTGGTTGCATTCCTCTGGGTCTGCCTGAGCTTTGAAAAGAAGGGAAGCAGGGGCAGCAGTAGGGCACTCCTTACAGAAGGTGGGACTTGAAGCAGAGAGAGAGGAGGAAGAGTGTTCCAGGCACAGGGGACAGCTGGTAAAAAGTCCTGGAGTTGGAAGAGAGAGTGTCCTGTGGGAGGAGGAGGGGAAGGAAAAGGAGGGGGTGGGGAGCAGCTCTGGGAAAGAGATCAGCTTTAAACAGAAACCAGATGGCAAGGGGGTGGGGGTCTCATTCCCTCCAGCCCTTGACTGAGGGGCAGGCCTCAGGCCGTCTTGGCGGGTGGGGAGGGGAAGCTGAGAGAGAAGGTTTCTCTTTCGGGGTAAGCTTTAGATTTCCAGAAGTTCTTTATAGACAGCTGTGGACTCTGAAATAACCCAGGCTTGGTGGCCAGGAGTGTGAACATGACTGATGAATCTTCCTGGAACCTTTCATTCTTTTTCAGGAGCATCACTGACAGAGTTTACATGGGCAAGGCTCCCATCTCCCATGAGATTTACGAAAGCCTGCTTTTTCTCCTTCTCTAGCAGTTTGGGATAACTTGGCCAGATTACTAGCCATTTGGTGCTTCTTGTATGCCATTGTGCCAAGTGCAGGAGATACAAAGAAAGGCAAAAAACCAGTCCTGCCCTCATGGACAGAAGACCACCTCCAAACAACCATGCACATACAGGATCTATACAGGCTAAATCAGTGTGCTCTCAGAAGGAAGGCACTGAGTAGGAGGGGTTAGTGGGGTGGGAGGGAAGACAGAGTAAGGCTGCTCACAGAAGTGAAGACCTGAGGTGAGCCTTGAAGGAAACCAAGAGATAGGGGTAAAGAGGAAGAACATTCTAGGCTTAGGAAGACAGCCAGTGAAAAGGTCTGGAGTTGGCAAGAATATTCTATGGGAGGAACAGCAGAAAAAAAAAGGCTAGTAAGCCCTTTGAAGCTAGGAACCCTCTCTTCTATCCCCAAAATGTTCTTAGCATAATATTTTGTACATATTAGAGTGCTGGTCTTGGAGTTAGGAAGACCTGAGTTCAAATCCTGCTTTAGCCACTTTCAGAGTCTCTGTCGTGCATACAGGATTGTTGTGAGGATCAAATAAAATGAAAAACCTTCAAGTACTGTATGTATAACGCTAGCTGCTACCATTATCATTCATGTTAACATTGTTATAGTTTGAGAAGCAGCATTGTGTAGTAGAGTCAGAAAGACCTGGGTTCTAATCCAGTCTTTGACACTATCCACATGAAAGGAGAGCCCAGGCTCTTAGCATTTATTGGCCTCAGGTTTTCTCTCCCGTAAGGTGGAACTCACAGTACCCTTCGCAGAGTTGTGTGGATCGAATGAAATAACCTATGGAAAGGTTTTGAAAACCTTCAAGCCCTATATAAATGTCAGCTATTATTAGTAAGTACTTAATACAGATTTGTTTGAATTGAGTGTAGTCCTTGGCTCAGCCCATAGATCAATCCATAATCCATCAGCAAATATTTATTGAGCCTTTAGTATGTGCAAGGCCCTGGGCTCTTAGGGACTGGAAGCTTAAGATAGGTCCCTACCTGGAAGGAGCTTATAATCTTTTGGAGTGAAGACTCTCAGAAAAAGATAGACATCCAAGGCTGAGTGCTCAGTGGACGGTCAGGACACTAAGTACTCTAAATAAGTAAGGCTGAAAGTATTGCCTCAGTTTCCTCACCTTTAAAATGAAGATAATAATAGCAATTAACCTCCTAGTGTTGTTGTGAAGATCAAGTGGATGTTGGAAGGATATGTGAATATGTACATGTAATATATGTAAGATGCTTTGCAAACCTTAAAGCACCTAAGATCATGAATGGTGGTTCATTGGAGAGAACCACAGGCCCAAAGTTAGGAAGTTGTGTTCAGTTGTTTCAGTAATGTCTGACTCTTCGTGACCTATTTGAGGTTTTCTTGGCAAAGAAACTGGAATGGTTTGCCATTTCCTTCTCCAGCTCATTTTACAGATGAGGAAACTGAGGCAATCAGGGGTAAGTGGCTTGCCTAGGGTGACACAGCTAGTAAGTATCTGAGGCCAGATCTGAACTCAGGAAGATGAGTCTTCTTGACTTCGGGCCTGGCACTCTATACACTGTGCCACCTGGCTACCCAAGAGGTCACATACCTTCGGGTCAAATGTACCCTTGAGGATCCTTAGCAATGAAGAGCCAGACTAAGAAGCAAGACTCCTCAGAAGGAGTCAGCAGCAGTGCACAACGGTGCTAGGTATTAGGAGGCTTGGAATCCTTGCTTCGCTACTTACAGTAGGCTTGACCTGAAACCCATTGCTTCTGTAGGCCTCAGTTTCCAAATACGTAAAATTGAGGGGGTTGTGCTCATTGATCTCTGGGGTCTGCTCTAGCTTTAACAACTTGTGAATTCTTCAGATGGGAGACTTTAGGTTTAGAACTTGGAAACAGCAGTCAGGAAGAGTGGGGGAGTAGATGGACTTTTCACTTCAGTATTAAGGGAAGGGACATGGTTTTTGGCTTTCTTCTTGCCATCTGCGGTGGCCAACTCTAAAGTAAGCAGTTTATTCCAGGATTAACATTCAAATCAATTCAACAAACATTTTAAAATCCTGGAATTTTTTCCTTCCTCATTCCCCCCTCCTTGCTTCCCTGTCTCAGCTAAAATCCCGATTTCTGTAAGAAGCCTTTCCCAATCTCCCTTAAAGCTAGAGCTTTCTCTCTGTTGATTGTGTGGAATGGAGCCTGTTTGTATGTGATCATCTCCACCATTAGCATTCAAGCCCTTGAGAACAGGGGCTCTCTTTTTGCCCTTCTTTGTATACCCCACCACCTAGCACAGTGCTTGGCATATAGTAGGTACTTAATAAATGTTTATTGACTCGATCAGCCACAGTCAGAATGCTAGGCCACAAAGAGAATGCTCAGATGGGCGCAGTCTCTAGCAGGACACAACGTGCAGTCATTTGATTTGGAATCAAAGGGCATTGGTCCAAAGTCTAGCTCTACTACTTACAGCCGTGGAATTGTAGGCAAGTTATGTAACCTCTGTGCCTCAGTTTCTTTAGTTGTAAAAAATGAGGTGAGTCCTGGGACTCCGAGCTTTCAAGTCTCTTCCAACTATAACTGTGAAATCCTATGATTAATCAAGTCAAGATAAGCTGTCCCTGGAACCCTCCCCAGTTCCAATATCATCTGTCCATGTGAAACCAAAGGGAGGCACCATTTTGTTAAAGAGCTGACTTCCAACAGAAGCATGTAGGTAGGGAGAAGGTCCTCTCTTGTTCTCTCCTAGCAACAGACACTATATAGGAAGGCATGTGACCCCTGGACCCTAAATCAGTCCTTCTTCCTCATCCTTTAACACCCTTTCTCCCTCCCCCCTCCTCTTCCCTACTTACCTGCCATATGGAAGACAAAGCCCAGAATTTAAGGTGAACCCCTTTAGTAATTTTATTTGTTTGAATGAAGTTGTTCCCTCCAGCCTTTCTGGGCATCTGCCCTAAGCTGACACAGGGAAGCAGGTGGAGAAGGATGGGGTGTACCCTAGAGGTAACCTCAGGATTTTATGCTTAGGCAAACACAGAAGATAAAACCCAGCAGTTAATTTAGTAAGGCAGACACACCTGAGTGCAGGTGGTGCTTCTGTCCCACAGATATGGGTGGGGATGAATTTAGCCCTTTAGCTTTTTGGCATTCTTGTCTCTGATAGGAAATTAAGTACTCCCTGTCCCACCCCCACCTCCCACCCCTTCAATGTCCCCATGGTAAGATTTTCATTCCAAGAGCTCTTGATGGGCACTAAATGTAGAAGGATGAATTGCAATGTTTTTCCCAGTACACAGTGCTGTCAGTGGAAACCTCTGGTCAGGAGAGAGGTTTGGTTGTTATCTGCCTTCCTCTCCTCCTGTTAAACTGAGTTTGTTGAACCTATCTAGCCCCTAGGGCTCCGACCCTCTCTTAAATTGGATTCAAATTTGCCCTTGGGACCAGAAGTTGTGGGAAGGGAAGGAAGACATGGACAGATGGGATATTGTATAATCCCAATAATAATAGCACATTATCGGAGCACTTTAAAATGCTTTCCTCATAACAACTGTGTAGGTAGTTATTACAAGTGTTATCCCTGTTTGACCAGTGAAGAAAAATGAGGCTCAGAGAAGTTCTAGTCACTGGTTCAGGGACATTCAGCTCGTAGGTGTCAGGCTCCAGACTGGAACCCAGGACCTTTGACTCCAAAAGCAGTGCTAATATTTGTATATGTGTTTATGTATCTGTGCCCAAATGATGTGAGGATTTCTAATTCCCTGAACTGGTTTGGTTGGTGGGGTGGTGGTAGAAACGAATAGCTAGGTTTCTTTTGGAGGAAAACTGCTCTTTGTACTTTTCTATAATTTTTTTTTTTAAATCCCTTTTCCTGGGAACCTTCCCAGGAAATCTCAAGTCATTGTAGTGTTGTGACAACCTTTTTTTTTTTCCCCCCTTTTCACTGAATTTTTTTCACTTTCTCTGAATATTTTAGCTTCTGCAAAGTCAGGTGCTGGAGGGCTTAGCATGGAAGCCTTCTCTGGACATGGGCTCTCTCCCCAGGACTCCACCATGCTGCTTCTTTCTCTGGATTCCTCGTAACTGTCCAAGGGTTACCTCCGGTCTTTGTCCTTTCCCAAGTTCTGGCCTCATCCAGAGCTCAGCATGAAACTTTACATCTGCCCCAGGGAGGAATGCTGGCTGCCCTTCTTAGGTCCTAGGATGGTCAGTGAGGTCACATCGGCAAAGTATTTTGGGTGGAAGTCAGCAAAGAACACAGCACAGAGCTAAACAGTAAAAAGATTTATGCTGCCATGCACTCATCCAGAGAGTGAGATGGTTTTGTGCAGATGGGAGTTTGGAGGCAGGGAATTTTGGTTGAGTTTTAAAGAGGACATGTGAGACGATCAGTACTACTGATGCAAAACAACCCTTTTTTACTATCAAAGTGGCTCCTGCTAACCAAGATTGGGAATTATAACTTAAAGTGGTAAGCAAAGATGGAAGAGGAGAGAAAGCACTTGGGTGGAGAGCCAAGAGACCTGATTGTAGAGCTGATGAGCTGTTTCCTTACCTCACTGAGTGATCTTGGGCCATCCTCTGGGCCTCAGTTTCTTTAGCTGTGAAATAAGTGAGTTGGATTGGAATATTTCAGGGCCCTTGTAGTGCTAGCATCCCAAGAATCTATAAATGGCTGTTATTAGTAGAACTATTATTCTTCTATGATTAGGTTAGCTGATTGCCAACAAAGCCTTGGAAATCTAAAAGGGGTAGCTAGCTTTGTTCATTTACCAAATATCAGTTAGTGGCTCTATCTGAGGGGACTTAATTTTCCCTTTTCCTGGCTAGTTCTGGAGTTGTTTTTGAAAACCATTTGTATTTCAGTCTCCTGGGCTATATACTCTCAGGTCTCTATCCTGCCCTCCCTAACCCTCACTTCATTAGCCTTCTGCTGTCTTTCTCTGCTAAGTATCAGTACTTTCAGCTCTGCTACCAGGTGATACAAGGTATAGGCTTTGTCCATGGATCAGATCAGAGAACATTAAAACTTCCAGGCTCTGTGACTTGGATTGCAGTTGGCCTTTATGAACACACATAGCATGAACTCTATTGTGGGAGGTTTTTAAGAGCATTTCTAGAGAGGGAACAAGGTAAGAAAACCAGTAGCCAATGTACCTTACTTCTGGAATGGGGTTCTGACAATTTATGATCCTTTATTTTTTTCAAGTAATTCTATTTTTAGAATAAGGTAAGATTTTCCAGGAAACAGTAATCCTCAGCATTCTGGTATCTTCAAAGTAATCCTAGAAATAACTACTTGCATGTTCTCTTGTTCTGACAATCCCTTATGCCATTATAGATAGCCATTCCCCTCTCCCTCCAAAGACCAGTCATGTCTTATTAAAGTCCTTTCATTCAAGAACCAGTGAGGTAGTACCTCTTCTATGAAGATCTCTCGGATCTCCCCATTGTCAACAGAGAGTAATTTATCCTTCAGATTTTTCATAGCACTTTCCCTGGACCTCTCCTTTGCTCTTATCCCATTCTCTCCTGTATTGTAGTTACTTGAGGGTCATCTCATGGGATCTGGTGGCTAGAAAGGGACCTCAGACATCATCTAGCCCAATCCTTTCCTTATTTTTTCAAATAAGGAAACTAACCCAAGGTCACATGGGCAAGTAAGTGAAACAGTCAGAATTTGAACCCAGGTCCTCATACTCTCAATTCTTTCCCCTACTAAATCAATTGTCTTTGAGTACGTCTTTCCTCACTTCTATCCCCTAGACTAGATTATAAGATATTTGAGAGCCAGGTCTGTATGGTATCTCTGTGTCTTTATATCCCAGAGCTTGGCACTCTGCCCAAAACACAGGAGGCTTAAGAAATGTGGAATGGAAACTCTATTACCATAAGTAAGGTATGTTGGCTCTTGGTTTTCTTACCTTGTTCCCTCTCTAGAAGTGCTCTTGAAAGAAACTCCCACAGTAGAGCTTAGGCTGTGTGTGGGCATAAAGGCCAATTGTAATCCAAACCACAGAGACTGGAAGTTTTAATATTCTCTGATCTGATTCATGGACAAAGCCTATACCTTGTGTCACCTGGTAGTAGAGCTGGAAGTCCCGACTTAACAGCCTCATAATATGTCTCAAGGCATTGGCATCTTGTTCTTCTGATGGGCTATAGGCCACTTCCAGATGAAACAATTATTGCTTAAGCTCCACCTGGGCAGGGATACCCATCCAGCCAAGGTTGACTGCCCAAGGGAAATAGCTTGAATGAATCCACTTATATGTCTCTACTGCCTCTGACTTCTATTTCTTATCTACCTATCTGAGATCTGAAAGGAGTTCTCTCATACCAGCTGTACCCACTCTGCCCACACTTGTTGACAGTGTCAACCACTGATAGATTCTGTTTATCACAGTGGTTCCAACATACGTACTTATTACCATTGACTCCTCTGATCAGTATTAATAAATTTAGGGACTGTGCCAGTTTGCACAATGTGAATATATACACCTATATGCAAGTGACTCAGCATGCTCTGGAATTTGTTTGGGTAGGTGATCTTTTGGGACAAGTAAGCTACTTCTGCCTGAGGAGTATAGGGTCCTAAATTGCTTTGGAAATGGGCAGCAAAAATATTTCCTGTTCTTTTCCCCACTGCATCCATGGACAGTTATAAGAAAGTAGTAATGAGATCAATAGCTATTTATCATTCACTGAAGAGTAAGCCAACTAGAGGATCTACAGGAGACCCACTCCCATGAAAGGGCTTGGGCTGCAAGGCTTCCAGTGCCAAGGTCCCTGCTAATAGTTGCATGAAGGGTGTCCTGAGGCAGTTGGCAGATTGGTGGGTAAGAGAGAGAGAGGATTGCCTTCCAAGAGAGCATGCAAGTGGTTATTTCTAGAATTACTTTAAAGATACTGGAATGCTGAGGATTACTGTTTCCTGGAAAATCCTACCTTATTCTAAAAATAGAAGTACTAGAAAAAAATAAAGGATCATACATTTAGAGCTGGGAGAGTTCTTGAAGCTCATATATTCCAGCTTTCATTTTACTGATGAGAAAATTCAATGACTTGTCCAAGGTCAACACAAGCAATACAAGTGATAGCACTTAGGTATTCTATCTACAAATCCAACATTTTCCCCACTGACCCACACTGATCCTTGGGAGGGCTTTCTTTTTTTCAGATTCAAGAGCAGTGGGTGAAGGGTTCACCCCAGTTCTTAAGACCATGAGGGGTCAGATAGGGAGAGAAAAAGTCTTGGTGTTTCAAAGTCTACTCAGTGGCTTTTCACTGCCCTATTCCATTGTCCTAGTTCTCAAACCTAGAGGAAGATGGGTAGGTAAAAGCTCTCAGAACCCTGGATTTCTTGAATATGGGACTGTTGAGAAAGAGAGAGAGAGAGAGAGAAAGAGAGGGGGGAGACAGAGAGAGAGAGAGAGAGAAAGAGAGAGAGAGGGAGAGAGAGAGAGAAAAAAAGAGAGAGAGAGAGAGGGAGAGAGAGAAAGAGATTGAGAGATTCATCTGGGAAACTTTCTTTGGCGTTGGCCAGAGAACAGTTGTTATCTGAAGCAGGTTTAGTCCCTCAGGCTCAATAATGTAGGTTTCTGTGAGTGCTATAGAATCCTTTTTACTCCTTTTCTCCTTCCTTTTGGGCTGGTTGGAGCTCAACCTGCAGACATTTCCTCAGTAAGATTTTAAGAACACTGACTTTCTGGTTTGGCAGTGAGCTTGGCAGAACCCTCTGGTGGTGCTATTTTAAAACCAGAGAGGGGGAAAAACCCCTCTCTGTATCTGCCAAGAGATAGTAAAGAATTCTCCAAGAACATAGTGAATAAATGCCTGCTCAGTTGAATTGAATAATTTCTGGCATTTATGTGGAAATGGAATATTCCATCACCTCCAGCTCTGTTTAAGGCAGGGCTGCTTGGGATTGGGAGGACTTCCATGCCTTTGGCCCTTTGGGGCCCATCTCCAGGTCTAACAAATGCTTCCTCACGGAGGACTGGGAAAAGTGAAGCTGAAATTGGAAAAAAGCCCCAAGCACTCAGAATTTAGCTATGTTGGGAGGGAATTGGATTGTATCCAAATACACTCTGGATACCTTAAAGTTTCAGGATAGAAGTATGTGTCCCCACCTCTTTCCTATTGCTCTCTCTCCCTTCTTCCTAGGATCCCCAGTCTACCAACCTCCTAGCAGATATAAGAACATACACAGGCATTCATAATCTGAAACACCCTCACAATTCTCAGACTATGTCCTTTCCTACAGAAATCCAAACATTATGCTTCCCACATTAGAAAGAGTGAGATTGTTGTTAAATGGGGATTATTTCGTTCTTTGTATCTTTGGTGCCTAGTCCAGAGACTAGTGTGTAGAAGATAGTTAATAAATGATTGAGTGATTACCTTATCTATGAAATCTTTCTCTCTGTTCTTAGTCATTCTCTGATTCTAGAAATCCATTTGGGTGACCTTCTCCTAACCCTCCTTGGATACAGATATACCCTATATCTAGAGAGAGCTCCATCAGCTGTATCTAGCCTGCCTCCAAGGTATCTGTCTATTCTTTTGAAGCTTCCTTACATTTGACACCTAGTCAAGGCTCCGTAAATATTTCTTGAGTGATTCATTAGACTGACTGATCTGATTAAATGGGCCCAACCCCACTGCTGGGCAAGGATCTTTCTCACATGTTCCCTGGAAACAAGAGACAGAAGAGATTAATCTTCCACTCCAACATCATATAAGGTGCTTTTCCCCTGCTCAGAAACTGCCAGTGGCTCCTCATTATCTATGAGATCAGAGCCATACTCTTTGGTCCTGTATAATTTGGCTATCCAGACAACCTTACCTCATCTCTTTCTCTATAACACCTGTCTCTTCACTGATCCTTAACACAGTGGCCTGCTTGGAAGATCCTTCCTCTTCTTCTTCTTGTAGCTCAGTTGTTTTTCAGTTGCATCCAATTCTTCGTGACTCCTCTTGGGGTTTTCTCAGCAAAGATACTGGAGTGGTTTGCCATTTCCTTTTCCAGCTCATTTTACAGATGAGAAAACTAAGGCAAACAGGATGAAGTGACTTGGCCAGTAAGTGTCTGAGGCCAGATTTGAACTCACAAAGATGAATCTTCCTCACTTCAGCACCAGCACTCTGCCCACTGTGCCATTTATGTGTCCCTGCTCTTTTATTTTTTTCCTACTCTTTTTCTTCCTTTATACAAAGCCTTCACAGTCCAGACCAGGTCCCATCTCTTCTATGGTAGTATGTTCTCTGATCACTTGGAACGTATCTCTGAATTAAAGGGATAAAGACACAATTAAAAACAAAGGAGAAGCAGCTCATGCTTGCAAATTATAATTTATTGATAGAAACAAAAGATACAGGAAGAGAGACACACTTCCAATTCTAACTACCCAGAGGTCCAGCTTATCATACTCTCAGGATACATTCGCTGCCTGCATTTAACTAGGAACTGGCCAGCTCTGCCAAGACTGCAGACTGACCCTAAGTAATCTCCTCCTCTCTGCTCCCCACCCCCTACTGTACATTCTTTCATACCTAAATGCACCGGTCCAAGGGAAGAAAATTCTATGTTCCTTTGAATCTATAAATCAGAAGTAAATTGGTTAAGAGTATACACCTGAGGGACTTTTTTTTGGGGGGGGGGGGGGCGGTGATGTTCCCTGAGTTTTGCCTTATGGACTCACTAATAGCTCTGGATGTTTTAGAAACCATCAGCCCTTGCCAGGAGGCGAGGTATGACCAGACTGCCTTGCTCCTTCAGTCCGCCTTGGCCTCTTTGAATTCCTGCAGCACTTCTTGTCTGTTCTATTCCTTTGGCACTTAATAGACATACACTACCACATATTCCAAAATGGGAGTTGAGTTGTGCTTATGTTTCGGTACTTGATAGGTAATGACTCAGACACCGAGTAAATATTTATGAAGCGCCTAATGTGTACCAGACACTACGAGATATTGAGAATGCGGAGATTAAAAATGAAAGAATAACTGCCTTCTCGCTTAAATTCTTTTAGGGAAGATGAATATATGTATATGTATGTATACATACACATGCATATGTATATACATATGTGCAAATAAGTCAAATGTATGCACAGTGATACAAGGTAGTTATTTGGGGTATAGGAATAGGCGTTTGGGGGATCAGGAAGGCTTCATGAAAGTGGTGGTGTTTTAGCTGAGTTTTAAAGGTGTCTAAGGATTCTAATTGGGCTGCTCAATAGTACAGTGGATAGAGTTTTCCAGGCCTGGAGTCAGGAAGACTCATCTTCCTGAGTTTAAATCTGGCCTCAGGCATTTACTAGCTGTATGATCCTGGGCAAGTCACTTAATGCTGTTTGCCTCAGTTTCCTCATCTATAAAATGGGCTGGAGAAGGAAATGGCGGTTTGCCACTCCAGTATCTTTGCCAAGAAAACCCTAAATGGGGTCATGAAGAATTGGACACGACTGAAAAACAACAAAAAAGGATTCTAAGAGTCAGAGATGAGGAAAGAATGTATTCCAGACTGGACTAAGACATGGAGACAAGAGATAGACTATTATACTGCTTCATCACTCTGGCCACTCCACACCTGGCAGTGTCCAGCATAGAAGAGTGTAGAGCATGTGTGTAATGTGTATTAAAGCTAGAAATGTAGGCCAGAGCCAGGTTGTGGAGGTCTTTGGATACCAGACAGAGGAGTTTGTAGTTGATCTTACAGGTAATGGGGAGCCAATGAAGTTTACTGAACAGGTAAGTGGCATGGTCAGATCTGAACTTTAAGTAAGTTGCTTGGCAGCCATGTCAGTATGGATTGGCAAGGACAGGGAGGGAGATTTGGGGGAGGGAAACTTGAGGAAGGGAGACCAATTAGAAGGCTATTGTAGTTGTCCAGGAAAGACGTGACAAGGTGATGAGCATATGAGTGGACAGAAGGGAATGTATATGAGAGATCTTATGGAGATAAAAACTGATAAATAAGAAATTCAGGGACTTGATCCTTTACTTAGTTAACCTCACTTCCGCAGGTAGAAATTCTATCAAGATAAGGCTCTAGCTAATGAAAAGGCCACCCAAGGCAACATTATTACTTGTTTCGTATGTGAGTATCTTTTGTCCTCCTCTTGTCAACCAGAGAAAGGATCTGATTTTATACCTACTTCAGATTCCTTGAATAGATGTGCACTTAACTTGAGGTCTCTGTATTTTTTTAAATAAGTTGGTAATTTTCTTTCAATATAATTGGCTTTCTTTCTAATCTTATGTCTTTTATTTTATGTATGTAACAACATTATTCTGAGAAGGGGTCCATAGGCTTCACTAGATTTCCTGAAGGTCCATGATGCAAAAAAGATGGAGAATCCTTGTCTTATTTTATTTTTGAGACAACTGGGGTTAAATGACTTGCCCATGGTCACACAGCTGGTAGGAATCTGTATGTGAACTCTGGTCTTCCTGACTCCAGGGCAGGTGCTTTATCCATGGTGCCACCTAGCTGTCCCAGAGAGTCCCTGTTTTAGAATCTAAAATGAATAAATGGATGGATGGATGGATGAATATGTCCATGAAAAAGAAGAGAAGGCATCCTCAAGAGAAAGCTCACAGTTAAGATTTGCCTAGATTCTTAAGTCTTTCCTCATTCATGCTTCCAAAATGGATTCTCTATCTATCTATCTATCTTAGACTGAGGATAGTTGGAATTCCTTTGCCTTCTTTGACTTTTTTCAAATCCCAACTACATCTCACCTTCTGCAAGAAGCCTTTCCTGATTTACCCTTAATTCTAGTGCCTTTCCTCTGCTGATTTTCTCCAATTTGCCCAGTACACTTGGTACATAGTTGTTTTAAGTAGTTTCACTCCCATTAGACTGTGAGTCCCTTGAGGGCAGGGACTATTTTGTTTGGTTTTGGCTACTCTTTGTTGTCACAGCACTTACCATAGTACCTAGTCCATAATGGTGCTTAATAAATGCTTTCTGACTTGACTTGAGCCTGGTCCAAGATGCATCCATAGGCCTTTGACCTTCCTGTCTCTAGAGAGCCAAGTTAACCCTGCCTCTGTTTGGGAAGAATTGAGGGAAGAAGAGCTGGACCAAGGTATGTACTTATTTCAAGGGCAGAATGAGCCAGGTAATGGTTTCCTATGCACTTTTCCCCCGGACCTGCCTTAATGGCTTCTAAAGGAGCAGGACAAATCACCGCTTGTCTCATCTTGTGTAATTAGAGTTTTCCATTGTTGCCCCTGAGCATTGTCTCCATGGATTGTTCCTGGAGACTTCTGGGTTCCCAGATAAGAAATACCTCCGCCTTGGTTAGCTTTCTGTTTTTTTCCCCATGAGAAGAATCTAGAAAAAACAATTTTTTTCCTTCAATAAAGGCCCAGCCCCTTTTATGGCAAAGTTTCCTCTAGTTCCTGCAAAGTACCTCCCATAGTTTACATGAATAGCCCTTGGCCTTGGGATTAGGGGTTAATGTAATTGTGATGAAGATTGCTGGTTTCAGGAGGAAAGTTTCCCTCTCCTTGGGCAGATTCAAACTTTAACACTTGATGACTGAAACAGCTGTCTCTCAGCAAAAAGAGAAAAAAATATGGACCTATTAAGTGGGGTTTTTTTCCTCTTTTTTTGTTTTAACCTTGGGATTCAAAAGTCTCTGGCAGCTGAGATGCTTCCTACCATCTGGCAGAGCCCTGAGTTCTGAGCCTACCCAGCTGCCTTCTGGGACTCCACATGGTGCTCTGACTTCTCCTTTGCAGTTGTTCTGTTCCATTTCTCAGGTCAAAATCCAGAAGAGCATGGGATTTGCAATCAGGAGACCTTCTTCTGAAACCTGATTGTTCTTTATTCCTGGGCGACCTCAGGACTGGTCATTTCATCTTTCTAGGCTTCTTGTTTCCCGATCCATAAAATGGTGGTTGTGGCAGTGAGGAGAATTAAAGTTCTTTAGATACCTAAATCCTGTAAGAGTTCAGGTTAGAAAATAGGGATTGTTATAGTTAGCACCACTGAGTTGATGTCATCAGTGTCTCAGAGTATGTGTGTATATATATATATATGCAGGAGATTCCATCAGAGTATATACAATCTCCACATAGGAAGTAGGTAAAGACCAAGTCTTCATTCCCTTATGTTTTGTTTGTTGTTGTTGTTTTTTTTTTTGCAACCCAAACAACCTTTGTCTTTTTATTTCTTTTTTCTTGCTGGTCATGGACCTTGTACTTCAATAATACAAAGCGTCTAGCAAATACAAGGCTCATTCATGATGGGGCAAAGTGAGGTACACATGGCTCCCATTGTTGAAATCATAGGATTTTAGACTGAAAAGGACTATAGAGATCATCCAGTCCCTGAATAATACTATGGTTTGGGGATGGGGTGGGTGGGTGGGGAGCTGAATTTGGAGTGCCAGAGTCTGAATCCTGACTCTGCCACTTAAATCTTTGTGTGACTTTGAGCAAGTCATTGTTCTGTAAAATGCGGCCCCTCAAGTAGGCTTAAGCATTTTTTTAGACTATGAAGATTTGAGGTTAACAAGATTGGTTCATTGCAGAAAATACTTAAGAAACAGGATAGATGTGTAAACAGCTCAGCTCATTATGGGAATGGTGATAGATTGTGTTTCCAGACTTCTTTCCATGAAATCCAGTGATAGTCTGGCTGTTAGAACAGTGAGAGGACCTATCCTGGATTGTTATATCATAATTACTTTGGATTATCTTGTACACATTTGTTTATATACATTTCAGCTCCCCCATTAGAATGGAAGTTCCTTGAGGGCAGGGGCTCTTTTTGCCTTTTTTTTTTTTTTGTATGCCCAGCACTTAGGGCAGAGCCAGGCATAAAGTAAATGCTTCATCATCATCATCATCATCATCATCATCATCATCATCATCATCAGGCACCAGTACTATTTGGTTGTTGATTGGTCTTTGAAACTGAAGCTTGTGCCTGGAGCAATCTCTCTGGTGCCGCATGTGGCCCTCATGGAATATTCACCAAGAACTAGAATCTTGCCAGTAGGTTTCTCCTGAGGGAGCCATGGTTGTTGATGGTTGGGTTTATATGACTGTTTCTCCAATGGGAAAGTGGGACCCAGTGACCAGACATCCTGAATTTTCTAGAACAGTCTTGACTTCAAATACATTGTCCTATTATCCCCAAAAAACATCCGAGTGTTCCAGAACGTCTGACATTTTGGCAGACCAACAGTAACTGAATGAATCAAGTCAGGAAGCTCTACACTAAAAATATTCTTCACAGATAAAAGACTGAGCCATGCAAAGAAAAAAAAAAGATGAAAATCATAGGCTAAAGAAAACCATAGTTATTCATTAATTAGTCATCAGTCCATAACAATTTATTAAGTGTCTGCTCTGTGCCGAGCACTAGGGTACAAAGACAAAAATGAAAATATATTTATATTGGTCTATATTATGTATTGTGATATAATGGAAAGAACTCTTGGTCAAAGGACCCAAGTTCAAGTTACTGACTAGCCATGTAACTACGGAAAGCAAATAGCTTTACCTCTCTCGTGTACCATTTCCTCAAAAATAAAATGGACTTGCAGTTTTATTACCTCAAGCTTCCTATTAGACCCAACATCCCTGCACTCTGCCTTAACTGTGGATGGCCAAGGGGCGTCCCCCAAAAAGAAGTTGGCCTAGAGCACATTGCCCAACCAAGGAAGAGGGTTGAAGCCACTGACAGCATAAGAGGGCACCTAGCCATTGTGAGAAAAGCATTTTGTAAATCTCAAGGCATTATATAAACATAGAGTATTGTTCTTATATCTACAAGCTGCTATGTCAATTGAGGGCTAGCTTTGGAGGAAGCCCTGGCTAGAAGTCCAGCTTCTAACATGTATTAACTATGTGACCAGTGTGCAGTGCTCCCAGTCAACCCTCTAAGATCTTGAGTTAGAGATGAGTTGCTCCCTGATCAATATACTGATCCAATGATAATTCCAAAGGACTCATGTTGAAAAATGCTATCTGCCTCCAGAAGTAGAGGAAGGGAGAGAGGGAGAGAGACAGAGACAGAGAGAGAGACAGAGAGAGATGATGGACTCTGAGTAAGGAATGAAGCATACTTTTTTTGCTTCTTTTTTGGGCAACATGGCTAATATGGAAATATGTTTTGCATGACTTCATATATATAATGAGTATCATATTTCTTGCCTTCTCAGTGAGTGGGGG
This sequence comes from Pseudochirops corinnae, assembly GCA_028646515.1. Classification (NCBI taxonomy): domain Eukaryota; kingdom Metazoa; phylum Chordata; class Mammalia; order Diprotodontia; family Pseudocheiridae; genus Pseudochirops; species Pseudochirops corinnae. The sequence continues at coordinate 261,672,368 of CM053586.1, forward strand.
AGGTGGGGAAGGGACAGAGGGAATTTGGATCTGAAAATAAAAATTAAAAAAAAAAATAAAGAGGAGTATCTTATCTGTATTGGGCTAATGAGATTTTGCCCCACATGATGCAAATCACAAGTCTAGACCAAAAAAGAAAAAGGTGCAATATGTATATATTATCTGTCATGTGTCTGTAGTTATATATGTAGTATATAAGTACTTGGTACAGGTGTTACCTTGTAGGTGCTGGTGCTGGTAATAGCTGACTCTAACATTTCAAGTTGTAAAGCCAATGAATGTTATTTTAGCAGCATGCAGTTGGTTGTTCTTGGGTTTTTTTTTTAATATTGGGGGAAGAAAAACCTTTGTTAAGAAAATATATCCCAATTTTTGGTCTGAAGAACATAGTTACCGCTAAAGTAAGGGAAACAATATTCAAGAAGTATGGCAAGCTGTTTCCGGCTTCACCATTTGTTCATGATGCGGTCCTAGGGAAACTCTGAACTCTCTGGGCCTCAGTGAACTTCTTTGTCAGATGAGTGAAGATTCCCACTTCCTCTGTATTCCAGGGAAGTACTCTTTGCACCTTGAGGCCTACCAGGCCTTCTGGTAGACCAATAAGTAGGAACCCCCTTTCTAACAGGTAGAACTTTTTGTTGTTGTTTTCTAGAGCAAATCATGGCGGAAAATCAAGAATATGGTGCACTGGTCTCCTTTTGTCATGTCCTTCAAAAAGAAGTACCCTTGGATCCAGCTGGCAGGGCACGCAGGTAGGAGCAGCATCTTTGCCCTCTCCCCACAGAGGCTAAGGCGTCCCCTATATGCTGAGGGGGGCAGTGTTATCCATTACATCCATGTCTACCTTTTGGGGAAGGTGAAAGTTGAAGTTTAGAGAACAGAACTTGAGCCCCAGGATGTCTCCAAGGAGTCTGGGGAATTTAGGGTTAGAAGGTAGAGGTAGATAGGTGGTATAGTGGGTAGATCAATAGGCTGGAGTCAGGAAGACCCAAGCTCAAACCTGGCCTCAGGCTAGCTATGTGGGCCTGGGCCAGTCACTTAACTTCAATCAGTCTCAGTTTCCTCACCTATAAAATGGGGGAAATAATAGTGTGTACCAACCAGAGTTGTCAAGAGGACCAAATTATGCAAATATGCATAATGAAGTGCTTTGCATGGTGACTGCCTTATGGATAGGCACCAAACAAATGTTAGCTATTGTTATTATTAATTAAATTATATTATGTATATTTAAATTAAATGATATTATATACATAATAAAGTACTTAGCATGGTAACTGACCCCTAGTAGGCCTTTAATTCTCTTCCCCATATTCCCTAGGGTAAATTCCTTTTAAAGATGAGAGTTCATGGCCTAATATTGGGACAGCCACCCCATTTTGAACCTTGGTCTTCAACATAGCCTTTTAAATAAATGCAGTTTATCCTCATTTTAATTTCTCCCTTCATGTCTTTCACCTACTCCTTGCCCACTGTAAACTGTCATGGCGGCCTCTTCTGCCCTATGGCATGTAATAAATAGAATAATAGTCTGTCCCTGGAGCCTCCTGTGGCTCAGGGTCCCCTTATTCTGGGATGAAAGGAAGAGGAAATCCTGAAGATAACCCCATAGCAACCCTCACAGCACATACCAGATATCCTGTTCATTTCAGCATTTATCATACACTTTCTATTGCAGCTTTAATGTTTCACTAGGGTCTCCTTTCTCAAATTAGATTGTAAGCTTCTCTAGGACCAGGACTCTACTTTCTATCATCTGCCTAGCTACCAAGTACATGTGAGAGGCCCCATAAATATTGCTTAAATGACTGGATCCACTAAAGGTGTATCCTGACCCCTGATTATAGAGGGGAGGTTACCCAGAATTCTCCAAAGCATACAGGAGAACCCACATTCTAGTCTAGTGGGTCCTACTTGGAAGTCTGGATTATAAAATTTTGCCAATTCAATTCATTCATTGTTATCCAGTGCTTGCTGTTTGCAGAGCACTATCCTAGGTACTATTTCTGTGCCCCCTCTCCCCCAAATAAAATAAAATTAGGTTAAGACACAACCTCTCTCTTCATGGGACTTACAGTCTAACAGTTACTTGGGAGCCAAATTCTTTTGTTCTGTCTTGCGATGCAGGGAGTTTCAAAGCAGCAGCCAATGGCAGGATCTTGAAGAAACACTGTGAATCAGAGCAGCGTTGTCTTGATCGCCTTATGACGGATGTTCTCAAGCCCTTCGTCCCTGCCTACCATGGGGATGTAGTGAAGGATGGGGAGCGGTACAACCAGATGGAGGACTTGTTGGCTGACTTCGACTCTCCCTGTGTGATGGACTGCAAGATGGGAGTCAGGTGAGCCAAATTTAAGTGGTGTTGCTTGCTTGAGATGAGGTTGCATAGTCAGAGGGGTTTGTGAGGAAACTGGTCATTGAAAGAGAATCTCTAAAGACTATTTGGGCCATGGGAGTGATTGGGAGGTTGAGGGAATGTTCTCTAGTTCCTAGATGTCTCAAGAGGTTAGAGCATTTTTCCTAGGGATGGTATCCAAATTCAGGTTTGTTCAAGGTTAGCCTTGGTAATGGAAGGACCTGTTTTGGACTAGAACCTGCCAGCTTAGACCATCTCTACACATTTTATAGCCCAACTCTGAATGACCTGATGCTGCTCCAGGTGTCACTTTGGATCAAAGTGGGGCCCACTCCAAGACATCCATTCCTGAGGTAGACTAGAGGGATGACCCCCGGAGAGTTGTTTGAGATGAGTTCACATTGCCAGGTACTCTCTGTTCTGTGCTTTCCTTCGGGAACAGTGAAAAAGTAGGAAGGGTATTGCATGCATGATCTTGGAAAGGGATAGTCTGGGAGAAGGATAATGTAGGCATTGAACAAGGTGATAACAAGGAAGCTATGAATACATCTAACCCTCAGGTAGTTCCATAATGAAGGAGAGGGAAGGAGTGGATAATAAAAATAATTATTTATTCAAAATATTATATTTTTATTTAGCTTAGGGATGCAATCAGAGACAGGCAATGGGAATCAGAGAGACACTCATCTATGTTAGGCCTGGACCCAATAACCTCCAACTCAGCTGTGAGATGGAAAGGGGTAAAATAATCAGGGGTGGGGAACCTGATGCCTTGAGGCCACATGTGGCCCTCCAAGTCCTCAAGTGTAGCCCTTGAACTGAATCCAAACTTCACCAAAATAGGATTCTGTTCGTTCTGTGAAATTTAGATTCAGTCAAAGGGGTATGCTTGAGGACCTAGAGGGTCACATGTGGCCTGAAGGCTGCAGGTGCCCTACCCCTGGATGGTTTTGAGTGGTCTTGCATAAGCCACAAAACTCGTTATCCTTTGTGGCATCTGGGCACTTAACCCAACCCCTAAACTACTAACAGGTGACTAAGATTTAATGGTGGGAATCTGACCCACCGTTGTATTCCTCCTGCTCAGAGATCAACAATATCACCTTGGGAACCATTGGCAGTGCCAAGTGACAGGGACTGGTCAGAGGCATAGAAGGACAAAAGAAAAAAAATGTCAGAATCTCAACTTGGTAGAGTTGGAATGATAATGATTATAGCTGACATCAGCACTTTAGCATTTACAGAACACCTTTGTATGCATTATCTCATTTGACAAACATAAAAACTCTGTGAGGTAGGTGCTGGGCTTCACTCCATTTGACAGAGGTGAGGTGGAGACTTGAGAGAAGTTAAGTGACCTGCCTGTGGTCACACAGCTGGTGAATGTCAGAGGCAAGATTCAAACCCAGATCCCTCTGACTCCTGGTCCACACTCTGTCCACTGCTTCATACTCCCTGTCTAAAAGGGGCTTTAGATGAGTTCATGTCTGGGCAGCATTTTGAAAACTGTGAAGTACTAGGCACATGATAGGAATGTTTTAACATTACTATAATGAGAGAGAGAGAGAGACAGAGAGAGAGACAGAGAAAGAGACAGAGACAGACAGAGAGAAAGAGGGGGAGAGAAGGAGGGAGGGGAGAAGGAGAGACAGAGAGACAGACAGAGAGAGGCAAAGCGTGGCCTAATGAACACAGAATTAGTCTTTAAGCCAACACTGAGGTTCACATCAAGCCTCTGGCACAGACTGTATGTTTCTGGATAAGTTCCTTAACCTCTTAGTGCTCTAGACAACTCTCTCTAAAACTGAATTTCAGAAAAGATGTTGGCCTGCATTGATGGGGGGAGTTCCCTTACCTGAGAGTCCCCTATACTAACGAATCAATCAATCAACATGAATTTATTAAGTGCCTGCTCTGTGCCAAGGACTGGAGTTATAAGTAAACCTAAGGCCAGCCTTTATCCCTCTTATTGGGTAGAAGGGGAGAGAAGGGACAGCACAAGCAGGTTCCTGGGGGATGTGTGGGCCCTTTCCTTTTTGGCCTGCTGCCCTCAGGATTCTTTTCCCTCCCCCGATCCCTCTCCTGTGAGCTGCTTGGCTGTGTAACTTAGCAAGTCATTTTGCCCTAACAATGCCTGATGAGCTCCCATCATTGGGTTAAGGTTACACAAGGCTGTCTTGCCAGCCTCAGCCTGACTGTGATCCAGATGGGCACAGAGAATCAGATGGGATAGATGAAAGTGTTTAGGCCCTTCCCATTGCTGGCCCTGGACGGTCTGGGGAGGCAGGTGGGATGGAGTGGGGTCAAGTCACAGCAGAAACACCTGTTTTCTCTAGTTGAATTGGCCTACTTCGAATTCTTAGGGGAGAAGAACTATGGTTTGGGGTGAGGATGTCACCTTTAAAGGAAAGGGACAAAATGGGGCAGGCATAAAAGCTTGGCCACTTTCTCTCTTCTACTTCCTATCCTTTGACTTTCTCACGTGAAATGTGAGCTATTGCACTGTAGTGTTTTGTGTTTCTTTAGCACTGTCTAGTGAGGGTTGGGGTGAAAAGTTTAGGGAGAAGTAGATAAATGAAGGAATTCCAGTAATAAAATGTGCTTGAATTTCTCATCTCACCTCTTTCTCTTGCTGCTAAATCCCTTTGTCTCCTCGAACCTCAGGGAGGAAATCTGTTGGGAAATCTGGACTTGATCCCTCCATCAGACAATAATTCCTTACTTAATCTACCAAATTTCCTTTCTCCCTCTGAAAGACCCTCCCTGGAGACACCCAGCTGAGCTCCTCTGGAGCCCATGGTAGTGTCTCCTAGGGGGAAGCAGGGGACCTTTCTTAGGTCCAACCAAAATACTGCAGCAGAAACTTGTCCTGCCTGGAGGGGAGTGGAGTTCAGGTGGCAGCACAAACAAATGGAAAATATTCCAACTGGTGCTTGCCAGAGCCTTGCCCAAAAAAGCACATCCTTGTTTGCAGAGATCACAGCTGATGATTTCCTGAAAATTGGCTTGCCTGAGTAGTGACCTGCTTCAGCCCAGGCCCTTGGCCTTGAGAACCTCCTAGGTGGAGAAATGGCATTCGTCCCTCTCCCTTAAGTCACTGGAGAGAAGGAAGAGGGGTCCCTGACTCAGGGCTGAGAAAGCTGTTGCCTTCACCTCCCCTGCCCCAAACAGCCTCTTACAGTGAGGTGCAGTGCATTGGTAGGAAGGAAGCTTCAGATTCCTTAGCCTGGAGAGTTTCCAGCAAGGCTAAGCAGCAGCCAGGGGGGCTGCTGCCAGGTCTAAGGCCCAGTCAGGGAAAGAGGAAGGCAAGAAGGAGGGAAAAGATAGGTACCTGACTCTCGTTCTCCCACCCATCCCCAAGCCCTGTACTTTCTCATCCTTCTCATGCCATAGCATTCTTGTCCCTGCCTTTCCACTAATCTTCCTTAAAGGACCCACCAGACATGTGGGAGAGGCATTCATTATTCTCTGCTTCCAGGCCAGCTCTCCATCCACTAGGCCATGGCGCCATGTTGGTTCTCTTTTGCTCCCTCAACCAATCATTCAGCAAGTACTTGGTATCTCAAGAGTGCCAAGGGCCACACCCATCCGTAGTTGCTTATCTATTGTCCCTTGCTACATAACTGGTTTTCCTCCCTTTCCAGTCTTACAAGCCACTGATGTCTTCACAAACACTTCTCAAGCAAATCATCATTTCCGCAGCCTCTTTTCAACCACCATTGCCTTCTGAGTCACTTGTAATTCTGATCATTTCAAGATTATGATAATCTTAGGACATAGATAAGAAATAAAGAAGGGTACTGGGTTGTCTTGGGATCTGGTCCTTTCCTTGGAGGGGACTTCAGGGAAAACAGTGGGTTCCTTCCCTTGAGTGAGGCCCTCACTGTCTCCCATGTTCCCCTCTATTCAGTGTGTGACTCTTGGTGGTGGTGCTACCAAGGTCAGTCAGCCCAGCTTCAAATCCCAGCTCCTGTCTGGGGGTACTTTTTGTATGAGTCTGGAGAAAGTACAAGTACAGAAGAGCTTTGACCTTAGAATCTGGTTCCTGTTTAAGAAACCACAGAGGAGGTGTTTTGCAGATGTATAGTTCCTGACCCTCCAGTTCACTGGAGTCTTCCCCCTTCCAGAAGATGTCTCTTGAAAGGGAGCCATGTCTCCTTCCTGATAAGGTGCCTTCTCATTTACATCACAAGTCCCAGATCATCTATTTAAAAAGTGGCAGATATCAGATGAGGGCAGCTAGGGAGTACAGTGGTTAAAACGCCAGGTCTGGAGTCAGGGAGATTCATCTTCCTGAGTTCAAATCTGGCTTCACATACTTACTAGCTGTGTGACCCTGGGCAAATCACTTAACCCTGTTTGCCTCAGTTTCCTCATCTGTAAAATGAGTTGGAGAAGGAAGCAGCAAACCATGCCAGTATCTTTGCCAAGAAAACCCCAAATGGGGTTGTAAAGAATTGTACATGATTGAAACAACTCAACAGCAAGATATCAGATGAGCCAAAAAGGGCATCAAAACAACTCAGTGCGAAAACATCCTGTCCAGCACACTTCGCCGTGGTGTCCTTGATTGCAGAAAGTGTGTGTGTGTGTGAAGGATTGAATGGATAAGAAAGAGAAGAGATGTATCAGCAGTCTTCACATCTTAGAAGATACAACCACATGTTAAGAACAGGAATTTTTCTTTTTTTAAAGTAGGGTTCTAGTTCCCCCCTCTTTTCCTGTCATTTGAGTTGTGCTACCAGTAGGTACAAGGTATAGTTTCACTTGGATGAAACACAGCTTAGACTGGGTGTTCAGCATCCTAAAAAAAAAACCCTGATTGGGGATAGCTAGGTGGTACAGTGAATAGAGCACCGGCCCTGGAGTCAGGAGGACCTGAGTTCAAATGCAGCCTCAGACACTTAACACTTACTAGCTATGTGACCTTGGGCAAGTCACTTAACCTCAATTGCCCTGCCTTCCCCCCTCCAAAAAGTGAAAAAAAAAAAAAAGAACCCTGAGAAAGAATGATGAGCCCAGAAAAGGATGGGTAGGGGAATGGGGTGGGCAGGAAGGACGGAAAACAAGGTTGCATGAGATAGAGAGAGGAAGAGAGAATTTGGGAGGGGAGGCAGGCCCAGGAGAAGGAAGAGGGTAGGCCTCTAGCTTGAAATAGGCTGCCTGTGTGGGCAGCTCCCACCTACGCAGAGTGGCCAGAGGAAGGCGACTTCCCTGTAATGTCACTGACATTGTTAATTTCTGTTTTGTCACATGCTCCTTTGGGTAATTTTGGAAGCAAGCTGAGGGAGTTTAAAGAGAGAGAGAGAGTTTGGTAGACAGAATGTAGGAGCAGGCGGAAGGTCGTGCTTATCCCCTATAGTGGTGACCTCCACTCATGGGTCTGTATCCCAGGTCACGCAATAGGGAAGGGATACCTCCTTGGATGGAAACTCATGGGACCCTAGCCTAGTGGCCCTGGGCCACTAGAGAGAACCAAAAAAGGTTATTTGTGCCCCAAGCACATCACCAAACCAGCCTGGGTTGTTCAGGGGAATGGGAAAGAGATTGAGCCCGTTTATGAGATACTTAACGGAATGCTTGAGATTTTTGCCCTTTCTAGACTCTTCACAAACTGGCTCTAGCTCATCTCTCCATCCCTATTACAATGTACTTCCCTTCATGAACATTATGGTCCTTCTAAACCAGTGGTTCTCAACCTTCCTAATGCCACGACCCTTTAATACAGTGCCTCATGTTGTGGTGACCCCCAACTATAAAATTATTTTCGTTGCTACTTCATAACTGTAATTTTGCTACTGTTATGAATTGTAATGTAAATATCTTATATGTAGGATATATTTTCATTGTTACAAATTGACCATAACCCACAGGTTGAGAACTGCTGTTCTAAACAGATCCCCCCCCCATCTCCTTACTGTTTTAAATCTGTGGCATTCTGGCTCCTTCCATCCTGGAGATGCACACCAAGATCACAGCCTGGAAAGCCTTCCCTCTTCACCTTCTCCTCTTAGAAGCTCTAGGCTCAAGTGACCTGTCTGTATGAAATCTTTCCTGATCCCTCAGCTGTTCATACCTTTCCCCCAAATTATATAGTATCTGTATTGTATATACCTGTATAATATGTATATATCTATACATACCTATACAATACATATAGACCTATCTATACATATTGTATAGGCCTATACATATTGTACATACCCACACACACATATACACAAACTTCTTATCTATCTACCCATTTATCTATCTAGATACCTGTCCATCTATCTATCTATCTATCTATCTATCTATCTATCTATCTATCTATCTATCTGTCTGTCTATCTATCTATCTGTCTGTTTATCTGTCTGTCTGTCTGTGTCTGTCTGTCTGTTTATCTGTCTGTCTGTCTGTCTGTGTCTGTCTATCTATCTCTCTGTCGATCTATTTTCTCTTCTGCTAGGATGTAAGCTCCTGGGAGCAGAGACTATTTCACTTTTTTTATCCTTGTTATTTGCAGCACCTAGTAGAAGTGCTTTGCACATAGGAGATGATTAATAAATACTTATCAATTGACTGTTGTGGGGAACAAATTCCAAAGCTGTCCCACTCTTTTTTTCTGGCCCCACAATGCAGTTTAAACCACCACCTGCTTGACAGAAGGTAGGGGAGATGTGGGCTGACCTATGGCAGAACTAGAATGAATCACTGTAGGGACTTGGGTAGCAACTGAGGCACTCATAGGACGGTTCCTTGTGATGGATTCAGAAAGAAACGTAGGTTCTGCCGCCTCTTCCTTAGCTGGGGGCTCAAACTGTGCTGCAGCCTTCCCCTCTCCAGCTCCCTGGGGCCTCCTGCTTTTTGTTGTGCTGAGTAGGCTTGGTTTTCAACCATAGCCTCTTTCTTTCTCTTCTCAGTTGGCTGCCATTATGTTTGATTTCATTCAGAAATTTGTTAGACACCTGCTTGATGTAAAGTAATGTGCTAGGTTCTGGGATAGACAGAAGAAAAAGGCTACAGCTGTTATGTTCTTTCCAGAGAGAGCTCTAAGTACAGGATTCCAGCCCTGGGGTATCCATCTTTCACCTCCGTGGGGTGAAGCTTCTCTAATTGAATGTTATTTCCTTTTCTCCTCCCTCCTGTTACAGTGGAAAGAGTGCTGGCTTTGAGGTCAGAGGAATTGGATTTACATCCTGCATCTGCCACTAAGCTCAGTAACACTTGGGGCCTATCAGTCCTTCTCTGGACCTCAGTTTCATTGTCTGTTAAATGGATTAGACTAGATTAAGGGCTCTTAATCTGAGGTCCATGGACCAGACTGTGGATAGATTTCATGATGTCAGAGGAAAAGAACATTATATTTTTATTTCAGTATAATTGGTCTCCTTTTTAATCTCGTGCATTTTATTTTATGCATTTAAAAATATTATTCAGAGAAGGGGTCCATGGGCTTCACTAGACTGCTGAAGGGGATCTGTGACATATAAAAGCTTGCAGGTGGTATCTCATGTATCTAAATCTCTGGTCCTTTGGCCTATGATTCTGTGACCTATTCAGAAAATGGCTTTTGAAGAGACAGACCATTACACAGGCCATGGAGTGCTGTCCCTACTACTAAATGACTAGATGACTTTAAGCAAGTCCCTACATTTCTTGTGCTAACCATCCAATAAAATGGAAGTGCTGGGAGATCCTGTTCTTCTGTTTCCCCCTTACTTTCCCACCCTTGCTGCTACTCTTGTTGGTTAAGTATGTTTAGATAACTGGGGCCTAATAGGAATGGGGTGTGTACCCCAAAATGGCAGCATGCTGACGCACCTTTGTATTCCACACAGGACCTATCTGGAGGAAGAGCTCACCAAAGCTAGGAAGAAACCCAGCCTTCGGAAAGACATGTACCAGAAGATGATTGAAGTAGACCCTGATGCCCCAACAGAAGAAGAGAACAATCAGAAGGCGGTGACCAAGCCCCGGTACATGCAGTGGAGAGAAACCATTAGCTCAACAGCCACCCTTGGATTCAGGATTGAGGGCATTAAGGTAAAGAGGGAAGTAGGGGATGGGGAGGTGGGGCTGCTCAGAACAGTGCTGTAGCAACCCTGCTGTTTGTATGGTGGGAGCCGCATGGATCTCAGCCCTTACCAACCCACCCTTTAGAGCCTTTTCAAAGAGTAAGTCATTGAATTCCTCCAGGTTTTTTGTTATTGCTGAATTGTATTTGGCTCTCCAAGATCCCATTTGGGGTTCTTTTGGCAAAGATACTGGAGTAGTTTGCCATTTCCTTCTTCAGCTAATTTTATAGATGAGGAAACTGAAGCAAACAAGGTTAAATGACTTGCCTAGGATCATGCAGCCAGGAAATATCAGAGGCCAGATTTGAACTCAGTAAGATAAGTCTTTCTGACTCTACTCACTGTGCCACCTAGCTGCCCCTAGGCAGCTCTTCCTCTAGGACACAGGGCTATTTCCTTTCCCCCACGTATAGGATCAAGATGTTATAGTTATATGCAAATATATTCCTTACAGGAGCCAAACTCAGCCTGCCTGTAAGAAAAAGACCTTCAGTCATTCAAGTTTTCAGTCAAGAAAATCAGACATCCAAGCTTCTAGATGACCTGGGCATAAAATCATAGATTTAGGACTAGAACAACATCAAGTCCAACACCTCCTTTTTATAACTGCATGAACAGAGATACAGAGAAGTTAAGCAGTTTACTCAAGGTTACACAGCTGCTGTTGCAGGTTGGATTTGAACCTGGGTCCTCCTGATTTCAAGTCTAACACTCTGGATATTATTCCATATTGCTTCATCATGGTGTTAGGTCCTGGATCACCCAAGCATTTCTATCACTGAGGCCGAAGTCTTGGTATAACGTTAGCTGAGAAAATGGGTTTCACCCCCTTAAGGGAAAGAACTTTCTAGCTTGTCTTCCCAGAGTCAGAAACCAGCCGTGGCCTTGCCAGTAAGCCAGCTCCCAGAACTCAGCTAACTGAGTTCAGCTAACTCCCAGAAACTACAGGCATTGTGAGAGAAGATTGGGTGGGAGGGGGCAGTAAAGGGTGGCCATTTTCGCTTCTTTCTCTGGGCATCTGGGAAGCCGAGGATTGTTTACTCAGCATCTAGGAGGCAGCCAATGCACTGCCACCTAGGGCAGAACCCATTCCCTCTCAAGAGACAACCTGCTTAGACAGAGAGCCAGCCTGGTCTCCCATTAAAAAGCAAATAAATTACCCAGGGTCAGTGTACATTGATTAAGTCCTGGTTCTGTGCAAGGCAGCATTTCGTAATGGTTAGAGCATCAGCCTTGAGACTGGGAAGACGTAGGTTCGAGTTGCCCATCTGACACACGTTGGTTGTGTGACCCTGGGCAAGTCACCTAGAGTTGCTCCAGGCCGTTCTCTAAAACCGTAAGTGATAGAGAAGATACTGATCTCTGTTAGGAGAAGGACTCTCCTTCTCTGGGAGGTCTCTATACCAATGAAATCACAGGTTCAGTACTTATAATAGTAGCTGGCATTTACATAATGTGTTACGGTTTGTGAAGCATTTTACAAAAATTATCTCCTAGGATCCTCACAGCTACCCTGGGAAGTAGGAGCAGGTATTGATTATTCCCATTTTAAAGATGAGGAAACTGAGGCAGACAGCTTAAATGACTTGTCCCAGAATCAGACACAGTAAGTGTCTGAAGCAGAAGAGTATCATTGTAGTAGTCGTCATTTTAATATCCACTGTGCAGCCTAAAAAATATAGAGCTTTAAGATTTGCAAAGCACGTTATAGGTATTATCTCATTTGATTCTCGCACCGCTGGGAGGTAGGTCCTATTATTATTCCCATTTTTACAAATGGGGAAGCTGAGGCAGAGAGGTTAAGCCATGTGTTCTGGGTCACAAAGTGGATAAGCGTCTGAGGCCAAACTTGAGCCCGTTCTTCCTGACTCCGAGACCAGTGTTCTGGCTGTCATGTCACCTGGCTGCCTCTTTCTGAGCTTGTCCTAGGCACAGTGGGAGGTTTACAAAGATAAGTTTGATCAACCCATCAAGGGGGGTGGAATGAGGAGATAAGACCAGAAATAAGGTGATGTGAGGGATCAGTGCAGAAAAACCTGGGCAGAACGCTGTGGGAAACTCAGGAGGGGAGAGGTCACTTGGAAGTTCAGGGAAGGCTTTCTGGAGGGAGGCTGGGGGACAATGGGAGTAGAGGTGAGGGAGGAGGAGGAGGGCAGAGGGGAGAGAGAGAGGTCAAGAGGCTCTCTGGGAGGGCAGAGCCAAGATGGCCGAGTAAAAGAGGCCTTTCTGTTAGAAGCACTGTTGTCCAGTGTAACTAAAGACACCTCGAAAGGGTTAAGTCAGGGTCTGGTTAGCTGGTGGCCTGTCAAATCCCATTTATTCCCCATTCAATAAAACACCCTCAGTTCCTCTCCATTTTCAGTTTAGACAAAGGTCTCTTCTCTGGCTTCATCTAGAGTGAGCGTTCAGAGGAGGCGTGCTCCTCCAGTGGAGTCCTGCCCACCCTTCTCTTTGTTCATGCAAATGTTCCCAGCTGGTATTTCAGCTACACCTGCCACACATCAGGCCAGGTCGGCGTATCTATAAATGAAGTCAGTGGAGAGCAGGTGGGTACCAGATGTATAGACGGTCTCCTTGAAGTCATCTTGTCTGACCTCCTGCCTCAGATGAAATCTGCCCCTAACCCCTCTGCCCTCTTTTCAGAGACATCCAGAGGAGGGCAGTGTATCCTCCCTCAATGTCCCGTTCTGTCCTTTACTGTTTTTCCCTGCAGAGCCTTATTCAAGGCTTTGATTTTGAGTTCGAGGTTTTAGTTGATGCAGGACTCGTGATGAATTTATAAATAAGATGCTGCCAGAGAGTTGCCTCACACTGCCCGTGCTTTTTCAGCTACAGTATCTAATTTTCAGACAACATCTGGACCTGCACCCTAATGAAGGTAACAATCCAAAGAAACCAGCTTTTCTGTGGTCCCCCAGTCACTGCCTATGAGATACAGTGGCTCTCTGAGACCCTTACTAAATAATACATTTACCTTTCCTCTCCAGCAGCTATTTAGCCTTCTTAAACCAGTCTATTTTTTATTTCTTCTAAGCTTTTGGAAAGGATAAGAATTATATTTTTGTCCTGTTCCCTGTCTTCTTTTTTTTCATCTTCCTTTCTTTCCTTTTGTCCTTTCCAAACAAATCACTTTCTTCCTTTACCTTCTCTTGGACAGGATGTTCTTCCGGTCCCTGTCCATTGTCCTGTTGTGGGAACAGATGGGATCCTCCTCCATGCCAGAACTGCAGTGATTTAGAGAGAAACAAACTGTTTATCTTAGGACTCCCTGTCTATTCCATGGAGGCAGCTTGGTAGCTTAGTGGATAGAGCCCGGGGCCTGAAGTCAGGAAGGCTTGAGCTCAGATCTGGCCTCAGAAACTTACTAGCTATGTGACCAGAAAGTCACTTGATCTCTGTTTGCCTTAATCTACTGGAGAAGGAAATAGCAAACTACTCTAGTATCTTTGTCAAGAAAACTCCATGTGTGGTGTATGGTCCATGGGGACATGAAGAGTCAGACATGACTGAATGATTGACTGTACAACTACTCCACTCCACTGTCCAGGAAACATGGTCCACAGATGAACCTTGATGCAATTTGGGCAAGACTATATATGTGTGTACCCAACTTTCTTTTCCTCTTTTGGCCCATATCTTCCTCCCTAGACTATTGATGTTCTTCCAATGCCTGTCTTCCTCTTCCAGAAGTAACCTGGCTAAGAGCAGAGGGTCAGCAGTAATCCAGTAGGTGGTGAGGAGAGCTAAGATGAGAGGCTACTCATGAAGCTGCCCTTATTAACTCTAGGAAGGAGGCATGTGACTTAAGTGCACACTGATCCTCTTGGGCTGGTTGTTTGGTGGTACTGAGTTGGTTAAGGAAAGGATTATATTGTGGCATTTTTTTTTTCAGGAAAACCTGAAAGGAAAGGTCTTAAATTCCTGAAGAAAGCCAAGTTTAACTTTATTGTGTCTCTGTGTAAGAACTACAGGAAGGCTGGACACTTTTCCTCCTACCCAGGGAGAGGGAGTGAGTGTCACCCCTGGATTTCCCATGCTACCAGGTTAGGGCATTTATTCCCTTACAACAGGCACCCTAGTCTGTCCGGGACCCAATTTTCCTATCGAGGCTCCAGCACAAAAGCAGAAGCCATTTGCTCTCATACATACCAGTGACTTCATCCCTTAATGAGTTGGGGATGTTGCTCTCTTTTTTAGAAGGAAGATGGCTCTGTGAACCGAGATTTCAAGAAGACCAAAACAAAGGAGCAAGTTACTGAAGCGTTCAGAGAATTCACCAAGGGAAACCGTAATATCCTGGTGAGTAGCATGGGTCTTGAGTGTAGATCAGAAGAATGGAATCTAGAGAAGAGTGCTTCTCTTCCTGTAAGCTCCTTGAGGGCAAGAACTATCATTTTTTTTTCTTTTTAGCCTCAGTGCCTAACCAAGTGCCTGGAACATTGGCAGGAGTCTGCTTAACACAAGATCTCAGCATTTCATGCTTGGAAAATGAAGCAAGAGTCCTACTAAGTAGGCAAATCCTATTGTACTTGTATAATCTATCACTCTTATTTTGCTTTTCTCTCTGAAGTCCATGGAGGTTCTTATTATATTAGAACATAGATTTTAACACCAGAGGGCCTTAGAAGTCATCTAGCCTAACGCTCTTTGTATTGCAGATGAGGAAATGAGGAAAGTGACTTACCTAAAGTTAGGCAAACTGGTAAGAATTTTTGGCCTAGCAGATTCAGAACACTTCATTCCAAAGCTGAATTAGTGTTTGTTGTGTACTTGTAGTTAGGAGGCGCTAGGTGGGGGGGTGGACAGAGCACTGAGCCTGGAGTCAGGGTGATCCAGTTTCAAATTTAGCCACAGGCACTTGCTAGCCTGGTGACCCTGGCAAGTCACTGAACCCCTATTTGCCCCAGTTCCTCATCTGTAAAATGGTGACTTGCTGGAAAAGGAAAAGCCAAGTGCTCTGGTATCTTTGCCAAGAAAACCCCATGGACCCATGGGGCCTGAGGAGCCAGGCTCTACTGAATAATGCGTATGGGTTTGTATGTGAGTTTGCATATGAATATGTATGTGTGTATGCATGTATACATATATACACACATGTGTTGCTTAGAAAACTTTAAAATATCATATTAATGTTACCTTTTGTGAGATGTGTATATAAACACATGTTTATTCACATAATACGTGTATGTATATATTAATATATCTTTTATCATATGAATATACATACACATAGCATATGTGTATATACATACATTGCTCAGAAAAACTTTAGAGTATCATATAAATGTCACCATTTATACATACACATGTATGTATGCACATATGTATCATATACATATTATTATATATGTATGTATTTATGTACAAGCTGATTTGATCTGCCCAGCTATCCTGTGAGGCAGGTGCTGTTATTACCCCATTTTACAGATGAGGAAACTATTGAGATTGAGGAAACTTGCCCCTGGCCACTGATCTAATAAGAATCTGAGCCAACTGTGCTGTGGTGGACGGCATGCTGGACTTACAACCAAATAGACCTGGGTTCAGAACCTGCCTCAGTCCCTCACTGGATGGGTAAACCTGGGCCAGTCACTCAATTGCTCTTAGCCTCGGTTTCCTCATCTATGAAATGGGTCTAATAATAAAACCTACCTCACAGAATTGTTATGAGGGTCAAGTGAAATGATAACGTGCTTTAAAACTCTTAAAAGCATCCTATAAATGCCAGCTATTATTACTATTCCTGACTCTCGAGTCTAGCCCTCTGTCCACCAGAGTGCCCTGTGTTCTCTGCAGTCAAAGAACCTGGCTTCAGATTTAGTTACTGCCTGAGTTACCTTGAACAGGGCTCTGTTTCCTCACCTGTAAGACCAGGGGGTTGGACCATTGGCACTGAGGTACTTTTCAGCTCTCGTCCCATGGGCCAATGAAGTCCTGCCACTGGTGTCTAGTGGGGATCTCCCTCTTTGCTCCCAAGGCCTGTTTAACTTAAGCCCTTGGCAAACTGTGGCACTGCCAGCTATTACCAGGGCAGGCAGCAGAGTTTTCTTTAACCCTTGACTGACCTGCATCATCCTGGAGCCCTTTTCCAACAGCACTTGAGTCGTCCAGGGAGAAACTGTTCTGCTCTTTAGCAGTGCTAGCTCAGAGAGCCCAGGTGCGTTCGTCCCTGATGGCAACTCAATGGGGTTTATTCTTGGTTCTATAAACTCCCTGGAGCCTCTGGCCAAGGTCCCCTGCCAAGTTGCATCACTGTGTACAGATGAGCATCAAGTAACTTTGCCCCAGTGTGTGACAACATCCCACAAGGAACCTGTTGTCCTGAATCCATTAGACTAATAAGCTTGGCCGGTGTTTTCCTGGGGGACTGGGGTGATGGAGAGGGGCAAGGGGGCTGACTAGGGATGATGTGGGGTCATCAGGAGCCTGCCCCACCTCAGCCCTGGTACTGAGAAGCCAAAGACTGCTGGTGGGGCTGCAGATCATGATCTTTTTTATGCCCATCATCATTCATCCCTGCCTGCCCTTTAGAAAATTGCAAACGCTGATCTTTGTCTTCAGGAACACACCATAGCAAGGAGGCTTTTAAGATTTAACTGGATGGAACCTGCAGACATTCCAGAATGAACACAGCCTGTAACATCATGAATTAATAGGCGTGGAAAGTAAAGTATGGCATATGTGGTGGGAGTAACACTAGCTTCCTCCTGTTCCCAGCCAGTGCCTTAGACGGGGGAAAGTGGAAGAAGAACCTTGCATCGGGGAGTCCCAAAGGCCCACAATTTCAGTCACTCAGTAGCTACAGGAGTGTAGGCAAGGCATTTAAAAACTCTGATTCTCAGTCTCCCCAGCTGTCAAATGAGCTATGTACACTGGATCACGGATTCGAAACCTTTTAGGAGCTACAGTCTGTACCCCTGTGGCAGTCTGGTGAAACTTCTCTTCAAAATAATGTTTTTAAATGCATAAGATAAAATATATGAGATTACAAAGGAAACCAACTGTATGAAAGTAAAGGGGCAGTTTTTGTTTTCCCCATCCAATTTCACGGACCTCCAGAAATCCACCCAAAGAGGACTCCTTTCCAGATTAAGAACTCCTGGGCTTAAATGAAAGTCCCCTTTCCACTCTGAAATGGTGTGATTCTAATGACTTTCATGATTCTTGAAACTCTCTGGGGGCACCTAACAACACATGTGTTGTTTCTGTTTCCAGATTTGTTACCGGGACCGACTGAAGGATATCCGTTCCACCTTGGAAATCTCACCATTTTTCAAGTGCCATGAGGTAGGTAGACTGCCTTTTCAGTCTTTCCTGAGAAAGGAGAAACTACCAGTACTTCTTAAGCAAATGAATTCGCTTGTTCTTCTTTTGAACTTTTTTTTTAAGGATGAATATAGCCATAACTGAACCATCAAATACTGGGACTATCTTGTCATATTCAGGCCAGGTACCATGTGACACCAAGCTGTCAAGCCCTGGGTACTAATTAGTGTTTGAGAAATTAAATCATTTCTCCCCTTTTTCATCTCCCCCTCCCAATTTCTAGCTTTCTGTGTTTAAAAATGTATGGATAAAGCATCAGTTTCACATAACCTAGGCTCCTTCCCTTTGGGGCTTAAGTTATTTCCTAAGCAGTTTGAATCATAAGGGATCCCCAGGATTATTAGATAGGGCTCTAGAGAGCTTACAGAAAGGTAGGAGGGGCAGCTAGGTGGCAAAGTGGAGTTGGGAGGACCTGACTTCAAATCTGGCCTTAGATGCTTACTAGCTATGTAACCCTGGGCAAGTCACTTAGCCCCAATTGCCTCAAAAAATTTTTAAAAAGAAAAAAAGGTAGGTAACTCTCTCTAGGAGCCCCTGTCAGTGCAGACACTTTCTATCCCTCTTGAAAACTAGAGACCAGAATGACTAGGGTTACCCTGAAATGACCCCATGATGGCAAGGAGCCCAGAAAAACTGATGAAGAGACACTTTTTTTACTTTTTTGAAAAAAATTTTTTTTTAAATTTTATTATAGTTTGCATCATTCATTTCCACAAGATTTTGAGTTACATATTTTCTCCCCCTCTTTCCCCCACCCACCACCCCAAAACAGCCATCCCAGTGTGTCTATTCTCTCCTATGTCACTTTTCGGTAGGGCAG
>CM053586.1:261691426-261723164 GCA_028646515.1 Pseudochirops corinnae
CTGAGAACAATCGCTCAGTCCCCCTGCCATCTGCAGGCCGCAGGCGGGAAGCTACAACATGGAGGAGGGTGCAAAACCTCTGCCTTTCGCTTTTCCACTCTGGAGGCCTTTCGGCCGGACTGCTTATCTCCCCCTTTCGCAATCCCCACTCGCAGCTGGTGCTAATCCGCTTACCTGAGAGGCTCCTCCGCTGCTCCCGTCCCTGGGGCACAGCCTCGGCTTCAGGCCAGGCTGGTTTCGGTTCACAGTGCTGATATGGTTCCTCGTAGCTGAGCTGACTTTAGTGGGAAGTATCTTTGTTTGCGTTTTGGAGTTCTAGGATTGGTTTAGAGTCCTATTTTATGGGTATTTTGGGGTGGCTATGTGAGAGCTGCGATATGTTGCTGCTGCTATGCCACCATCTTGGCTCTGCCCCCCTGAAAAAAATTTTAATTTCATTTCATTTCATTTTAAATTTTATTTATTTATTTTTAGTTTTCAACACTCTTTCCCACAAGATTTTGAGTTACAGTTTTTTTCTCCCCATCTTTCCCCTACCCCCCATCCCAAAATAGCAAGCCTACTGATACCCCTTCCCCAATCTGTTCTCTCTTATATCCTCCCCCATCCCTCCCTAACTTTCTAGTAGGGCAAGATAGATTTCTGTACCCCAGTGCCTGTATATCTTATTTCTCAGTTGCATGTAAAAAAACAACAACAAATTTTTTTAAACATTTGTTTTTAAAACTTTGAGTTCCAGATTTTTTCTTCCCTCCTCACCCGTCCCCACTGGGAAGATAAGCAATTCCATATAGGTTGTACGTGTGTCGTTACCCAAGTCATTTCCATAGTAGTTATATTGTGGAAGACTATATTTTCTTCCATCCTATCCTGTCCCCTACTTACTCTATTTTCTCCTTTGACCCTGTCCCTTTTCAAAAGTGTTTGCTTCCAACTACCCTCTCCCCCAATCTGCCCTCTCTTCTATCATCCCCCCTCTTACCCCCTACCCCTCTATTCTCCTGTAGGGTAAGATACCCAATTGTATATGTTATTCCCTCCTTAAGCCAAATTCAATGAGAGTAAGGTTGTCCCATTCCCTTTCCCCTTCTTGCTCTTCCCCTCCATTGTAACAGTTTTCTCTTGCCTCTTTTATATGAGATAATTTATCCTCATCTATCTCTCCTTTTCTCCTTCTCCCAATATATTCCTCTCTCACCTCTTAATTTTATTTTTTAGATATCATCCCTTCATACTCAATTCATCCTGTGCCCTCTGTCTATGTATACATATACATACATATGCCCACACTCACATATATATTTATATACACATATACCCTCCTATACATACACACACACACACACACACACACACACACACACACATATAGTTTCCTTTCAGCTATCCTCATACTGAGAAAAGTCTTATGAGTTACAATTACCATCTCTCCAGGAATGTAAATAGTCCAACTTTAATAAGTTCCTTATGATTTCTTTTTCCTATTTATCTTCTCTTACTTCTCTTGCTTCTTGTATTTGAAAGTCAAATTTTTTATTCAGCTCTGGTTTTTTCATCAAGAAGGCTTGAAAATCCTCTATTTCATTGAATGACCATATTTCCCCCTGCAGCATTATACTCAGTTTTGCTGGGTAGGCGATGAAGAAGAGACACTTATTTGAGAAAATGGGCAAGTCCCAGGGAGGGAAGTCCAAGATGCCAAGGGAGCCTGGGTGTTCCCTCCTTCCCCCCACAGGCTCACCCTGAGGAAGGTGGACAGCCTAGCCTGCTTCAGAGAACAAGGGCTTTGCAGCTTGTGTTAGTTTGTTTGACTGGGTAAGAGTGGTGGGTCAGGGCTGTAGAATTGTAGAAGAGACTGAATCCTGCCTGCTTTGTTCTGAGGCCCTGAGATTTTGAATCTCTGCCCTGACCTTTATTCCTCTTTAGCCATGTCACTGCCTTATCCTCTGGGCTGTACATTTGGCTTGAGGGACTGAAGATGAGGCAGCATGTTATAATGGAAAACCTGTTGGATTGTGGATAAAAAGACCTGAGTTCAAATTCTGATTCTGCTACTTGCTACCTGTGGCAGGTTGCCTCATCTGCTTGGCCTCAGTTTCCTTATCTGTTCCTTTTGCCTCTGTAGCACAGTGCCTGCTACTAATAGGCACTTAATAAATGTTGATTGATTGAGTGTAGGGAATACTTCTGATTCCCTCTCCCAGAGCCAAGCTGCTACCATTGGGGCCTCTTCATTCAGGTATCCTGAGGGGTGTAAGGTTTTTATATCTCTTCTCTAATTCTATCAGGCCAATACAGCAGTTGAGTCACGACTCTGTCTACCAGTGAGGAGAGCCTTCTGCAAAAGCTTCAGGCTTGAACCCAGGTCACATTGGTAATATGAGACCAGTATGGACTAAGGTCCCTTCCAGTTCTGTATCTGAGAGTCTCTGAATCTATGTCTGACCTGCTCTTCCTAACACCCCATGGGCTTGGAATTGTGTGATAAAGAACTCTAACCCCACTAGGCCAGTGGTCAGGCCAGGCCTGTAGAATGCCCCTCTCTTCTCTCAGGCTCCCTGCTTCACTGTGGCCATTCAGAGTTTCCCAGATCATCTCCACCTCCAGAAGGGCCCAGCAGGCTGGAATGTTTTTGTGTTGTAGGCAGTCTTTTCTTTCACTGTCACCCACAGCCAGAGCATCTGATAAGATGCTAAAAGGTCGCCATTCATTCTGCCTGACTGAAGCTCTCCCTGTCCCTTGCCTTTCCAGCTCACACCTCCTAGAAAACAGATATGTGTTCTGTGGCCTTGCCTTCCCCTCAAAAAAGGCCTACAGAGCAACCCAGGCTGCTCTGCTGGAGCCACTGTCTGGCTGCCCTCTATCCCACCTCATTCCTCAGATCCATTCATGAGCTAGGCCCCTGAGTGGTGGGGGCACAGGGGAAAGGGAGAAGGGGAAGATGGGGGAGAGCAGAGATTCACAGAACCTAGGAATTCCCAGCTCAGTCTGCTGGCAATATCTTTTGGCAGAATTTCCCAACTAGGCCAAAAAATGCAGACACATACCCCCAGCTTAGCCCAGTCTGGAATTATCTCCTGGAACAAGTGGGTCTGTGCAGAGAAGGGGCTCCAGAGGCCCTCCTGCCCTTTCCATTAGCTTTTCAGATTCAGGCCTCCGCTGCCATATTACCAGCATTGCCAACCTGGTGCTTTCTATGGCAGTTTCCCCCTTCTTTTTCTCAGTATCTGTTATTTTGCTGCTGAAACAATGGTATTTTTGTTTAAAAAAGAAAAAAAACCTTCTATGTGTCCCAGAGTGAGCCTGCCCATTGGCCCTCATCCTCATCAGGAAGCGGTCTGCATCCCATGGTGATGGAGGCAAAGGGCTCTCCAGCTTCAGATGGCTGTCTCTGCCCCATTCCAGTGGCCCTGGGAAAGTTGGGAAGATGCTTGAAAGACTCCCCCTGTGGGGTTCTGTCCTATAGCCATAGAGTGTAGTATAGGTGGGTTCTAAGGTTCTTTCCAGCTCTGATTCTATCTTCCTACGAAATTAGAATCTAGACCTTTGGCAAGTCACTGGGCCTCAGTGGTGAAATGAGGGGGCTAGATTAGATGGCCCCTAAAGCTGCGGTTTGATTATTTCTGCCTCTTCGTATGCCAGTTCAGTTCTTTGCTTTGGTCAGAGACAAGATCTGGGTTTGAATCCTGGCTGTGAAACTTACAAGGTAGGTGACCTTGGACAAGTCACTTAACTTTGGTTTCCTTCCTAGTTTACAAGATGGGGGTTACAGCCAGGATTTCACTGGTATAGAGAACTCCCAGATGAGGAAATGCCTTCTACCAATGAAGGTTAGCACCTTTTTTGGCAACTTTAAGTCTTAGAGAATTGCTCAGAGCATAGTGACCTATTTGGGGCCATATAGCCAGTACATATCAGTGGTAGCATTCGAATCTTGGTCTTCCTTACTCTGAAACTGCCTTTCTGTCCAGTATCCCACATTACTTTTCAGTATTATTACCGTTATTTTAATAATTATCATTATTCATAGCTAATAGTAACTACTGTGCTGAACACTTTGTAATCATTATCTCATTTGGTACCCACAACAATCCTGGGAGGTAGGTGCTATTGTTATCTCCATTTTATAGATTAGGAAATTGAATCAAGCAAAAGTTAAGTAATTTGCCCGGAATCACACAGCTAGGTACTATCTGAGGCTGGATTCGAACTCAGATCTCTCTGACTCCAGTTATGCACAGTGCCACCTAGCTGCCCCATTGTTATAATTATCATTATAATTTGGTGCTAATTAGTGAAACCTAAACCCAGAACCAGCTCTTTGGAGGGACAATAGAGTCTAGGCATAGGACTGAGAGAATTCTGGATCATGTGGCAAGTTATGGGGAGTTGATACTGCCCTGTCGTGGGGAGAGATGTGGTGGTGGCTGGGAGATGAGCTCCCTACCCTGAGTACCACAGGGGGAGACCTCAAGGGGAAATGTAGCAGCTTGGCTCTACAACAATGAGCCTGAGGTATTCCCTAAACAGATAAGGACACTGAGGCCCAGAGAGAAGATAGAGACAGAGAGCAAGTAGTAGTCAGAAATTTGAATTCAAGTCCTCTCATTTACAATCTAGTGGGTTTTCTGTTGTACCGTGGTCCCCTATCACCCACCTGGTAAGTCTCTGAGATAATAAATCTCAGAGCCAGGTGTTCTTTTAAGAATTGCCCTCTTACCCATGTTGAAAGTGTCTTTATGAATGGGGTCCAGAGCATTCCCAACTCCCTTTTCCTCTCCTTCCTCCCTGACCTTGGGGGTATGGATTTCCCTGCCTGGATCTACTCTTAGGGAAAAGCATTTCAGGCAACTCCTTCCAGATTCCACACTCCAGAGGGCCTCTGGAATGCGTCCTGGTCCAACCCAGGGGCTTAGGAAAGGTGACCTGCCTCTTGAGCAGTTGGTAGCTTTTTGTTTTAAATGCATTCCTGCACCTCTCAACAGCTCACTTGGGGTCAGAGTTGGGGTAAGGGGCTTGGGGTGAGGAGGACAGGGTTGGTGGGACCAGAGTAGGGGAAGGAGAAGAAAAAAAAAACCCTTCTAATGCCCTCTGTTTTGCCACAGTGACTGAGCCTTGGGGAAACCTCCAGCCTCACCCTCCCTCTTATGATGTCTCAGTAGGGGGGTCGGGGTGGGTGCTGCCCACTGTTGTAAATACTGCACAAGCTCCCAAATACAGCCCTAGGGGAATGCAGCCCTGCTGACACAAGGGAGGGCAGGTGCCAAAAATAAAGCAAAGTGTGTATGTGGGGGTGGGGGGTGGAGGAGGGAATGCAACCTAATCCCACCACAGCCATCCTGGGCCTGGCAAGTGTGGATAAATGCCATTGTGCAGGGTGCCCAGTGGGGGAGAAATAGGAGGAGATGGTGAAGGAGAGAAATGCCTTTTTAATTCCTTCTTTAAAATTATCCAAGCCTTTGGGAGTTCAAGAGCTTTTATGGCATGCACACTTAGCTTGTCTGTAGCTTGGAGACTCTGTGTGTGTGTGTGTGTGTGTGTGTGTGTGTGTGTGTGTGTGTGTGTGTGTGTGTGTGTGTGATGTGGAAGGTAGCCCTCTTTCCCACTTCTCCTGCCTTCCTCCCCTCTTTTCCACTTCCCCTGCCTTCCTTCTACCTGATTCAAACCTGTAGTTACTTGTGCAGCAAGGCTACACTTATTTTTAAACCCCAAATACTCATTATTCTCCTCCCCAGCAATAGTGTATTCCCAGGTTTCTTTCCCCTTTATATACCCCAAAGCACTGGACCTCAGATGCTGCGAGATGCCATCCAGCCAAGCCCCACTCCACACCATATGCCCTTCTAAGCTCCAGTTCTGCCCAAGTCTTGTCATAGTGAAACCCAATTACTTGTACATATGCCCCAGAGCCCCACCCTGGGGATGCATTTAGTAAATGGTGGGTAGGGAGCTAACTGAGGGGGCTCTCACAGTCCCATGTCTGGTCCTTGGTGGTCTAGCCTCCCTTCTAGAATGGCATCTGACATCTCTGGCTTTGAAGCCCGCTCTCTGTCCACCACTCACAGTCTCTGTATTTTACCAAGGGGTTATCCCTTCTTTCTTTGTGCCTCTCTGGGTCCATACCTTCCTCTCGAGACCACTGATGTCCTACTAATGCCTGACTTCCTCTTCCAGAGGAGAAGGCTAAGAACAGAAGAACCCTCTAGGGCAGTGGTTCTCAACCTTCCTAATGCCGTGACCCTTTAATACAGTTCCTCATGTTGTGGTGACCCCCAATCATAAAATTATTTTCGTTGCTACTTCATAACTGTAATTTTGCTATTGTTATGAATCATAATGTAAATGTCTGATATGCAGGATATATTTTCATTGTTACAAATTGAACATAACCCACAGGTTGAGAACCACTGCTCTAGGGGTTCGGAAAAACAAAAATGAGAAGCTACTTCTGAAACTCCCTTCAAGAAGCTTACATTCATTCCATAGAGAGATGCAGCATGTCCACATTGAATTACAAGACCAATAAGCATATGCAAAATATATATGCAATAAATGCATCAATAATATGTATTGTATATCGCATTGCATATAAAATAATATAAAAATTATTACATATAATTATACACATTACATAAAATATAGCGCAAGAATAAATGAAGTAATTTGGAGGAGACATTTGTGCCTGAGGGGATCAGGAGGTCTTCAGAGGTAGCATTTGAGCTGAGCTTTGAAGTCAGCTAGGGGTTCTAAGAGATGGAGATGAAGAGAGGAGGAACATTCCAGATGTGAGGGATAATCTTGCAGAGGCTTGGAGGATGGAGTATTGTGTGTGGTTTATTAAGAAGGCCAGTCTGGCTGGACTGTAGAATGTATGAAGGGGAATAATGAAGAATAAGTCCAGAAAGGTAGATCATAGACATTGTGAAGGGCTTGCACTTAATTCCAGAGATAGTAGGAAACCAATAAACTTCATTAGTAGGTCTTATATACTTTTAAAACAGTTGCCATTAAAAAAAAAAACCCACCATTAATTGGTAAACAACTTGGAATCTTTTTGTGGGCTTTTCCCATAGGCCCTCTGAGTAAGAGTGTTGTACAGTTAGGTGGGGTGAGTGAAGAGAGCATAGGAAGGAGACAGAATTAGTATTTGAGATTTTTAAGAAAGTCAGTTCACTGAAAAGTTTCACTAAGGTGGCAGTAGTTCACAAGACAAATAATTTACGGATCTCTTCCCTCCCTGCATTTGTCATACAGATAGTTTAACACATATCCCAGAGCACAGGGCCTTTGTGGAATTATTGAAAGGGGTTTTCAAGGTCAGGTATCCAAGCCCCTGCCCCCGGTAGCAGTTCCCTCTGAGTTATCACACTCAGGTAGTCATCCAGGATCTGTGAGTGAAGTCTAGTGACAGGGAGATTTACTACTTCACTAAGTTTCATGAGAAAGACCATTTCATTTTCAGCTAACTCTTAGTTCTTAAGAAGTCCTCCCTCCTGGACAACACACTTCCAACCCATTGCCTTGGGTTTGCTTTCCAAAGTTAGGCAGAGCAAGCCTAATCTCTCTTCCACATGGTGTCCCATCAGATATTTGAAATTAGGAAGCTAGCTATCATATGCCCAGCAGAGGCTTCTGTTCCTGGGTAAACATCCCCTGATCTTCTCTCACATGGCATGGTTTGGAGTCCTTCTGCCATCTTAGCTCCCCTTCATCTAAGCATGCTCTAGCTTGCGAGTGACTCAGAAGTGAGCACAGAGCCTAACGGTGTGAGCTGAGTAAAGCAGAGAACATGGGACTCTAGCTTCCTTATTCTGAAAACTGTGTGGCCTTCAGTCTAAAAAGCCTTACTGTCTTTTTTGGGGGGGGAGGGAGACAACTATAGCACATGTTGACTCATGTTGAACCTTGCAGTTTACTAAAACCAACTAAGATAAGACTTTGAAAAACAAGGTGATAAGTCTCAATGTTCCATTCATGAGCCTCAAGAGTGTGAGTCTTGTGGTTCTGATAAAAAGGAGAATCCCTGGGGGGACAACACAGACCATGAGTGTAGGTTTTACTCCTGTCTCTCCTTCTCCCTGCTGCAGGTCATTGGCAGCTCCCTCCTCTTCATCCATGACAAAAAAGAGCAAGCCAAAGTATGGATGATTGACTTTGGAAAAACCACACCCCTTCCAGAGGGGCAGACCCTTCAGCACAACATCCCTTGGCAGGAAGGAAACCGAGAAGATGGCTACCTCTCAGGACTGGACAATCTCATTGACATCTTAACCGAAATGTCTCAGAGTGAGGCCCTCCCCTGAGTGCCATTCCTTCCCCTTCTCTTTGTTCTCAGTCTTCTCTCCTCTCCCCTGCTATCTGGATCCTAGAACTGACTTGCAAACTGCACTATAAGACACTTTGTAGAGAAGGAGAAGGGAAAAAAAAGAAAAAGAAATTTCCAAGCTCTCTTTTAAGTTAAAGGTGTTAAGGTTTGGGCTGTTGGTTTTGTTTTGTTTTCTTGTAAATAGAATTGCATACTAGAACAACAATAATGACAACAAGAAAGCCCAAATTCAGGTTTGACTTATTGTAGAAAAGGATCCATTTGGTTTTTGAGGGGTGGGGGCAGATGGTGACTGGCCCGGTGCTCCTCAAAGCATCTTTTAACCCCCAGCCAAACTAATGGGAGCTTTTAAATACTACATTTTGTCCTCCATCCTCCTCCAGACCAACATGTTCTTTCTCTCTTGCTGAAGGGGAAAATCAGTGCAGCAGTCCCTGGTTCTGTAAGAAAGGATGCTCTAACTTTGCCCTGCATAGACAGCACCAAACAGATCAGCAGCAACCCTATAGAGGGAGCCCCCGAGCAAATGCACGGGCAAGGATCAAGCTTGTCTGTGGAGACTTGCTACCATCTAGTGGCTGTTTTGGGTAATGCTTGCTCTTCTGAGCCGTCAATTTGTCCCTCACCCTGGAAATCTTGTGTAAACACGAGACCTTACAATGAGAAAGACTCACAAGAACCTGGAATGAGCAACCTTGGAGCTTCTATAAGACTTAGAGCAGATCCTTTCATCCCACCTCCAGTTTGAAATTCAATCTTTGGGGAAGTGGAGTCATAGTATTTCTGGGTTCAGTGGCAATTTGGGGGAGGGAAGGGAGAAGGCTAGAGAACTAGGTCTCCCTACCTAAAGTTGGAAATTCAGTATCATTCCCCCAGGGCCAGATCCTACTTCTGATCTTTGATTTTCCAACCTGGGCTCATTGACTCCTCTCTCCTCAGGCAGCCTGGTGGCCTTCCACCTGAAGGGCTCACCATATTGGTGCCAAACTTAGTGTGGATACCCTTTTTAGCTTTAGTGCTTCAGTAGCATATTTCCAGAAGGAAATAAGGCCAACTCTTCCATCGATAATGAACATAACTTTTGAAGACATTCATTTTCCTCTCTCCCAAACTTCCTTTTTTTTCCTTTTTATGCCCCCATCTCTAAGCTAATCCTCCATGAAGCTGAAACATGAGGGTTGGAGTTGCTTAGCCAGGGTACTTGAAGAGAAAACAGCACCATAGAGGAGAGAGGTAAAAATGTGGGGACTCTTCAGCCCATGGAAAAATGTCAGGAGGTTCTCAGAAAATTCCTTGGAGGTTGATGAAGAAGAAGGCATTGAGCTCCCATCCCTTCAGGCCCTCTATCTTTCAGACCTCCCCCTCCAAACCTTTCCTTTTCTTCATCTGCAATCATCTCCATCTACCACATATTCAGAAGGTCACAGCACTAGGAGCCCTAGGTTCTAAGAGATCTGAAATTGGTACCTGAGGGAATTTCTGGATGGTGTCATGCATGGAGGAAGCACTGTATCTTTGTATTATTATTGTCACTTTTTTCAAACAAAAAAAAGAGAGAGAAAGGAAGAATTTGAGGCATCAAGGACTTTTTCAACCAGATATAGAAGATACCAAGTTAGCTAGATGAAAGAGAAAGAGAGAGAGAGAGAGACAGAGACAGAGAGAGAGAGAACGAGAACTATCTCTACGATGTGTTCAAAATGGGGTTTCTGGGATGGAATTGTCCAGGTTAAGAGATTCCTGGGGCTGGGAGTTGTCTGATGACTCCTACCCACCTCCCCCTACCCATCAGGATCCCTTAGGAGAAGTACACATGGATGTACCTTGGCTATAACACCTTATGTATCAGCACGTATATATTTATCTTTGCATAGCTTGGAAGTTATCAGGAGGTGATTTGATAGACTGACTAGAAGAGGGACATTGTGGAGCTGTCCGAGGGGAGCTACAAAAAATGTTAGACTTGTATAGATTTTGCTGAACAGAGAAGTGAGCTGAGTAAGCTAATTCACCCCTCCCTGCAAACAAGGAGAAACCCTATGATATGCATGTCAGTGACATGTAGTGGGAGTAGGGGGACCTGAGACCCAAGAAAGCTTTGGGTCTCTTAGGAATGTTTATTGGGGATTCTGGGCAATTCTTGACTGAGATTGCCAGCAAGAGAGGCTCCAGAGGAAATCAGTCTCCCAATCGAATCAGTCAATCAGCAAATAATTATGAATATTTGTTCCTCCCACACAACTATAGTAAAGTCTCATGTATCCAAACCCTGCCAACCTAGAATTCTTATTAATTCAGGTGTGGGTGGGGCTGAAGTTTACTTTTACACTGTATAGGGGAAAAAAAGTTTTGCTTAGTAAAGTAATAGTTTAAACAGGGCCATCTCCAGGCATCCTGATCTAGATCTGGCCACTGGACCCAGATGGCTCTGGAGGAGAAAATGAGGTTGGTGACTTTGCACTCCCTTCCTCACTTAAATCCAACTCACTTGCATATCATGGCATCATGTTTCTGATGTCCTGGGTCTTCTTTGAGAACAAGGACAAACAACAATAGTTTAAACAAGATCTAAGGAGATATTGATGTTTAACCCACAAAGTACAACTTTCAAGAACTCAATTATATGTAGATTATGTGCTAAAAAAAAAATGACATTTCTTAAAGCTACTCATTAAAGCAGGTCCCTCAGGGTCTCTCCTTGAGGAGTCTTCATCAGCCTTTAGTGTGGGTTCTTGAAAACAGCAAATCTGCATTTCTTTCCAACTCTCCCATAGTTGAGATTTTTCAGTGTTCAGGCAGGTTCTCCACCTAGTACCCAGTCCCCTTTCTCCCTGCTCCAAGTTGCTGAGGTTGACACCATATTTCCAAGTTCCAAATCCATACTTCACCCTCCTTCCCTTTTATCACCAGATCCCCTTTTCCTGGTCCAGTTCATTGACTTTTTCATCCTGGCCTCCATATGGCAAGGGAACCCTAGCATGGGAAACCCAGAAATATTTTTTCCTTCTTCTCTCCGACTTTAGTGCCTAATTAGGTTCTCCATTGGGTCTTGGACATTTAGGGACAGCAGGAAAAAAATGACTAAGTTGTATGTATGTATGTAATTTCCTTGTCGTTTTTTTTCTTTAATAAGACTATAGCAGATAAGACAAGTCTTCTTACCTTTCTAAATTATGCAAGATTCAGTACTAATTTGTCTGCACTGTTGAGCTTGTATCCAAGTTTTATCTCTAGCTGCTTTGGGTGGATTTGCCTCTAGTGTCATGGAAGAAAATTTTAAATTATATTTATTTTGTGTTGGTTTTTTTTAATTGCACAAAACACTAAGACTAAGTACATGTAAGTTTGTTTGGGTTTTTTTTAAAGCTTTTTGTTCTTTCTGAACTTACTTTCTCAGCTTTTTGGAAAGGACCTAGAAGTAGCTTTCATGAATTTGTCAGGTTTTCTTCTATTGTTTTTTAGCTGTATTTAGCATTGCCTTTCTCTAGACAGGGTTAGCTTCCACATGTATATAAACCAGGTCCTTGTTTGATGGATTTCACAAAAAAAGCAGGTTGCACATTCCCATCGTTGGTGCCTTCTTTTTTGGCCAAGAGCCTTCATGCCACAGAGGTCTCTCCTTGTTCCCTCCACCCTCTGCCTGGTCATTAGATAAAAATCCGAATTGTCATAAAACACCAGCACGCAGTGCCTGTATGAAAAGCAACCAATGACCTGTAACTTTCTAAATAAAGATATATGGAAACCATCGAAAGAGTCTCTCTGGTGTGTGTGTTTTGTAAAGGAAATTGTAGTGTTGTGTTGGAGTAGGTGATTTGTATTAGGATTATAGAATTTCAGAGATGGAAAGGACCTTCAAGACAAGTCCAACTCTCTGGCTTGAGAACTGAGTGAGGCCCAAGAAGGGAAGTAACTTGTCCAAGTCCACAAAGCTAGTAAGTGACAGAATCCCAATTAAAACTTACATTTTTTTACTCCAAAGCCTCTTTTTTTCTTTAACCACAAAAGTTCCTTGATGGTCTCCGTTAATAGAGACAAGCCTAGACTGTATTGTTAAGAACTGTACAATTTGTACATCTGTACTCAAACTTTTTTGAAGCTAGTGTTTTTTACTGACTTTTCCACAAAACTTTTAAAAATTATTTATATTATTAATCAGAGAAATGTAAATTAAAACAACTGAGGTACTACTTCATGCTTATCAGATTGGCTAATATGATAGAAAAGGAAAATAATAAATGTTGGAGGGGATGTGGGAAAACTGGAACACTAATGAATTGTTGGTGGAGTTGTGAACTGATCCAACCATTCTGGAGAGAAATTTGGAACTTTGCCCAAAGGGCTATAAAACTGTGCGTACCCTTGGAAGAAGGAGAAAGGGAGAAATAGAATGGGGTAAATTATCTCACATAAAAGAGGCAAGAAAAAGCTTTAACAATGGAGGGGAAAAGGAAGGAGGTGAGAGAGAATGAGTGAATCTTACTCTTATAAGATTTGGCTTAAGGAGGGAATAACATACATACTCCATTGACTATCTTACCCTATGGGAAAGTAGGGGGAAGGGGATAAGGGTAGGGCCGATTGGGGGAGGGGGTAGTCAGAAGCAAACACTTTTGAAAAGGGAGTGTCAAAGGAGAGGATAAAATAAATGGGAGGCAGGATAGGATGGAGGGAAATATAGTTAGTCTTTTACAACGTGACTATTATGGAAGTATTTTGCATAGCTACACACGTATAACCTATATTGAATTGTTTGCCTTCTTAATGAGGGTGGGTAGGAAGGGAAGAAGAGAGAGAATTTGAAACAAATGTTAAAAATAGTTTTTATATGCAACTGGGAAATAAGACATACAGGTAATGGGGTATAGAAATCTATCTTGCACTACAGGAAAGTGAGGGGGAGGAGAATACAAGGGGAATGATAGAGGGGAGAACGGACAGAGGGAAAAGGTAATCAGAATGCATGCCATCTTGGGGTGGGGGGAGGGGAGAGATGGGGAGAAAATTTGTAATTCAAAATCTT
Source organism: Pseudochirops corinnae (assembly GCA_028646515.1). Lineage (NCBI taxonomy): Eukaryota > Metazoa > Chordata > Mammalia > Diprotodontia > Pseudocheiridae > Pseudochirops > Pseudochirops corinnae. The sequence goes on from CM053586.1 coordinate 261,704,776, forward strand.
GAGGAAATGAATGTTGAAGACTAAAGTAAATTAATTAATCTAAAAAAATTTTTAAAGCTGTGCTTTTAAATACCCTTTGATTCAGCAATATCACTGCTATCCCAAGGAGACTGAAAGAAAATGAAAGGAAAAAGGACCTATTTATACAAAAATACTTATAGCAGCTCTCTTTGTGGTGGCAAAGAATTGGAAATTGAGGGGATGCCCATCAATTGGGGAATGGCTGAACAAGCTGTGGTATATGATTGTGATGGAAATGAGGAGCAGGTAGATTTCAGAAAAACCTGGGAAGACTTAAATGAGCCAATGCAGAGTGAAGTGAGCAGAACCAGAAGAACATTGTACAAAGTAACAGCAACTTTGTATCATGACTTAGCTATTCTCATTGATACAAGGATCCAAGACAGTCCCAAAGGACTCATGATGAAAAATGCTGTCCATCTCCAGAGGGAGAACTGATGGCATCTGAATAGAGACCAAAGCATACTGTTTTTTACTTTCTTTTCTGCTTTCATTTCTTTTTTTACGTTGAGTTTTCTTCCACAAAAAATGACTAATATGGAAATATGTTTTATATGATTGTACATGTGTAATCTATATCAGATTTCTTATCATCTTAGGGAAGAAGAATAGGATTTGGAACTCAAAACTTAAATGTTAAAAATTGTTTTTGCGTGTAATTGGGGAAAATAAAATATTAAAAAATTATTATTTAAAACTAATAGGGGTTACACAGAACTTGAGAGCTGGACAAGACCTGCGAGATTACCTTATTCAAAGCTTACTGCCCTTTTAACAAAGAAACCATGGCCCAGAACAGTTAATCCACCTGTTTAAAGTTACACAGCAAAGAGCACAGCCCAGACCAGTCTGACTTTTCAGTGTGGTACTCTTTTCACTATGCCACACCCCTAAGGAGCAAACTTGCCAAATTCTTCATGCTTACCCCTTTAAAAAAAAATAATTTTTACACTGAATATAATTAAGCACCAAATAAAACAAGTACTTCTATATGCATTGTAGAAAAGGAAAGGATTATACATGACACTGAATCTCCTCACCGCTTTCCAAAGACCTCTCTGCCAAAGGAACTATTAAGCAGGAATATGGTCAAAAGGCAAGGGGCAGAAACCCCCTAGACAGTGCATTGAATATTTACTTTTGTCTCTGTCTTGTGCTACCCACTTCCACCCTGGATTCCTTCTCACTTGTGGACCCCAGGTTTCCCTTTAAAGTGCTGGCCTTTGGGATTCAGCGTCAGCTGTGGTTCCCAGTCCCTCAAGGACCATGGGCTCTCACTGGCATTAGTCCAATCTTAGGAACTGACCCCAAAGGATCATTATCTCTCCTTTCACCCATGTTCCCATCCTGGGAAATCTGCTTAATAAATCTTAACTATGGTTTCACTGTCTGTTTTCTCCAAAAGTGAATAATAGGTCCCCAATGCCATATAGGCACTCAACATTAAATATCAGTATTAGTTGTACCACCCTTTATTTCCCCTGCCACAGAAAGCACAGAAGACACAAAGGACATGTAGGGCCTCATGAACAAATACAGAAACACCCAAAGGATATGAACAGTAATTTATCAAACGAAGAAATCCAAGCTATCAACAACTGTATTTTTAAAACTTGCCAAGTCATTAATGAGAGAAATACAAAGTAAAGCAACATTGAGATTCCCCCTTACAGGTAAAAGATTGCAAAGCTGACAAAAAGAGGAAAAGGCTGTGTCGCAAAGGGAAACGTATTAATATTAACACTGTCAGTTAACACTTCCTCTCCTCATTCCCCAGAACACTAAAATGTGGAGAAGGGAAGACACTGCCCAAGTCTGCCCTCTCCTATGTTATGGGCAGAGTCTCTCTTATTTCCCCCATCTCTGCAGTATAGAATTTCATCATTAGAGGTGCCATTTGGGGAGGAGGATTGTAAGAGGTTGAGGGAAAGGTCCTTTGAGGTATGGAAATAAGGAAGTAAAAAATCTGAGAACCACAGTCCTGAAGGAAATGGGGACCCCACTTCTGGAGGATGTGTGAATAACTAGAAAGTCTATTTTGAAGACCTTTCCTCATTTCTGCTCTGCCTCGGACTGCAGGGGCACCATCTTTCGCTAACTTGAAATCTACTGTCCACATTGGTTTCTACCTTGTTGTAACCTAGGTGCTGTAGGCATTGAACATGGAGTCAGAAAGACCTGAGCTCAAATCCAGCCCCAGATATTAACTGTGTGACCCTGAGCAAGTAATTTAACCTCTACCTCAGTTTTCTCAGCTGTAAAATGGGGGGCCATAATACTACCTATCTCACAGGTTTGTTATTGAGGATCAAATGAGAGAATATTTGTAAAGTGCTTAGCGCAATGCCTGGGACAGAGTAAGGGCTTAATAAATGCTCACCACCACCACCACCACCTCACATGTGTACTTGCAACACACAAACACACATAACACACACGCACTCTGCTGACAAAGGGTGAAGAAAAAGGGTAAGCAAATTTCATTCAGAGGTCACTGGAGGCAAAGCTAATTTTAGCAAGAAGCAAGCAATGCATTTATTAAATGCCTCCTTCTGTGCTAGGCTCTGTGCCAGGCTCTGGGCATACAGTGACCAAAATGAAACTGTGTGGACCCTCAACATTCTATTGGGAGAAATAGACACATCTATAAATATAAAGATATTCATAAACTATACACAAAGCAAATACAGTGTAATTTTGGAGGAAGAGGAACAAGTAGCTGGGAGTGGAGAGTGTGGAAGAGTATCAGAAAAGATCTGGAGGAGAAACTGGCATACAACCTGTAATGGGAATGGGAATTTGAAGATCTTCCCTGCCCCTTAGGGGGGAGTTTGAAAACCTCCCCTGCTTTGAAAGTAAACTCTGCCCCTTGATAGGCTGAATGTAGTCACATGGAGCCTGTAGTGAGAGGAGTTTGCTGAAGAGAAGCAGAGCCCACAGGAAGCTGGGAATCAGAGCTAGTCAGATGGTGGGGGACAGAGGAACTCAGGCAAGGAGATAGAGAGTTTTTTGAGTAAATATTGATCTTGTGTTGGTTTGTGGAAAGGCTGAAGGATGCTGTGGCTCTTAGTATTATTATGGCTTCTGAATATCTTTGGTACTATGATGGAATTGGCTTACTGGTTTTGGGATTCAATTCTGGTGTCTAAATAAATGTTTCAATTATGTTCTCTACCTGGAGAATCTGATATATTTTGTAATCAAACATCATGTGATACTTATAGTCACAGTCTTTATCATGGGTGCTGTAAATATTGCATTGGTCTACACAAGCCTATGTAATGTTCCAGTCTTGGGACAGGGCTGCTTCCAAGAGCATTCTGTTATTTATTCATTTCCCTGCAGGAAAATTCACTTTTCTCAGGAGAAGAGATGGTTAATCAATGAGAGGCACCTGATGTATTAGAAAGACCACACCAGCAGGTCCCTGACCAGGCCAACAAGCATGTAGCACCTCTCAATCAAATTGGGTTTTGTGCCAGTGTTTGAGTTACAAAGTGTGTCTTCATTACAGGAGGCTGATCAATTGGGATGTGTGTGTGTGTGTGTGTTATGTTCACGTATATACACAACTCTACTCACTGAGGACAGGAAGTTGAAAACTAAGACTGTCTCACTTAATATAAGATTTCTGGCCACCTTACCAGATGAATTGGGGTAAACAAGCCACAAAAGTGTCAACTCCCTTACTCTAGAAACTGAGTTGTCCCCAGGTAGCTAAGATTATAAAATTATCTCAATCATCAGTTTTGCTGGTGTAATGGCAATGGGAATTTGAAGATCTTCCCTGCCCCTTAATAAGCCTAAATTGAACTTGAGGACCTTTCCTGTTTTGAAAATAAACTCTGCCCCCTAATAGGCTGAATGTGGTCTCATGGAACCTGTGGTGGGAAGAGGTTGCTGAAGGGTGAAGCAGAGCCCACAGGAGAAGCTGGCTTTGAAGGAGGCTTATTTTTCAGGAAAGCACAACTTTTGTTACTTTGTAGTCAAGTGGGTCATGAGGGTTGTGATGTGATGTTCTCTGACCCTGGAGAAGGCTATATACACCTCTGAGGTGAGGTTTTGCTTTGGGGCTCACTTTGGGAAGAATTGTGTGATTTGGCCAGATGAGATATTGGGCAGCAGTCGAGTCCCCCAGCTTTGAAAACCCAGATGGTGTTTCTGTCTCTGGTGACTGACTAGGTATGGATATAATGGTCAGACAGCTAGAAGCCCTGTCTGTTGGTCTGCTGAATTGTGTTATTTTTCTCTATTTTTGTCTGCTTATAACTTTTGTTTGTATTCTCTGAAGTGCAGGGTGCTGACTTTTTTCTTCGAACGAGGTAAGTGACTTATATTTGATTAATTAAAGTAAGATTGTTAACCCTTTTTGAGTGGCTTTCCTTTAGAAAAGCAGATCAAAGAAACTGTGCTAGCAGTCATTCTGGGTATGCTAGGATGCTTGCTGGACAACTGGATACCTTTCTCCATTTTTCAGTGCTCCTATTCTGTCCTGGCAATAAATGACTTCTTATTGCCCTCCTACTGTTGAGGGCAGCTAGGTGGCCAGGTCTGAAGTCAGGAAGATTCAACTTCATGAGTTCAAATATGGCCTCAGACACTCACTAACTGTGTGACCCTGGGCAAGTCACTTTATCCTGTTTGCCTCAGTTTCCTCATCTGTAAAATTAGCTGGAGAAGGAAATGGTCAACCACTCTAGTATCTTTGCCAAAAGAACCCCAAATGGGGTCTTGGAGAGTTTAACACAACTGAAAAATGATGTAATAACAACTATTGAGGAAAGTAATCTTCTGATCTAATTCAGTAATGCAAATAAACTAATGATAATAACACATTTATTTAGCATTTTAAAGTTTAGCTCAGAGCATCTCTGTGAGGTGGGTAGCCTAAGTATTATTATTCCCTGATTAACCTGATAAGGAAACTGAGAAATTCATTTATCTGCACAAGGTCAAACAATTGGTGAGAATCATTGTCAAGATTTAAAACCAGGTCTCCTCACACTGACACTCTTCATTTGAACTAAGGTACAGTATGCTATTTTTCCCAGGACTTATGTGAGTATATGGGGAAGTGTATTTTAAAGGGGACTTATTGGGGGAGGAAAATGCTTATCCCAAAGGAATGACTCACTAGTATTGGAATTTCCTGCAGTCTGGAACCTGAAGAGATTTAGGGGAAGTGGGAGCGTTTCTCAGAGCCTTCTATGATGTGGGTAAGGCCCTGCTCTACCTTCCAGGAAGGTTAGTGATCTCTGCTTAGAAGGTCAGGTAGCACAGGGGATGAGGAGGGTAGAGACTCCATTTTTAGATATCCTGGGTCTGAAATAGGAGAGGTTCCTTATTCAGCTTTCCAGACTACACCTGGGACTTGTTGTTGGCTCTTCTTGGAGAGCTGGCAAGAAGGTTCCTAAATGCCTTGGGGCTTAGGTACACATGGCTCTCATGTAAATTGTTAATACATACAAATGTTCCTTTTAAGAACCCTTCCTGCTGTCCTATATGAAGTTAAGTAAAAAGAAATCTGTCAGTCACCTAGCATTTATTAAGCACTTACTATTTGCTGGGCACTGTGCTAGGCCTAGGGAATGCATGTTGTTTGTCCTTCATTCTCGAAGAGAACCATGACATCGGGAAGGTAATGTCACGACTTGCAAAGGAATTAGATTTAAGTGAGGCAGGACTGGGCAAAGTCACCAGCCTCACTTTTTCCTCTCCTCTGGAGCCATGTGGGCCCAGTGGCAAGATATAGATTAGGACAACTGGAGATGGCCCAGGCAGTGGGAGACCTTGACCTTTTTAAGCTTTCCCAGGTCTCAGTTTGTTTGGTACAACTCCCATTCACTGATTACAGCTAGGTAAAAATGAAGCAAAGAATGGTCTCTTTTACCTAATTAAAAAAAATCAGTCCAGGAGGGAAAGACCCTCAGGGTTTCTGACCAAAACAGAAACAATTGCTACTTATGTTCACTTTGAGCCATCCAGGCCGGAACAATCAGCACTAAGTGGAACTTGGACCTATTGTTGGCCAATCAATGAGAGTCAAAGTGGTTTGGGTTTAAGGCAAAGTCCTTGAGAAAGAAATCTGGCCCATAAACCCCAAGGAGGTTTCAATGATCAAAATTCACATTCCTTTGGGCAGAGTATCCACAAGTATAACATCCTAAGTGTAGAGAGAGAGAGAGACAAAGACAGAGAGAGGAAGGAAGGAGGAAAGGAGAAGGAGTTGCAGCTGCAGCTTCATTGCCCAACTGGAACTGACCAGGGAATACACAGACAAAAATCAAACCACCTGCCTTCGAAGACCTTCATTCTACTGATAGAGACTATACATGTACAGATGTTAAGAACATACACAATAAATACTAGGGGTAGGGGTTGGGGAATTACTGTCAGCTAGGGGGATCGTAGGAATCAGGAAAGCTAATCAATCCATACATCATCCTTAGGTAGGCATTTGAGCTTTCAAGGAAACTAGATCATCTAATGGGGGGATGAGAATGGAACATATTCCAAACATGGGAGACAGTCTAACGCAAAGGCAGAGGGATAAGAGATGAAATGTTGTATGCAAGAAATAGAAAAAAAAGGCCACTTTGAATGGATCGAAGAATCCTTGAAAAAGAATAATATGTAAAAAGGTAAGAAAGATAGATCGAATCTACGTTGTATAGGGTTTAAAAGGCCAGAGGAATTTATGTTTGGTGCTAGGGACAATAGGGAAACCCAGGAACTTATGAAGGAATCAGGTGGTCATAACATTTTGGCAGCTGTGTGAAGGATGTAGAGAGAGGAGAGAAGAGACACAGAGACCAATTAGGGGACTTTTGTAAAAGTCCAGGCAAGAAAGAGCAGGGGCCTGAACTAGAGTGTTGGTAGTTGCCTGGAGAGAAGAAAACAGACATTTGTTGTAGAGAGAGATATAATCAATAAGACTTGGTATATGGAGTAAGGGAGAGTGGGGAGTTGAAATTGACATCGTTTGTGAAAATGAGTGACCGCAAAAATTATGGTTCTTGCACAGAATCGGGGAGTAAAAAATAGGAAACAAAGATTGTTTTACACACACACACACACACACACACACACACACACACACACACGAAATTCCTTCGATAGTCTATGAGCTTGGGTGGCAGAAGTGGAGGAAAAAGAATAGGTAGGCCTTCTATCAGTCTCTCACAAAATGTATAGAGACAATATGGCACATGATGAAAAAGCAGTGGGCTCCAACAGGATACTGGAGTTTTTTATCTTCTTAGTCTACATTTTCTCTTCTGTCAAATGGGAATACTACTTACCTTAATAGTATTGATGTGAGGAAAGTCCTCTGTAATCCTGAAAACAGTCTTTAAATGTAAGACTTTATTATTAGAAAAGCAGAATGGTCCAGTGGAAAGAGAATATCTGGCCTTGGAGACAGGAAGTTGTGGGTTTAATTCCCCCCACTGACTAATACTGGCTGGGTAATCCTGGGCAATTTGCCTAACAATTGCCAATGAGCATCGATAGAGGAAGTCCCTCCCCAGAATTTTCTTACACTGATGAAATCACAGGGCTGGTCGAAACAAAAAATACCAGCAAGTACCTGCAGATAGTATTATTGTGAGCTCAAATGAGATGGTCTATGTAAAGTACTCTGCAAACTTTAAAGTGGCAGAAAAATGTCAGCAGTCACCACTGTTCCTATTCCTGTAGTGTTTCCAAGAGGACATGAATATATTGTTATAAGAACATTTTTTTCTACCCTCCCTCGCTGGCCCCCCTGGCCCCTGAAATAGGTTCCTGGCCTGCTGCTGCCCTCACTGTGAGATCTTCAGAACTTTCATCACTGAATCTCAGAGCTAGAACTCTAATATCATCTAGTCCAACCTTTCCAGGGACAGCTAGGTGATATAGTGGATAGAGCACCAGGCCTGGAGTCAGGAGGACTTGAGTTCAAATCTAGCCTCAGGTACTTTTTAGCTGTGTGACTCTGGGCAGTCATTTAATCCTGTTTGCCTTAGTTTCCTCATCTGTAAAGTAAATTAGAGAAGGAAATTGCAAACTACTCCAGTATCTGTGCCAAGAAAAGCCCAAAAGGGACATGACTGAACAACTGAACAATAAAAACCTTACCATAAATTTGAGTCCTTTCTACAACACACTTTCGAAGATATCCATTTTCCATATCCCAACAAATGGTTGTCCACTAAAATAGCACTTCTTAAACTTTTTCCATTTGCAACCCTTTTTCGCCAGAGAAATTTTTACAGAACTCTGGGCATATAGGTATATAAAATAACTGTACAAATCAAACATTTACTGATAACCAATGATAAATAAATTTATTTTTTATTTTTAAGAAATTTATTTTTAAACAATCCTTTGATATACATATAATTTTACCATTTATTTAAGATGAAAGCAAATTTGCATACTAAGGAGATAGATGTACTTGATTATTTCTACATAAAGAATTAAATCTTGGTGGAATAATTGATACTGCAGGATATAAAGCATCTTCAATGTTTTTTCGAAGTTGATTAATATTTTGATTTAACAGTCTTCAGTGCTGGGGTCAGAACCAAGGCTACAGTGAAGTTGCACAATGCAACATGGGCAAGCACTGCCAGAAATACCTTCAATTCATTTTGTGTTTGATTTTTAAATAATTTTTGGTCATTACATGTTTGGTTGTTGCCAAATTTTTCATGACCCCCACATACAGTTACATGACCCCACTTGAGGTTATAATGCCTAGAACATCCCCAGAAAGAGGGAACTGGCTCAGCTTACCGCTATCTGTCAAGGGCACCACCATCTTCCCAGTATTCCAGGCTGGAAATCTAAGTGTCCTCCTCAATGCTACACTCTCATATACCTCATAGTCAATCAGTTGCCAAATCCTATTGAGTTTATCTTCATAACATCTTTCACATATGCCCCCTTCTTCCTAACACTGCCCTTATTACCTCCTACCTGGACCACTGAAGTATCCTGCTTTGTGGTTTCCCTGCCTTAAGTCTCTCCCTACTTCAGTCCATTCTCCACTCAGCTGCCACAGTGTTCTTCCTATAACTTAGGTCTGACCATGTCATTGCTATCCCTTCCCCATTAATAAACTCCAGTGGTTCTCTGTAACGAGCAGGACCAAATATCAAAAATCCTCTCTCTGGCTTTTAAAGTCCTTATAACCTATTTCTCACATGAGATACCGCATCTCTCCACAGTTTCACTGACAGTCTTTCCTGCCTGGGAACCAAGGAGCATTGCATCATCCCAACTTGCAAGTTTGTGTCCCTCAATAAGAAATCAAAGCATCCTTTGGGAGTGCCTAGCTCCACCATCCCTGTTACATATACAAAGTAATTATCGGAGAAAGGCATGGACTTAGAGTCAGAAATACTTGGGTTCAAATCTTGTTTCAGAAATTGAACAGCTATGGGACCCAGGGAATGTTTCTTAACCTCTCCACCCTCTGTTTCCATTTCTGTAAAATGGGGATAAAACCACCTTCCACACAGAGTTGTGAAGATCAAATGTGTTACCATATGAAAAGCACTTTGAAAATAATCAAGTACTACATAAATGCTTGTTGCTGTTGTTATTGTCATTACAGAGTATCTCTGGTTTGGAGATCTTTCTGGAGATCTTTTCCAGAAGTAATTAGATCTCTCTCTCTCTCCCCCTCCCTCTCTCTCTCTCTCTCTCTCTCTGTCTCTCTTTCTCTCTCTCTCTCCCTCTCCCCCCACCTCTCAGTTATCCCTTGTCCTTGAAATGTGACTGGCTCACGACATTTTCTTACCATACGATTTCCCAAATGATGTCTTCTACCCTACTTTTTGCAGACTAGTTGGTCCTCAATGGAAATATCCAGCAACCTATTTATGTCCCCCATGTGGCTCTCTATTCCCTCAGTCCTGCAATTTCAATCCTTTAGAGACTGTGGTTTGTAGTCTTACAGTCACTTCCAAAATACTGATGTTAAAATGTCACTGATTGAGGGGCTGTTGTAAGATAAGCACACTATTAGAGTACTTCTATCTCCATAATATCTCTCACATTTACCTTTCCCTTCACATGTACATTCACTTCAATGGAGTTCAGACCCTCATCTCCTCCCTTTGGACTACCCCCCAACGACTTCCTAGCTGTTCTCCTGATCTTAAGTTTCTCCCCTACTTCAATCCATCCTCCACAAAAGGCTGCCAAAGTGACCTTCCTAAAGGAAAAACTTAATTTCATTACTCCCTTACTCAACAAACTTGTGGCTCCCTCTTATCTCTAGGAGCAAATAGAAGCTATATAGCATTCAAAGTCTTTCACAAAATGGCCCCAAATCTAATTTTCCAGCCTTATTACTCATTATGGACCTTGCATCTGCTGCTCTGTGTGGTTTCAACTCCATAGAACAAGAAGCTCCACCCAGGATAAGCTCATCTCTCTAAACTCACCACCATGCTGCTAACTAAAGGCTTGATCAATGCCATCCCTCTCAGCCTCCTCTCCCCTCTGTTTAGAAGGCTGGAGGACAGATGGAGCATCAAACTCCTCTCAGTGCCTTCCTTTATAGAGGCAAAACCTGGATTCTCAGATCACTCCATCTGTCATCTGCTGCCCCTTCTGATTTTGGCTCCATGGAACAAGATGGCCCCAGGCCATGTACATGTACCTCCTGGTGTCCAGGTTCTCCCTCCCCCTTTCTGCCTCCTTTTTGTGCTTTATCTCCTTTCTCAATTGTTAGTTCCTTGAGGGCAGGTATTATCTTTCTTTTTTGTTAATGGTATCCCCAGTGCTTAGCATAGTTCTTGGCACATCATAAGTGTCCTCCCAGGCTCCAGATATTGACTCATTCATTCTCAGCTGGAGATACTTGGCCTCCTTGTGTCCCACTTACATGCAGCATTGAACAAGACTCCCTGCTCTAGATTTCTTCCGTACTATAGTTAAGACACTGATCTCAAGGGGGCAAGTGTAGAAGGCAGGACCACATCAGCCTCTTAGGTCTTCACAGTCTGACCTCCTCTGTCCTCTAGTTCCAGGTCAGCATGACTACTGGGTCTAGGCAGGGGTGGGAAACCTGTGGCCTCAAGGCCACATGAGGCCCTTTAGGTCCCCAAGTGTGGCCTTTTGACTGAATCCAAACAAAATCCCCTTTGGATTTGTTCTGTGAAGTTTGGATTCTGTCAAAGGGCCGCAGTTGAGGACCTAAAAGGCCATATGTGGCCCAGAGACTTAGCAGATGCCCCTTCTCTTCCATCCAGTGTTCTCTTTCCAGTTGTCCCACTGGAGCTAACAAGACAGAATTATACAAACTGTCTAGTTCTCTTTCTAATGTCACTGCTAGATCTAAAGATTGAGGATCATTTTGTCCCATTCTTCTCATTTTATAGATAGAAAAACAGAATTCTAGGGAATTGAAGGGACCTGTCTGAATTCACACAGGTAGTAAGCATCAGAGGTGGGATTTTACACAAGGTCTTCTGAGCCCAGACCTGGTATTGTTTCCCCTGCACCACAGTGTCACAGGCAGGAGGATTGAGTTCAGAAAGTCAAGTATACCCCCCCACCCCCGCCCCCTCCATACTACCAAATGCTTCTGTCTTGCCAGAGAAAGGGATTGGGTGCAGCAAGGAGGGAAGACTAGTGGACTGGCAGCTACAGGACCTGAATTCAAATCTCAGCTCAGCAACTTATTGCCTGTGTGACCTTGTACAAGTCATTTGCCCTTTCCCGGCCTCTTTTTCCCTATTTGCAAGATAAGAAAATTTAACAGAATCACTTCTAAGGTCCCTTCAAACTCTAATCTATGATCCTATAATTTGTGCTAATAGATGGATATGCCTCCTCTCTCAGGCAAACACACTTGCTACTTTCTTTTTAAGACTTTATTTTTTTAAGACATACCTTTTATTGAAATCTTTTGGTTTTGGATTACAGTCTCTTGTGAGAGGTTAGGATTAGGATTAGAGCTTAGTCTTGAGGGAGGTGAATATCTTTTGTTTTAACCCTCCCTAGACTGAGCCCTATCTTAGAACAAAGAAAAGAAATTACAGAAAAAACCATCTCATATGCTAACTATATCTGTTAATGTATACTATCCTAATAATAGCTAATGTTCTTATAGCCTTTAAGGTTTTGCAAAGGACTTGAAAAATTTTATTTTAGTTGATCTTCATGACAAACCTGGGAGGAAGGTGCTATTATTATTCCTATTTCACAGATGAGGAAACTGAGGTAGGCAGAAGTTAAGTTATTGCCCAGTGTCACATAGTATCTGAGGCTGGATTTGAACTCAGATCTTTCCCACTCCAAGTCCAGGGCACTATGCCATACACTACCTACCTCTCTTCCAGTAGTCCTTTCCCTTTTCTGCTAAGAGGAGGGAGAAATGTTTCATTCTCTCTCTGTGGGGCATGCTGTTCTCTTCACCTCGTTCCTCCTCCATAGTATTCTCACTCCAAGGCTCCAATGATCCCACCTTCCTTCTGATGGAGGGAGCCTAGTGTGGGCTGAGGAGGGGTGTTGTTACTGATAGATATTAACTTGCCCTGGTAGCCAGATATCTCTTAGAACTCTACCAATACTTAAAATAGCAGATTTCAAGAGGCATTCAAGGCAATGAAGGAGAGAGGAGGAGTTATAGGAGGAAACACAAGTGGGAGGGAGTTACAGAAACATCAGACTAGTGAACTGGTCTTCAGTCAGTTTTTTCTGGGTGAATTTCCTTGTGTTGAGTGATTTCAATTTTCCTCTTGTTATTGTTCTAGTTGCTATACTTATTTTGTAAATACTTTGTCTATTTGATATGGTTACTCCATGTTAGCTTACACTCTACCATGTTCCCTGGTTTCCACATATTTGCATTTTTTAAAAATCTAGGTCTTCCTCTCTTGCCCAGGTTGGAAATCTAGGGACTGTGTATGGGCAGGTCCCACTCTGATCTGCACAGAAGTCTATTGTATTTCTTACCTGGACTGACTTTTTCCTTCTTACACAACTTGGTAGGGCTCAACATATTTTTTTGTTGTTGGGGGGAAGGCAGGGCAATTTGGGGTTAAGTGACTTGCTCAAGGTCACACGGCTAATAAGTGTTAAATGTCTGAGGCTGAATTTGAATTCAAGTCCTTCAGACTCCAGGGCCGGTGCTCTATTTACTGTGCCACCTAGCCTCCCCTGGGGCTCAACATATTAATGCCAAACTTAATGTAGACATCTGAGCTGTCCACTGTACCTTAGAACTCCTGGTCTCAAGAGATCAACCAGTCTCCACCTCCCTGATAAAGCTTATACATGTGCAACAAGAGTTAATTCTTTTTTTTAAGCTTTTATTTGGCATTTTATTTTTCCCCAGTTACATGTAAAAACAATTTTTAAGAGCTTGTTATTAATGGTAATTCAGGGCTTGTTTCCAACCTAAATACTAGCAGCTACCACAAATGCTGGCTGGCTTTGAAGGAACCATAGACTGTGATATCCTGTTTTCCCCATCTCCCCTGTGGCCCTCTTCTCCCTTCTCTTCTCTTCCACCTTCCCCTTACTTCTCAGTACACTGAGTAAGGGGTTTATGCAATTTTGCAGCAGTCACTAATTTAATTACGTAATGTTATTATCAGTTCCTAAACCATCTTGCCAGTGCTGCCTAGAGGAAGTAGCTGTCACTGGAGACTAGAGATGAGACTGTTTGGGGCTGGCAATTTGCAAGTATGATGTGGTGGGAAATATACTTGGTCTAGAGTCAGAGAAACTGGTTATTCAAATCCTGGCTCTGACACTATCTGCTGGATCACTTTGGCTCCCTGGGCCTTGTTTTCCTTATCCTTAAAATGGAAGAGTTGTTGTACTAGATGACCTCTAAGCTCTAAATCTAGGGCTTAGCACAGTGTCTGGCATGCAGTAGGTGCTTAGTAAATGTTTATTGATTGATAAGAACGCCTGACCTATGAAATGTAGAAATAGGTATAAAGGCATAAGCTGAACCCAAATGTCTTCTGCAAATATTTGTTCCACTAACTTGTCAGAGACCTTAGCAAGGACATTTCTACAAGGAGAGGAAGATCCCTTGCAAACTTCTTCGTAGGGACCCAAAAATTAAATCTGAATGATGTAAATGGCTGTTGCTTTTGCTGCTACTTCTACTATTACTACTAGTAACGCTACTGCCACTATTACAACTACTGCTACTACTACTAGTACTGCTACACCTAATGCTAGTACCGCTACTAGTAATAGTACTTGTTATACCTCTTCCTACTATTACTACTAGTAATGCTACTGCTACTATTACAACTACTACTACTACTAGTACTGCTACTCCTAATACTAGTACTGCTACTAGTAATAGTACTTGTTACACCTCTTCCTACTATTACTACTAGTAAAGCTACTGCTACTATTACAACTACTACTACTGCTACTACTACTACTACTGCTACTCCTAATGCTAGTACTGCTACTAGTAATAGTACTTGTCACATCTCCTTCTACTATTACTAGTATGACTAGTAGCAGTACTGCTACCTTGTTTCAGTTACTACTATTGGTACTGCCATTCCTGCTGTTGCTGGTGCTATTACTGTTGCTAATATATTAATGATAATAATATAGCTAACCCTTCTGTATGTAGTACTTTGAGACTTGTGAAGCATTTTACAAATTTTATCTCCTTTGATCCTCACAACTCTGGGAGGTAGATGCTATGAAGACCTCCATTTTACAGATGAAGAAATTGAGTCCCAGAGTGGTTTAGTGAGTTGCCTGTGATCATATAGCTAGTAAATGTCTGAGACTGGATTTGAACTCAGGTCTTTCTGACTCCATGTTCAATGCTCTGTCTACTGTGCCACCTATTTTTAAAAATAATTAGTCCTAGTGTTGGAATCCTGGTAGTGTCGTGGCAAGAAACAGAACTGGGAAAGAGACAGACATGGGTCCTGGCCCTAGCTTTTGCACTGATTTACTGGGTAAACTGGGACAAGGTACTCAACATCTCTGTGTTTCAGTTTCCTCATTTATAGAACAGGAATGATAATAGAAACTTTTCCTGCCTCATGGTGTTGTGAAGAAATCTCTTTGTGAATTGTCAAGTGCAATGTGAATGCCAGCCATAGTCAAAGTGCTATAAAAACATGACGACAGCAGAACCCAGCATTTTGTTTTGCAATATCTTAGATTTCTGTTTATAGCCTGTCTTGGGGCCTAC
The DNA here is from genome assembly GCA_028646515.1 of Pseudochirops corinnae. NCBI lineage: Eukaryota > Metazoa > Chordata > Mammalia > Diprotodontia > Pseudocheiridae > Pseudochirops > Pseudochirops corinnae. The sequence goes on from CM053586.1 coordinate 261,719,981, forward strand.
CCTTTGACAGTTAAGAGGAGCATGAGAGTCAAAAAGCCTGGGTTCAACTCTCAACTCTATCACTTATCTATGTGATCATCAGGTGTCAACCTCCACAAGACTCAGTTTCTTCATATGGAAAACAGGGATAACACTTGTACTGCCTACCAATTACTGCGTTATTGAGAAGAATTTATACACCGTAAATGGCAACAGATACAAGTCATTAATATGGCGGTAGAATGGTACAGTGCAGGTGGAATTATAAGATTAGAATCTTATAGAATTACAAGATCAGGGTTCAAGTTCTGATTTTGCCCCTACCACCACTGTGACCTTGAACAACATTACTTCATCTAGCTGATCCTCAAGTGTTCTTGTCTATAAAATGAGAGGGTTGGATGAGACGATCTTTGACATTCTCACCCTGTATCTATAGCAGCCTTGCTCCTCCTTTCTAGGAGCAGAATTAAGAAGAGTAAAGGGGGAGGGGCAATGGGTCCAATTATTTCTTGCCCCAAAAAGACATAGATGATTAAACAATAGCAAAGTAAGGGTTTCCAATCAAATTTATTGAGGTCCTACTATGTTCTATGGGGACATAGAAAAGGAGAGAAAAGAAGCAAAAGACCTGGTTTCTCAAGAAAATTATTTCCATTTTTTTTCACCATCTACTCCTACCTTGGACATAAACATCTTTCTATGTCTTAGCAAAATCATGTCTGGTTAAAAAAAAATAGCAAACATTATCCTGATCCTTTTATAAAAACTGGAATGTGAATTGTACTTCTGATTACTATACTTCAAGATAGATAATGTGAGTTCAAGAGGCTTAAAGCATACCTAAAATGCTAATACACACACACACACATAATATGGTGCTGTGAGAGGGCAGACAAAGAAAATAATTCTATCATATGTTAGATTTGAAAGTCCATTTTTCAGACAATGAATACTGATAAAAATAGTAACTTACCCATAAAAGCCCATAAAGTAGTAACTTACCCAAGGTCATTTAGCTAATAGGTGTCAAACTCAGGACTAGACCCCAGGACTCATGACTCCTAATTCAGTGCTCTATGAAATTGAGACTTTTCAATTTAAGAATTTGAAGACTGAAGAGGGAGATGGTCAAGGATTATCAGATAAGAAGGTATGGCCAGGACTTGTTTACCAAATTTCAGAATTGTTAGGATTATGGAGACATCTCTTGAATCTTAAAAATATTTATGGGCAGGTAAGTGGTACAGAAGAGGGTTAGGTGGCATAGTGGATAGAGTGCCAGGGCTAGAGTCAGGAATACCTGAGTCCAAATCCAGACTCAGACACTTGCTGGCGGTGTAACCCTGGTCAAGTCACTTAACTCCGTTTGCCTCAGTTTTCTCATCTGTAAAATGAGCTGGAGGAGGAAATGGCAAACCCTTCCAGTATCTTTGCCAAGAAAACCCCAAAAGGGGACACAAAGAGTCAGACAAATGAAAACGACTGAACAACCACAAGGTAGTGTAGTGGATAGCATCAGGCTCGGAGTCAGGAAAACTTGAGTTCAAATCTGGCCTCAGACACTTACTAGCTATATAACATGGGCAAGTGATTTAACCTCTGCCTCAGTTTCCTCATCTGTTACTTGGGATATCAATAGCACTAATTTCCTAGAGTTGTTGTGAGGATCAAATGAGATAATTTTTAAAAAACACAGCATAGTGCCTGGCACATAGTAAACACTATATAAATGCTAAATATTATAATTATAATATGAGGAGGACATGCTGGTTGATAGTTGATGCTTTTCCAATTACCATTTGTAGGTGGTAAGAGCATCTCTGACCCCCACCTCCAACACATACTCTTCTTATATCTAAGTATCCCTAAGTTCATGCAAAACTGTCCCTTAATACTGACAAAATTGTGTTGCCTCCATCATGGGTTTGTATGTATGTATTTTACATTTATATAATTCATGTTTGTAGTATTTCCCTCAGTGACAGTTTCTGAATCCCTAGTACCAAGTACAGTGCCTGATACATAATAGGCTTTTAATAGATGAATATTGATCGAAAGGTTTGGACAAATATAAAGTTCTATTTTACATAGCAGGTAGGCATGCACACCTGAGCTGTTGATTTCATCAGCATAGGGAGCTTCTGATAAGGAAATTCCCTCCATAAATGCAGAAAAACTTGTCTATAACTCTAAATCTTAGAGAGTTGCCTAGGAATGCTAAGAATCAACTTAGTCATAGTCACATAGCTACTATATATAAGAGAAAATACTGGAACCCGGGTCTTTCTGACTCCAAAGCTAGTCCTATGTCCACTAATAATACCAAGGGGTACCAGTAGTACAGTAAGAAGGTACATAGGGAGAGCAGCAATTTGAGTACAGTTGTGGGGGAGAAGGTGAAAGGCTGCCAATTCTACCTTTATTATCTCTAGTGTTGTTAAGGAAAGCTCCAGGAAAATCTATATGTAACATGTAATGTTATATACCTATATCTATATCTATATCTTTATCTATATAATATAGTACAGTGTTAACTTTCAGTGAGTCAGGGTATTTAAAAGAATTTATTCACCCCAACCCAAATATTGGTTGGTTCTGGGGAAAGTTTGCACTAAAGGGGAAGCAAAAGATTTTAAAAGACAGATCTGACTTAAGGGAATCTTGATTTGCTGGCTGGATATGACTGTGGGTTTGCTTCACAAAGGAGTTGTCAACACTGCCCCTGTAAAGACAAGACTGCAAAGCAGCTGCAATTCAGTAAAGAACCAGCAGGTGGCAGTGCAAGCTCAGAAGAGAGCCTGAAGATATAAATGCAGCAGAGAGTGATGACATCAGCAGATAATGACATCAGCAGCTCACAACTCACAGAAAAAAAAATATCTCAGCAGATGGCAACAGGAAACCAGCAAGTGACATCAGCAGTTTTTCCAGGAAAGCAGTGATAAATTCAGATGTAAAGAGCTTTTCCTGGTGGGACACAGGTCTAGGAGCATGAATTGCTTGCTTTTATGAATAGTCTCCAAACCTTTATATGGCACTCTGTGGAAGAGTATGGCCTTGTACATATGGAAGAGTTCTCCTTTTTATTTACCTTGTTATTCTGTTTGATTTAGTATTTTCGTTATGAGTTAGTGGTTTGGGAAAGAAAGAAAGAAAGATAGAAAGAAAGAAAGAAAGAAAGAAAGAAAGAAAGAAAGAAAGA
>CM053586.1:261723664-261744782 GCA_028646515.1 Pseudochirops corinnae
GAGGAAGGGAGGGAGGGAGAAAGGAAGGAAGGAAGGAAGGAAGGAAGGAAGGAAGGAAGGAGGGAAGGAGGGAGGAAGGGAGGGAGGGAGGGAGGGAGGGAGGGAGGAAGGAAGGAAGGAAGGAGGGAGGGAGGGAAGGAGGAAGGGAGGGAGGGAGGGAAGGAGGAAGGGAGGGAGGGAGGGAGGAAGGAAGGAAGGAGAAAGCACCTACTATGCACCAGATATTTCACAAATATTATCTCACTGGATCTTCACAATAACCCTGGAACGTGAGTGCTATTATTATCCCCATTTTACAGTTGAGGAAACTGAGACAGAGAGGTTAAGTGATTTGCCCAGGGTCACACAGCTGGTAAGTAGCTGAGGCCACATTTGAACTCATACCTTCCTTCCTCCAGGTCCAGTTCTCTATTTTATAGATGAGACAACTAAAGCCCAGAAAAGTTAAATAGATCCCCCAGAGCCACACAGCTAGTAAAGGACAACTTGTGGAGGAGATATTTTGAGGCAAGGGTGTCTTTCTGACAACCCTGAAATCACGTGAAGTAGGCAATGACTTGCTCTGCCTGTGGATAGTCTGAGAACCAGAGGGAGGGGGCCTAGGGAAGCAGAGAGGATCCAGTGGGCAGGATATCAAAGTAAGAGACAATGCTATGACAGGCACATTTCAACTCCCAGCATGCCTCTACCACCTTCTTCCCCCACCTCCTCCCCCTCTAATAGGGAGCCCTTCATCCCACAATATGACACACAGCCTTCATAACAAGTAGTGGGCACCTAGATGTTCTGTGGGTGGCACCCCTGGAGCCAGGGGCTGATATGAGCCTTTGGCTTTTGGGCTAGGGGATACCTTAGGGAACCTTAAGTCCTTCCATCTTATTTTACAAATATAAAAACTAAGACCAAGAAAGGTTAAGTTACTTGCTCAGGGTCACGCAAGTATAATTCGCAGAGTCAGAATTTGAACCCACGCCCCTTTGTTAGAAAGCTAGTGTTCTTTCTACAGTAGCATTCCCTTCAGAGGGCATGAGGCAGAGAACTTGGTCAGCTTCCTCTGTATTTTCTTGCCAGGAGAAGCACAAGACTTTTGGGAACGGACCAACATTTCTCTTTCTGTAAAACCATAAAAGGTAAAAATCTTGGTTCTCCAGAGGCCCAGGGCTGCCCTGGGAATAAGGCGATGAGTCAGACTTACCCAGGCCTGTACAGCAGGGATGCAGACTGTTTTGATACCTTGTTAAAATGTCAGCAATATCAACCTTCCCCTCTCTGCCACCTCCACACAGCCTGACACTGGAGTATGAGGGAGGGATCTGCCTTTCTCAGTGATTTCGCCTTATGTTTCTATAGGGTCTTTGTGAGGAGAGAAGGTTTCAACACACAAAAAAGTCCCCATCCTTTCCAAGGCAAAATCCTACTGGTGTGGAGTGCAGTTATCAGATGGTCCACTGGGGATGGTGGTGGACGAATGCTCACCCTTATCTGTTCACATAAATTAAATTCAGACCTTCCTGAAGGCAGGGGAGAGGCAGATAATGTGATTGTAATCTGTGGCCTTGGAGCCAAAGCTCCAGACTCATGTGCAGCTGGGTTCAGTCTGGGCACACCTGGCCTGGGAACATCAGCATTTGGAACATCTTCTCCTGGGAATACACAGTCTAAAAGTATCCTCATCTCCAAAGCAAGCGTTCAGGCTTATAAGAAGACATTGGTTATGGAATAGGTTTTATTTAACCTGCAAAAAATTCAAAGGACATCTCTCTGAATTGATAAACAGCCAAGGCAGCACCCCGCCCCTCCCCCCCCTTCTTTGTAGAATACATTATTGTCAGGCAGCTCGGTGGCCCAGTGAATAGTGTTGGACTTTGGAAGACTAGAGTTCAAATGTACTTAGAGGGGCGGCTAGGTGGCGCAGTGAATAGAGCACCAGCCCTGGAGTTAGGAGGACCCGAGTTCAAATGTGACCTCAGACACTTAACATTAAACTAGTTGTATGACCTTGGGCAAGTCACTTAACCCTAATTGCCCTGCCTTCCCCCCTCCAAAAAAAGAAAAGAAAAGAAATGTACTTAGAAGCTATATGACCCTGGACAAGTCACTTAACCTTCAGTTTCTTTATTTGTAAAATGGGGAACAATAATAGTATCTACCTTCCAAGGTCATTGTAAGGATGAAATGAGGACCGTATTTGTGAAGCACCTTGCAAACCTTAAAGCCTTGTATACGTGCTAGCTATTACCATTATTATCATTATCATCCTTTATTATTTTTACTATTACTATCGCTCATGGGCTGGGAATTGGGGCGATCGTGAAACAGGTATCAGCTTGGGCACTGGAAGAGATCTCCTTGGAAAAGTAAGCAGGGATTACTCTTCCTCTTCCTGGGACTGAGAAGGGAGAGGGGGCTTCTGGGACTTCCTGACAGCATGGGCTCAGGTGCCTCCTCAGGCCATAGGGAGAGGGTACGGGCATGGTTTTCACCTGGGTTACCGAGTGGGCGCTGGGTGGCTTTGGAGAGTTAGCCCAGTGAAGGAACATCCATAGTCTAGCGCTCTTACTAGAAGGGCACCAGGTCAGGAAGAAATAGTTCTCACTCACAGCAAATTAGCAGTGGAGCTGGCTTTAAGCTCTCCGTGCCTCAGTTTCCTCATCTGTGAAAGTGAGGATAATAATACACCGTGTCTCACAGGGTTGTTGTGAGGAACAAATGAACCGACCTACACAAAGTACTTTACGAGCCCTCAAACACCACATAAATGCTAGTTGTTGTTATTATATTATTACTGTTGATCATCGTTATTCCAGAAAGGAGCTCTGCCCACTCAGGAAATCAATTGGTCCCCAATGATGGCTACCTCTAGGGTGGCTAGGGGGTGCAGTGAATAGAGCACCAGCCTTGGAGTCAGGAGGACCTGAGTTCGAATGCGGCCAAAGACATTTGACACACTTACTAGCCGTGTGACTTTGGGCAAGTCACTTAACCCTAATTGCCCTCCAAAAAGCAAAAACACCCCAAACAAAACAAAATAATGGCTACCTCTAGAGTGGTTCAAGACATGGGGCCTGTCCTGCTCAAAAACAGAGCAATAAGGCATATGTGTGGGTGGGAGCAGGAACCAAAACCATAGTAAAGAAACTCTGTGCAAGCCCCTGGGTGAAAGGAAGAAGCCCTGGCCCTCCCAAAGCTCCAGGCTGTAGAGGGGGAGATGCTGAATGCTCCCATCCCTGCTGGTACGTCTGTATCTAAAGCTAAAAACCTGTGGGAAAAATAGAGCCCATGGAGCAAAGGCCAAGACCTCTATGTTATGTATACTAGGGAACTGGACCATTTGCTTCAAGGGGGAAGTAAGACAGGATAAGGAAAGACCAAAGCTCCCCACAATGACTGGATTTTAGATTAAAATTAATCCAGAGACCCCCATAAAATTAGAATGATTCAAAGGGATACTCACCCTGGGAACCAAAATCTGGTCCTACATGACATTTGGGTGCAAGAAAAACCCCATGTCAGGACAATACCACATTAATACTGATTTTACCTGGGACTGTTGAGCAGACCTTGGAAGGTCTCAGGGAGGTGTGTTCAATAAAAGAACCACCTTACTCCAGTACTATGATCATAAGTGCTTTGTCTGATAGGTCAGAAAGAACCAGTTCCCGCCCACAGCAGTCCCCCCCGCCCCCACGGCAGTCCCCCAAACATATTACTACCCTTGGTAAGCTCCCCTACAAGGGGAATGAACTCATGTTGTCAAGAGAATTGAGCAGCCTTTACCCCTACCCCGTGAGTCTCACCCATAGCCATAACTAGGACAGAGGCACTAAGGTTTTACCTCTCAGTAGGAAATTTGGAGGAGGCCAAGAGTACCATATAGAGAATGATTTTCCTTGCCCAACTCTTAAAATTTTTTTCTTTCGGTTTTTATTACCATTTCCAAATTTTCTCCCTCTCTCCAGCTCCTCCCTCACCTACTGAGAAACCAAGAAATATGATACCCATTATATATCCGTAGTCAGGTGAAATATTTCCACATTAGCCACATTGCTGGAGGGTAGGATGCAGCAAGAAAAATAAAGAAAAAAATATGCTTCAATCTACACTCAGAGTTCATCAGTTCTTTTTCTGGAGGTGGATAGTATTTTTGGAAGTGGATGAGTGTTTTGGAATTGTTGTGGATCATTGTATTGATCAGAGTTGCTAAGTCTTTAATAATTGGCTATCATTACAATATTACTGTTACTGCGTACAATGTTCTCCTGGTTCTTCTCACTTCACTTTGCATCAGTTCATATAAGTCTTCCCGGTTTTTCCTGAAATCATCCCCTTCATTATTTCTTACAATACAATAGTATTCCATCATAAACAGATGTTACAACTTGTTTAGCCATTCCCTAGTTGACAAGCCTCCCTCTCAGTTCCCAATTCTTTGCTATCACAAAAAAAGAATTGCTACAGATATTTTTGTACATATAGGTCCTTTTCCTTTTTCTTTAATTTCTTTGGGGGTATAGACCTAGGAGTGGTGTTGCTGGGCCAAAGAGTATGCACAGTTTTATAGCCCTTTGGACTTAGTTCCAAATTGTTCTCCAGAACAGTTAGATCAGTTCACAACTCCACCAGCAGTGCATTAGTGTCCCATTTCTCCCACTTCCCTCCAACATTTATCACTTTCCTTTTCTGTCATGTTAGCCAATGTGATGGGTGTGAGGTGGTACCTCAGAGTTGTTTTAATTTGTGTTTCTCTAATCAATAGTGATGTAAAGCATTTTTTAATGTGATTATAAATAGCTTTGATTTCCTCTTCTGAAAGCCGCCTATTCATATCCTTTAACCATTTATCAGTTGGGGAACGACTTATATTCTTACAAATTTGACTTAGTTCTCTATATGTTGAGAAATGAGCCCCTTATCAGAGATATTTGCTATGAAATTCCTCCCCCATTTTCTGCTTTCCTTCTAATTTTGGTTGCTTAGGTTATATTTGTGCAAAAACTTTTTAATTTTATATAATAAAAATGATCTGGTTTTCATTTTGCTTGGTCCTATGTTCTTCCCTTATCCTTAGATCTGACAGGCAAACTCCATGCTCTACTCCTTTGCTTATGATATTACCCTTTACGTCTAAATCATGTATTCATTTTGACCTTATCTTCATATACTGTGTGAGACACTGGCCTAGACCTAGTTTCTGTTTTCCAGTTTTCCTAGCAGTTTTTAGTCAAATAGTAAGTTTTTGTCCCAAAAGCTTGGGTCTTCAGGTTTATCAAATACTAGATTACAATGGAATAGTTTCTTGCTTCATAAGTGTATAGAGGCAGTGTGGTGTCATGGATGGAGTACTATGCTTAGAATCAAGAAGTTGTTGCTGAGTTATTTTTCATTTGTGCCTGACTCTTTGTGACCCCATTTGGGGTTTTCTTGGCACAGATTCTGGAATGGTGTGCCATTTCCTTCTCCATCCAGCTCATTCTACAGATGAGGAAACTGAGGCAAACAGGGTTAAGTGACTTGCCCAGGGTCACACAACAAGTAAGTGTCTAGGCCAGATTTGAACTCAGGAAGATGAGTCTTCCAGACTCCAGGCCTTTCACTCTATCCACTGTACCACCTCACTGCCCATGAAGTCAGAAAGATAGGGGTTCAAATAATGCCTCAGACACTAAATAATAACAATACCTAGCACTTTAGAGGTTTGTAAAGTGATTTTAAAATAGCATCTAATTTATCCTCACAACAACCTTGGATGGTAGAGGTTATTATTATCTCCATTTTCTTAGGTAAGGAAACTGAGGCTGAGAGGGATTAAGTCACATAGCTGGTAAGTATCTGAAGCTGGATGTGAATTCTGATCCTCCTATCTCCAGGCCCAGCACAGATATTACCTATGTGACCCTGGGAAAGTCACTGAACCTCTATCTGTCTCAGTTTTCTCATCTATAAAATGAAGTTATTGGACTTGAGGACCTCTAAGGTCCCTGCCAACTCTACATCTATGAATCAGTGGCCACAAAGACAAAGAACGTGGTGAAGCTAAGGTCAACCCTGGTTCATAGGGTCATAGATCTAAGACTGGAATGGACCATGGAGGCCTTCTAGTCCAATTTCCTCTTTTATAGATGAGGAAACTGAGGACCAGAAAGTTGGAAATGCCTGCCCAAGGTCACACAGGGAGCCAAACACCTCTCTACTGTTCAAATCCTTCAATAGCTGCCCATTACATATTGATTAAAGACTACTTAGCCTGGAATTCAAGCTTATCTGTGTTCTGAATCCAATCCAGGCTTATCTCCCACATACTTCCTTATAAATACCTGTAGCACCAATGCAATATTTACAGCACCCACAATCACTATAAAAACTGTGACTATAAGTATCACATGACATTTGATCACAAAATATACCAAACTCTCCAGATTGAGGATAGAACTGAAGGCTTTATTTAGACACCAGAAAACCCAATCCCAAAACCAGTAAGCCAATTCCATCATGGTACTAAAGATATTCAGAAGCCATGATAACACTGAGAGCCATAGCATCCTTCAGCCTTCCCACAAACCAATACAAGATCAATATCTACTCATGAGCCTATCTGACTCCTTGCCTGAGCATCCTCTCTCCCCTACCATCTCACTCACTCTGACCAGCTTCCTGTGGGCTCTACTGCACCCTTCAGCAAATTCCCTCCACCACAGGCTCCATGTGATTATATTTAGCCTATTAGGAGACAGAGTTTACTTTCAAAGCATGGGAGGTCTTCAAATCCCCTAGGTCTATTAAGGGGCAGGGAAGCTCTTCAAATTCCCATTCCTATTATAGTACCCCATATTACAACTAAAGTGAATCACTCATTTCTTGAATATGTTATACATTTTCCTGTCTCTGCTCTTCCTTCTGCTTGGAATGTCATTAGACTGTTAGCTTCTAGAGATCAGGCTTTTATCTCTTTTTGTATTCCCAATGCTTGGTACAATGCCTGGCACACAGTAGGTGCTTAATGTTTATTGAATTAAAATTCAATTGAATAGGCTCTCCTCTCTCTATCTCTGTCTATTAAAATCCTACCTATCTTTCTGTGCCCAGCTCAAAAAGTACTTTTTCCATTAAATTTTCCCTGTCCTCCCCAGCTGGATTGAATTTTGTCCTCTAAGCTTAAGCAATTCTTAGTACTTTATTTGGACATTTCCTATGGCATTTGTTACATCCTGCCTTGTACTACAGTTAAAATAGTACTAATAATGGTTGACATTTATATCATGACTTAAAGTCTGAAAAGGGATTTTTTTAGACATACATTATCCCATTGTTTAGTTATGGAGGTGAGGTAGAACTAGAACAATAGGCTTTGAATCTGAAAGACAGTAAGTTTGAATCCCACTTCTGACATAAACTTGCTGTGTGACCTTGGGTAATTCCCTTAACCTCTCTGTCCTGGTGTCCTTATTTGCAAAGCAGGGAGGATAATAATTGCGCTACTTGCCTCACCGAGAGGTTGTGCACAAAGCGCTTCATAAACCCTAAAGTGATAGATAAATGTGAGTTGTTATTGCTACTTAGGTTCCCCGAGACCTCATCTTATTCACGTTTGCATCACCTACATGGCCTTGCACATAATCAGGGATTAGTAAATGTTTGTGAAACTGATTAAGGCATGAGAGAGGCAGCAATGACCATGTACCACCTTGGGAAGTTTGTTCCTCGGTGGCAGATGCCTTGGTTTGAGTATCAATCTATTGAAATACTAAAGGGTGATTACAGGTTGGCAGTGAAGGAAGAAACCCTGGCCTCTTTCTACATCATGCTGGCCACATCACCAAGTCACCCCATGCTCCTCCTAGCCCCATCTTTGGTGTAAGCCCTACTGGTAGTCTGCCAGTTTATAAAGCTTTTTTTCCTGGAATTTCACCCTAGCATCTGGGTGAAAATTCTAGACCATTTCCTGGAATCAGGCTGATAAGTCTTCCTTAAACTCCTGGGAGAGACAAAGACAGAATACAGGTACCATTTCCTAGCTCCTAAGCAACCAGTGTTGAAGAGGCCATAACAAAGAGGTCTGTTACTCTAGGATCTGGTAGGGATCAATGGTAGTGTCTACAGAAGGAGATGCTTCTAAAGTGCCTGCCCAACATTTCCTGGGAACTGCCTGATCTATAGGGAGCTGGAAAACCTCAGGCTAAAAGTCTGTGATGCCACATACTGGGAAGAATTTCCTTGGTCTGGGGCTTTGACAGTGTTGTTGTTCCTCTTTGGTTTTGCAGAAGGACTAATGAGAGGATGAATATTATCTTGACTGTCTCCTGAATTGGGTTTAAGTGAGGCAGAGTTGCACAAAGTCATCAGCCTGACTCTCTTCTCCAGAGTCATTGAAATCCAGTGGCAGGACAAAAATCAAGATGACCAGTGATGGCCTGGGATGCAGTGGGTGACTTTGGTGGCTTTGATGTCTGACCAAGCTTTAAGTGCTCCACAGTGCCTGCTTCAGTTGCCTTTGTGGCCGTTAGAACAAATTGTTCTTATCTGCCCATTCCACCAGGGGAAGTCTTCACATGCTTGGGGTCAACATCCCCCTAACTCACTGACAGGTTATAACCTGTCTGTTACCCTCAGCTGCCCACACAGTTTTACTGGAGTGCGGCCATTGTTCATGCTATAGCTTCTTGGAGCCACAGGGAAGAATTGGATGAAAGGAAGACACCAAAAGTAGCTAAGCAGCCCTGAAAAAGTCTCAGCAAACCCTCACACCAGAGGTGCTAGTCCTCCCAGGACACCCCATGCATCCTGATTGTGAGGGGACTTTGAGGGTAAGACAGATGAAGCTTGGTAACCTGAAGCTCTACCCCACCAATAATCTTCTGGAAAACCAGATCTATCTGACAGGCTGATCCCCAGAGGCTCTGTACATGGGGTTCTTTTTTAATGTGGTGCTTTTGGGGTAGAAAGCAATTCTGTGTAAGTTATGTGTGTCCACATGGGTTGTCTAAATATATAGTCAGATGGCTTGATGGAAGGCATGGATGGATATGATCTGAGTTCTACAATGCTTCTGAGGAGAGGAGAGCCTCAGTGGAGGGGTAGATAAGCCCCCAGAGGAGTACAAGGCTGGGACCCTCTTCTTCAGTCTTCAAGAGTTATATCAGATTAGAATTAGATCTACTTGTTCCCCTAAATATTGCTGACCTAAGGGAACACAGAGTCAGAACAAAGCTGCTTCACTGGCTGCTATCCCTTAAAGGGGGGAAGTAACATCAAGCTTTTACCACCAATTCAACTCCTTTCCCCCCAATGCTGGTTATACAAAAAACTCTTTTTAGATGGAGAAAAATAAGTTGTTCTTCAATTACGTGCAGCTCTTTGTGACCCCTTTTGAGGTTTCCTTCTCCAGCTCGTTTTATGGATGAGGAAGCTGAGGCAAACAGTGGTTACCAGGATCACATAGCTAGTAAGTATCTGAAGCTGGATTTGAACTTAGGTCTTCCTGACTCCATGCGCAGCACTCTCCCTGCCCCAAGGGGACAAGATAAACTTTCAGCTTAAAGGAGAGAGGCCCCAATTTTGCAAGGGGAAATTCTCAAAAGTCCCTAGGTTAGCAAGCTGGAAATCAGGGACATGTTGAGGAGCCAGCTTCCGCTACATGTCTGGAGCTTCCAAAGTCTCTTTTTCTTTCCACATGTCTGGAGTCAGTCTGAAGGGGAATCTGAAGTCACGTGTGTCTTCTCTCGAAGAAGGAATATCTCTCTTCTCCAAAGCTCTTGAATGAAGTCCACCCCTTAAGCTGTCACACAAGGACACCTGGACATTATCTCCATGAATTAGGAGAGTCTCATGCAAAATGCTGCAGATGTGGCTGGACACCTGGGTTACTTGTATTCCTACTCAGCCTAACATTGATACTGTTGGCTGAGCAACGGGACAGATCCCTCCAGGCCCAGGCAGCTCTCTCTAGGAAAGGTTGACTGCAGTGGTGATAGGAGAAAAGCAGTAATTAGAGATTCCAAAGAGGGAGCAGAATAGTTACACCAAGTTAAAGTCTTTTGTTGAGATTTAATTCCTGTATCTCAGGAGGGAGGGAAGGAAACAAACAATTATTAAGCACCTACTATCTATCAGGCACTGTGCTAAGTGCTTTACAAATATTATCTCATTTAATCCTCATAACAATCCTTTAAGGTAGATGCATTGTCCACATTTACTGTTAGGGAAACTGAAGCAAACAGAAGTTAAGTGACTTGCCCAGGGTCACCCAGTAAGAGTATGAAGAGAGATTTGAACTTGGGTCTTTGTGCCTCCATGCCCAGCTCTTCATTCACTGTGCTACCCAGCTGCCTCCAGGCTAATATGCTAAGAGAAGTAGACCATGGAAATCACTCTGTCAGATGTGGGTCAAAGAACCAGAGAAGATATGGGGTGGGGGTGGGTGGCCGCCCGAGGGCAGGTCGTGGAGCAGTAGTGGTAGAGAAAGATGCTCCTTTGCTTAAGAGTGCTGGGATCCATTAGCCTTTCAAGCATGACTCACCCTATTAGGACTGAAAAGCTTCAGCTGGTGTTGACAGCCCGGCCGTGTTGAACAAATGTTTCTTGGAACATATTTCAAGGGACCACTGAGCCAGCAAGTTGAGAGTTTGGATGGCGATATTAATAAGAGCAAAGGCTGTGGAATTAAATAGTCTTAGAGTTAGAAAGTACCCTAACGGTCCCTACTTAAAATTTAAATAGTTTTACAGTATCACAGACAAGGGGACATCTAGCCTTTGCCTGAAAGAAAATGGAAGTCCATTGACTTACTAAATGTTTTTCTCCCTGCACTCCCCTTCACTTCCTTATCTTTTCATTTAAAAAAACAAAACAAAACAAAACGACGAATGGTACACTTTATGGCCGGATGTCTATCTGTCTAGCATAATTTTCATTTTTCTTTAAACTCACTCTTTCTGTCTTGCTTCTTTTAGGCCTAGACTGATTTCTTTGGGCTCCTGGGCCTGTTGGCCTGTGCATATTTGCATGGCTGTAGCATATTGATCCAAGGCAAGTGGGGAAACCAGTAGAAATACGATTTCTAAATTTAGGTACAAAGAATAGTCCTTTTATGAAACATTTTCCATTTGGAGTAGGGGGTGGGAGGAAGAAAGGGGCTGAGATACAGGTATGCCTTATATCAATTAGTAACTTGCTACTTTTAATTCAACTTTTTCCCCATGTGATTAAATTTGCCTGGCACTATGCAATGGCTGATATGTAGGGAATAAAAATATAATGCAACTTTGTGCAGTTCTAGAGTTTTGTGTGGGCCTGCACAGCATCGTGGGCTGCTTATGGACCATGTGCCCTTTGTGGCCCACCAAAGGATTCTGGGCAGCCCACAAAAATGTAGAGAATGTAAAACAGGCCTGCACAACATCTGGCTTGAGGCTTGAGGGGCACTTTGTCAGGTCATATGTTGTTCTGGCCTGGTTTTGTGTTTGGGAAAGATTTGGGGCCAGAGGAGGTGACTTTGTTCTGTTGGGAATTCAGATGGGTTTGAAAGCCAAGCTATAGGCTGAGGGTCTGGAATAATATAAGGTTCCTAGAAAGTGTAAAAATCAAGCAAGCCTCTAGGAGACTGTTTAGATTTTGCAAGTGATCAAAAGGGAAAGACTTTTGGGCAGAGAGTATTCGGTAATTATATGAATGAAGAGTTTTAAAGGGATTAAAAGATGATGTGGTTTGACCCTCATTTTTCAGGTGAGGAAACTGAGGCAGAGAGAGTGACATATCAAAGGTCACATAGTTGGTAAGTAGAAGAGCTGAAATTCAAACCCGGGTTTTCTGATGCCAAATCTAGTAATCTTTGAGTAGTAGTCAGACCACGAGGGGTGCAATGTAACTTCCTACAGGCTGATTTTTATGCAAAGTTATTGATATTTGACTATCCAACAATTCCAGAGTGCCTGTCCCAGGCCTTGGAAAAGGTGATAGAGTAAGGGGATATCTACACTTATATTTGATTTGGTTTAAAGTTTTTAAAGAATTTCACTTTATTTTTTTATATTTGACAAAATGTATCTTATTAGTCATATGGACAAGATAGGGAAATATGGGCTAGCCAGAGATGTCAAGTTCCTTAGAGATCTCTCAGGAGGGATTTTGATACATTGGAGAGTGTCCAGAAGAGGGTAACCAGAATCTTGAGATCATTCTACAACAGGATAACATGAACAAACTGGGAATGCTTAGCCTCTAGAAAAGAAAGTTCCATCTTCAAGTATCTGGCATGCATGCATATGTTTTAAGATCAACTTTGACTGAATAAGTCATTTTGATTATCATAGATGCCCAAATTAACCATAAGGGACATATGTAGAAAGACTCTCTCTGAGTTCAGAGAAATAACTGGTAAATGGAAGTATGTACAGAATAATTTTACCTATACTTGCCTATTTGTGTCTAATGGTAGCCATCTCTAGGATGGGGAGTAGGGGCAGGGAAGGAAGAAAAAAAGGGAAAAAAGAAATCTACATGATAACTTTATTACATATTTAAAAGGAATAGCAAGTTGTACATAATAGAATTGCAGTTTATGTGCAATCATCTTTTTTTATTATGTTATGGAAATGTTTGATTAAAAATTAAAATAATTGATTAATTTTTTAAAAAAAGCAAAGCAAAGAAAGCTCTGTCTTCATGTACCTGAAAGACCATTTAGTGGAAAGGAGAACGAGGCTTGCTCTGCTTGATTGGGCCCAGAGGGCAGAATTAAGAGTAATGGATAAAAGGGTAAAAAGAGGAAAAATTAGGCTTGATGTAGGTGAAACTTCCTGACACTTAGAGCTACCTAAAGGTGGATTGGGTTGCCCAGGACATGGTAGGTTCTCCTTCAATGGAGGCTGGGTGACTACTTTGTATGCTGTTGTTCAGTTGTTTCAGTCCATTTGGGGTTTTCTTGGCAAAGATACTGGAGTAGTTTGCCATTTCCTTCTCCAGCTCATTTTACATTGAGGCAAACAGGGCTAAATGACTTTTCCAGGGTCACACAGCTATTAAGTTTCTGAGACTGGATTTGAACTCAGGAAGATGAGTCTTCCTGACTCTGGACTCAGCACTCTATCTACTGTGCCGTCTTCTTGTTGTTTGTCCTTCATTCTTGAAGAGGACCATGACATTGGGGAGGTGATGCCATGAGATGCAGGTGAATTGGATTTAAGTGAGGCAGGCTATGCAAAGTTACCAGCCTCACTTTCTCCTCCAGAGCCATCCGGGTCCAGTGGAGATGACTGGATGCCATCTAGCTTCCCTGGAAATGTGAATAGCATTCCTTCTATAGGAAAGGATTCCATACATCCTGATCTTAATTTGATTGGTTGGCCTCTGTGGTCCCTTGCAATTTTGAGGTTCTGTGCCAAAACAAATCAAATCAAGTCTACCCCTCCCTCTCTTTTTAAGGAAAAAAAAAATTAGGTTGGTTTTTTTTTTTTTTCGCTGTATTCAGAACACTTGTGTATATAAACAAAGGTTGAATGTTTCTCTCAGAATGGTGGCTTTTTCCTCTTTTGGCTGAGGCAAAGGAGAGGATAAAGGATGGTAGTAGGACTGGACAGTCCAACAACTATGCATGAATCACCTACCCCTTCATTCTTCATTTATTAATGAATGAATGAGTAAAAAAGCATTTACTCCTTGCCACACAAAGAGGCAGTATGGATTAGTGGGAAGAGAACTGGAATCAAAGCCAGGAAGACCTTCTCTGCTGAATATCCACTGACTGTGTGACTCTGGGTGAGTCCCTTGACCTTTCTGTGTACTCGTCAGCTCTCTAAGACTAACTGGCATAAGAACCTTCCTGATTGGGGAATTTCCTATACAAATGAAATCATAGGTCTAGTTCCTGCTCTTATGTTCTTGGCTCTGAATTAAGCACCAGGGATACGTGCCATGCAGAAGGCAAAGTTCCCCAAAGGACAAAAACCAGGATACAAAGAATAAAAGATTTTGCCTTCTTGGATCAGGAGTCTAATTGGGGAGATGACATGAACACAAAAAAATTAATGCCCAATGGAGTGGGACAAAGGGCCAAAAGATGAGTATTTACACCCAAAGGAACCAGGAATGTTTAACACGTAGAAGGAGAGATTTGGGGGGCACAAGTATTTGAAAGACTGTCATTTGTAAAAGGGATTTGTCTTATTCTGATTGGCCACAGAGAGTAGAAGTAAGAGCAATAAATGGAAGTAGAAAGAGGTCAACAGGCAAGTAGAGGAGGGTGTGAAGTCTTCTGAATGAGTGGATCATCAAAGACTTGGAAGATGGCCAAGATCTGAATAGACAGAACAGAGAAGGGAGGGTATTTCAGATGAGGAAAATAGTGTAGAAGAAAACATGTGAGAGTATTGAGTGTCCCATGTTTATGGGACAATAAGTTCAAATTTAAAGCATGGGTGTCCTGTCAAATTCAACAATTAGAATCTTAGCAGATTTTAAAAAATAATAGATTTTTTTTAAAGTCCCAGAGGGAGTCCCAAACCCAGCCTGCTGCCTCCCAATATTTTGCAGAACCTTTGGGGAGATTGGGGAAGTCCCAGGTGGCTGGGAAAGGACACTAATGACATCACCTCCATGAATAAAGAGAATGGAGAGAAGAGGAAGAGAGATATTTCTAAAGTTTACATTTCTAGAGTTATTTTTAACACAAATATAAATAGTTTCCTCCATCACCCACACCCCCCTCCAGAAACAGCTGCAGGTCCTGGCTCCAAAGGCCCAGCTCCTCTTCCACAGATAACTTCTACCCATAGAGGAGATGAGAGGATTTGTTCTATGCTGTGTGCCAGGGGAGTTTCCCTTGAGAGGCCAGGGGTCAGGAGCCCGGAAGTATGGGGTTCTTGACACATAGATGTGTCACCATCTAAAGATTGTAAATGGGAGCTATTGGTACTGAAATTTATTGCCAATTTACTTCCTCAGCATGGGAGAAAAGGAAACTGGGAAAGAGAAAAGGGAAGGGAGATATCTCTTGCTTTAAGACTGATGGGGATGTCTGCCTGCTGTTCCATTGACTCCCAGGTCATGTATTAAGTCCAGACAGGGAATCTTCTATGGTGGGTTATTTCAATGAGAACTTGGCCATTTTAAAGAACAGAACTCTCATCCTCATCCTTGGGAATGGGAGCCTGAGTAGAGGGGGGAGATGGGGTTGTCTGTACCTGGCACAGCTTTGGTTTAGGGGAGGGATGCTGAGGGATGTGTGTCTTTCTGGGAGGACACTGTGAGCTCTTGATTTGTTTCCAGACACCACAGGGATTGAGTCAACCCTACAAAAGGACCATGGCACACATCCAGCTCCGCAGAAGATGAGTACCTCTAACAAAGGTCCATGTCCTATAATATCATCAAGCAAATGGAGGAAAGGGAGTTTTTAGATTACTTATAAGTTCTTCTCATCAACTCCTCATTACACCAATGATTCAGATCCAAGAAATGGTAATGGGAGCACTATGTGTGCTTCTATCATGACACTGGAACTTTCTAGTCTGTGATGATATTACCACTTTTTGTTTGAGGAGACAAGGGAGAAACTTCTGATGAAAGGGGTAGGCAGGTGAGGGTCCTGACTTCTGACAATCCTCCTATAAAATCGGTCCTGGCTTCCTATTTTCCAAGGGAACTTGGTGCTTATGCTCTCTGCAATAACTTTCTGAATCAAAGTGCCTTCCCCAGGCCAATATGCATTGTCTCACCCTATTGGAATGTAAGACTTTGAAGAAGGAAATGTCTTGCTTTTCTATTTGTTTCCCTAGCTTGTAGTATATTCCTTGGCATATGGTAAATGTTTTATAAATGCTTTTTCATTCATTCATTCACATGGGACATCTATGAGGCTCAGTGGATTGAACACTGAACCTGGAGACTGGGAGAACCTGAGTTCAAATCCAACCTCAGAAACTTACTAGTTATATAACCTTGAGCAAGTCACTAGATCTCTCTTTGCCTCAGTTTCCTCATCTGTAAAAGGGGACTAACAATAGCACTTGCCTCAGCATCATTGTCCAGATCAAATGATACAATAATTCAAAATGATTTAACACAGTTCCTGGCACATAGTAAGTCCTATATTAATGTTTATTATTGTTGTAATTATTATTTTGTCAACATACTAGGTTTTGGACTAGTACCTGGCTTATTTTGAGATCCAGAAAATCTTGATATTGCCTATGGTAGGAGATATTCAGAGCAACAGAGTACCCCAAAATTGAGGATGATCCTGTTGCTAATGATTAGCAGAGGCAACAAATTACCCGTCCTTGGTGGCAGCTAAAAGGACTGTGGGTTACCTACTCTCTGACCCTTGGGAGTAATATTCCCAGTGTGGGAAGAGAGGACTCATTTCAAAGGATCAGCACTGGAGGGCAGACTTTGATAGTACTGTGGGAGTTTTATAAATGTCTCTGGAGGGGAACAGAGAAAGAGAAATGGGGGGAGAGAGAGAGAGAAATGAGAAAGGCAGCTGCAGGCAGAGCAGATGGACTCTCTCCAATAGACTGATTCTAAGTCATGTAGCTTTTGGAGATTTTTCTTTTCTCTGGCTTTGCAGTTTGGCTTATTAAGCAAATCTAACAAAGAGGTTCTTGCCTTGGTGGATCCCAATCTCTCTCTCTCTCTCTCTCTCTCTCTCTCTCTCTCTCTCTCTCTCTCTCTGTCTCTCTCTGTCTCTCTGTCTCTTTCTTTCTCTCCCTCCCTCCCTCCCTCTCCCCCCCATCTCTGTCTCTCTGTCTCTATCTCTCCTCTCTCTCTCTTTCTCTCCCTCCCTCCCTCCCTTCCTCTCCCCCCCCTGTCTCTGTCTCTCTGTCTCTCCTCTCTCTCTCTTTCTCTCTCTCTCTCTCTCTCTCTCTCTCTCTCTCTCTCTCTCTCTCTCTCCCTCCCTCCTTTCCTCCCTTCCTCTCTCTCTCTCTCTCTCAAATTGCAGCTTGTAAAGTGTGGTAGACGTCATCATTAAAGATTTCATTGCTATTTAAAAGTGTTGCATGCTGGTTATTTACATTTTAACTGGTTAGGTAAAGATAACGTTAATTTTAAGGGCATTTGTGTTCGTGTTTTTGCATATAGGGGTTCTTAATCTGGTCTCCACAGATCTCTAAGGAGTCTAGTAATACATTTCAAGACAAACATGACTTTGGATGGGAAAAAAATTACACCTTTATTTTCACTAATTTTTGGTTTCCTTTGAAACCCTATATGTTTTATTTTATATATTTAAAAATATTATTCTGAGAAGGGATTCATAGGCTTCACCACATTACCAAGGGAGTCCATGACACACAAAAAGATTGAAACTCCTGTTATAGAAAATATGAAGAAGAGAAGGGAAACTTGTGGATAAATGGTTGAGCTAAATTTAACTGGCTGGCAGATCATCCTTTCAGCTTGGCAATCAACCCATAGCCTAGGGGCTCAGAGCATTTTATGAATTTATTGCAGTTGGGATTTCTAAGTCCTGTTTGTTTTTGTTTCTTAACTTTGTAGAGAAAGGATGCCCCATAGAACTAGGACCTTCCTCAGGAGTCAATCTTATTATCTCTAAGCCCATAGTTCCCTTAGCAGTGGAGGATTTGGTTTTTTCTCCACCCACTGGAGAGAGAGAAGGGAGAGTAGAGACTTTAAGAGAAAGTCAAGCTTAGAGTTAGCCACAATGACTTTTGATGGAAAAATATTTCTATTATACAATAGATCAAGTGGTATGGTGTGGTGGAAGGCACACTGAGTTTTGAGTGCTTCCCCCTCTAAGACTACCTTCCATCCCTCTGTATTTATTTTATAAATACTAATTTATATATATATACTTTGCTCAATAAAGTGTAAGCTTCTTGAGGGCAGGGACTATTTTTTGCTTTTTTTTTTTCATCTTCTAAGCATGTGGCACATAGTAAGTACTTACTAAATGCTTGGTGAGTGAGTGAGAGTGAGTAGAAAGATCTGGTTCCAAATGCTAAATTTGTTACTTACAACCATGTGATATTGGTCAAGTTGAATAGGCTTTATGAGTCTCAATTTCCTCATCAGCAAAATTGTCCTATTTATTTTATTAACTGTTGTGAGGTGGTGAAACAATATTATTGATATATATTATATATGTAAATATATAAAATTATATTTTATATATACATATATGTGCATATACACAGTTACATATATACAGTATTAAGCTTATTAAATTTTATGACTGCAGTAAGACCTTCAGGACACCCTTCATGTGTATATATGAATGTAACAACCCTTGGAAAAGGACTGGTTGGCCACAAAAACCCCTTGGGATTTTTACTTCTTACCAGTTTGGGAAGAACAAAGACTAACTCAAGATCAGCCCTCAAATAGAAAAAGTGCTAATTAAGAGTTGTTTTTTTCCCATGCACCAGAGCAGCAGTAGTTTGGGGACTCTTCTGGAGAACAAGGAGAGAAGAAGGCAGAAGGTACAGGTGGATGATGTTGGGAGTTGTCTCAGGGCATGAAATGGGAGCAACAGCTGGTGCCTGCCTCATCTCCATTTCCGTTCTGTGAGACCATGAGAGATGAGCTCCATCTGAATGGATAAGCTGAGAGGTGCATTTGTTGTTGTTCAGTCTTTTCAGTCATGTCTGACTCTTCATGACCCTTTTTGGGGTTTTCTTGGCAAAGATACTGGAGTGGTTTACTGTTTCCTTCTCCAGCTCATTTTACAGATGAGGAAACTGAAGCAAGCAGGGTTCAGTGACCTGCCCAGGGTCACAGAGTTAGTAAGTGTCTGAGGCTGGATTTGAACTCATGAAGAGGAATCTTCCTGATTCAAGCCCAGTGCTCTCTCTACTCCATCAACCCGCTGCCTCTAGTGTCTCTTTTTCTGTGACTGTGTGTTTTATCGTGAGTGCTCCCTGTCCCAAGTGTAACAGAGAGAAATAAGGCTAATGAGATGAACAATGGCCCAGCCCTACCCTGCCCCTGCCTGAACTTCTGTTTGTATTTTCTTAAATTTATTCTTTTCAAAGATACATATACCCAGCACACAGTAGGTGCTAAGTAAAATGCTATTCCCTTCCTTTCTCCCCTGCTAGCCTATATTGGGAGCTCCATAAAACTGATGAAATTCCAGGTCCAGTGAGAGAGAGAGAGACAGAGAGAGACACAGAGAGAGAGAGACAGAGACAGAGAGAGGAGAGAGAGACAGAGAGAGGGAGAGAGAGACAGAGAGAGAGAGAGAGAGGGAGAGAGGGAGAGACAGAGACAGAGACAGAGAGACAGAGAGTGAGAGAGACAGAGACAGAGACAGAGAGACAGAGAGAGAAAGTTGTATAGGTAGTTCAGGTTTATTTAGTACTTTCCTCAGGGTCCTCCAGTCCATTATTTGAGTTTTGTTTTCTAACCAGGGCCATAAGCACCAACCATTTCATACCTAACCTGATAAGTGCAGAATCACTCGAGGTTACATATATATTATACATAAGTGTCTATTATATAAATGTGCCATACAAACATATTGTACTTTATGAATCCAAGCACAATGTAGCCAGAAATTGTCATTATCTTCCACCTCACAGGGCTGTTGCCCCTGAGGAAAGTACTGAATAAACCTTAACTTGCTACACAACTCTGTGTGTGTGTTTTATTGGATTTCATCAGTTTATAGAGCTCCCAAATCAGACTAACAGAGAAGAAAGGAAGGAAATAGCATTTTATTTAGTACCTACTGTGTACTGGGCACAGCACCTTACAAGTATTCTCTCATTTGAGCTTCAAAACAGTCCAGTGAGATAGGCATATTATCCCCATTTTACAGATGAGGAAAACAGGTTAAATGACTGGCCCATTGTCACACAGCTAGTAAGTGTCTGAGGTTGAATTTGAACTCAAGGCCTAGTGCTCTATCTACTGGACCATCTTGCTGCCTTTAGTGTTTCCTTGGAACACTAAAAAGTAAAGCAATATGCCTTGGGTCACACAGCCAGTTGGTGAAAGATATGGAAGTTGAACCTACATCTTTCTGAATCTGAGACACTCTCTCTTTCTCTCTTCCCTTCCTGTCCTCTCCCTCTCCCTCTTTCTCTCTCTCTCTCTCTCTCTCTCTCCTTCCCCCCCTCACTGTGAAACTCTGCCATATTATTATTTAGTAATATGTGAGTTGGTAAAAAACTAATGTGACTGTCTTCTCCCTCTTTTTCCCCTTGAGGGCAGGGGCTGTTTCACTTTTATACGTGTACCCCCAGTCCCGAGTACCTGCTTGGCATAAAGTAGGTGTTTAATAAGTCCTTGACAACTTAAGTGAAAGTAACATGGGACCGTCTGTCCTAGACAGCAGCTGATTTCCTTACCTGGTGCTCTCTGGGTTGGAGAAAGGATTCCCATTTCAGATAGGGATTACACAATGTCTTCTAAGGTCCCTTTCTGCTCTGAGATGCTGATTCCATTTGACAAATTCCATTTTCATATTTTTCTCTCTCCTTTCTTTCCCTCCCCTGTCATCCTCAAACTTTTAAAAAAAATTCTGCAAAGGGATTCCCAAGACTAACCATGACCTTCCCAGCTACTGCTGCCTAAATCTGATGCCCCCCTACTTAGCAGCCAAGCATCATATGGGGCCCTTCCTTGATGATGCCACATTCCCCTCCCTCTTGCAGGCTGGGCTCATCTGCTTACCTAAACAGTCTCCAGTGTCTGGCTCCATTCAGCAAACAATCTGACCCAAACAATCAAAGAGTGTGGGGAGGAAGAGGAGGAGGAGGAAGTTTCCTGATGTTCTCAATGCCCCAGTGTCTGTCTTTTAAGAAAAGTTCCCTTAGCCAGGAATTGTCCCTCTTCCTTCTGAGAGCAGAGATGATGGAAAACTCTATGTCATTCATTTTTTGAAGGTGTGGGTGGATGATGGTTGGGGGAGAAGGGAGGGATGGGGGTGGGGAGGAGGAGGGGACAGTGACAGGCATTCAGTCTTGTTATGGGAATCTAAAGATCTTCCCTGCCCCTAGGCCCTTTGCTGAAGTGGCTACGTGACTTTGAGGACCCTTGGATATTTGAAAGTATACTCTGTTCCCTAATAGGCTGAATGTGGTCACGTGGAGCCTGTGGCGCCAGGCTTGTTTTCCAGGAATGCCCATGCCTTGTAGCTTTGTGATTGGGCAGTGGGTCT
>CM053586.1:261745282-261901209 GCA_028646515.1 Pseudochirops corinnae
CTGAACTAGGTAAATGATATGCTTGATTAAAGTAAGCTTGTTAACCCATTTTGAGTTGCTTTCCTTTAGAAAAGCAGATCTAAGAACCTGTGCTAGTAGCCGCCCTAGGTATGCTAGGGTGCTTGCTGTTACAAGTCTCCAAACATAACTCCTCTGTCAGTACTGACTTAGAGGCAGCTAGGTACGGTATGGATAGAATGCTGAGCTTGGAAGTCAAAATGGCCTGAGTTCAGATCCTGCCGCAGATACTTACTAGCTGTGTGACTCTGGGCAAGTCACCCAACCACGACTTGCCTTAGTTTCCCCAACTATAAAATGGGGTTAATAATCACACCTACCTTGAAGATTTATTGTGAGGATTAAATGAGATCATATTTTTACAGCATTTAGCACAGTGCCTGGCACAGAGCAGATAATAAATGCTTGTTGCCTTCATTCCTTCCTTCTGGAGCTCAAGACAGGGCTAGAAAGGCAATATTGATTAAGAGGTAGCTGGATGGTGCGGTAGATAGAATGCTGGGCCTGGAGTCAGGAAGGCTTGAGTTCAAATTTTCCCTCAGACACTTAGTAGCAACGTGACTTGCCCTCTCTACCTCAGTTTCCTCAACTGTAAAATGGAGATAATAATAGCACTTCCCTTTCAAGGTTGTGAGGGTTAAATAAGATAATACTTGTAATGTGCTTGGTGTAATAACTCCCACATAGCACATCCTTAATAAAGGCTTGCCCCCTTTTGTTCCATTTCTGCCAGTTTATTTGCAAATGAGTTAGTAGAGTCTTAGAAAAACAACGGCCCACATGGTACAATTCCTTATACAATGTGAAAACACTCTGAGCAGTATTGGAAGAGCAACACGATTACCATGTTTAAAATTTGTATTTTGTGTCTACACACACATATGAACACATGCATATATGCACACGCATGCAAGTTAGTGCATATATCTACCTGTATGCACATACACATATGCACTTGCACACATGTATGTGATGTGTGCATGTGTGCTGCGTGCATTGTGCTAGGTATGTATATATACATATGTATATGTATAGCGCGTATATTAATACATCTATGTTTTGTAGATATGTGGTGCACGGTATATGTATGAGTATGTACACACATGTTGTTATTCAGTTGGTTCAGCTGTGTCCTACTCTTCAATGACCTCATTTGGAGTTTTCTTGGCAGATTTACTGCAGTGATTTGCCATTTCCTTCTCCAGCTCATTTTGCAGATGAGGAAACTGAGGCAAACAGGATTAAATGACCTGCCCAGGGTGACACAACTAGTAAGTGTCTGAGGCTGGATTTGAACTCAGGAAGTTGAGGATGTACATGTGTGTATATAGTGTGTGTATATATATATATATATATATATATATATGTATATATTTGTGTGTGTATATTTATATATATATATATGTCTCTGTATATATAGAGGTGTGTGTGTGTGTGTGTGTGTGTGTGTGTGTGTGTGTGTGTGTATAGACTACAGAATCCTTAAGGGACTATTTCATTTTGTCTTTGTATCTTTAGTGCTTCCTTGCTTAATAAATGCTTGGTGATTAATTGAATCAAGCCATCTTTTTTTATTAGTATTTTTTGCTTTTTTTTTTTTTTTTGTAGGAAGGAGGGCAGGGCAATTGGGGTTAAGTGATTTGCTCAACGTCACATGGCTAGTAGGTGTTAAGTATCTGAGGCTGGATTTGAACACAGGTCTTCCTGACTCCAGGGCCGGTGCTCTATTCACTGTGTCATCTAGCCACCCCTGAATCAAGTCATCTTGGTCGTTGCTAGTATCTGAGTTACACTTCCTGACTCCAGGCCCAGCTCTCTATCTCCCCAACCTGCTTGCCTCCTAAAGGCCTGGGAGCTTAGAGAATGACTTAGACAAACCTGTCTGGCCAAAGAGGATTCAGAAAGGGTCTAAAGGACAAAAGAGCCACCCTAGCAGGACAAATGGACCATGAGATAGTGTTCCTAAGCTACCACCCTCCACAACAATCCGCTGTCTTCTGAGGGCAAATACATAGAGCCAATGCTAGAGAAAGAGAGAAAGGAAGGAATGACATTTAGAACCCATCAGAAACCTGTCCAGATTTCAGACACATAAGACATAGAAATTTAAGAGGCTTCCAGAAAGGTCACATGAATGTTTATTACATAGAAAAGAGGGAAAGGAAGAAAAGGTTTCCAAAAGTCATGTCTTCCAGGCCTAAAAAACTTGAATTGCACAAAGAAATATCATGCTTTATATGTATATACATATATAATTTATATATGTATATACACATATGGGTGTATTTATTTATATATATATACATGGAGATATATGCAAGATATTTGGGGGTCTGTACGGCAAAGTATTCCCATTAAGTTACTGAAATTGCTGTTTGAATCAGAAACCTAAAGTGTATTGACTCCTTCAGTAAATGGGAAGCTGGCAGGAGGAGAGGGTCTGATCATGAAAGGTCTAGAAGGAGCTGTGAAGAGGCCTGGGCAGCAGTTGGTCCAGAAAATGAGCTTTCCTGAGGGGTTTCCTTCTTGTTCCTGGTAGTACCACCAAATAGACTGTACGTGGGCACTGGGGTGAAGTCTGGCACACAGACTTGTGGGTGCATGCAGTGATCAAGGATTATGGGATCCTAGATTTGGAGATGGAAGAAGACCTGAGAGGTCATTCCATGCAACCTCTTCATCTGACAGGTGGGGAACTGAGGTCCATAGAGGTTAATTGACTTGTCTGGAGTCACACAGTTAGCAAGTGACAGAGGCAGTTGCCAGACTCGGGTCCTAACTCCAAATATAGTAATTATCTCCTTCATCATGTGGAGGTAAAAGCAAAATGAATTTTAATCTAGGAGTCTGGCTCCTATAGTTAGCAAGATCTGGGACTGAGGAGACAGAAGCTTCTCCAAGGCACCCTGAACTAAGACATGGGTGTCTTCTTCTTCCCCTTGAACTCAGGGTTGGGGTAATCCATTGGCATCCACCAGTTGGCTCTGGTTGAAATCTAGCCAATATTTCAGGGAAAGCTGTGGGGAAAAGGGAAAGGGGGAGAAGGATGTGTATGTTGTGGAATTCCCGTTGGGTCCAGGCAGTAGAGATAAGGAAATCCCAATGGGTCAAAGAACAAGTCTCATCTGAGGACAACGTAAATCTGCAGCAATTGGTCCAACAGAAAGAAGTGGGGGAAGAGAGAATCACAAAATGAAATCAACCAGAGTACTGAAACATTATAAGTCACAACAAAAGTACTTGTCCATTCAAATACAGTATGATGCATACAACATCTTTTGTGTTGCTTCCCCCCCTCCCCACCCACACACCCCTGTGAATTTAAAAAAAAAAAACAACCAAAAACATTTTGGCACTGGTTACAACATTGTGAGCACACAGTAAACACTTAATAAATTCTTGTTGACTGACTGAGTGTAAGATTTCTACATATGAAAAAAGTCTGAGATTGATGGCAACTGCCATCGACCTAGGGCAGGGGTTCTTAATCTGTAGTCTATGAATTTGTATTTTAAAAAATATGTGATAATTGTATTTCAATATAATTGGTTTACTTTGTAATTCCATGTATCTTATTTTATTGTTTAAAAACATTATCCTGAGAGTGGGTCCATAGTCTTCACCAGACCACCAAAGGGGTCCATAATACAAAAAAAGATTGAGAACCCCTGTCCTCTGGCTTTCTTAGAAGGAAGACTGCCCTGAAGACAATGGTGGGGATCTCAGAGGTATGGCAAGTTGTAGCCAGCTGGGAGGCAATAAACAGAACCCACTTCTCCTCCTTTCCTTCCCTCTCTGTTCCTTGGCCACTGCAGAGCTAGTGAGGATGGAGATTCTTGTTTATTGTACAATTTAGTTTGATGGACATCAGGAAGAGAAAGGGTTTCAGTAGAGAGATGATTGCCTTTGCAACAGAAAAAAAAAGAGCCCATCTACTTCTCAGTCATCCACTGCTGAGAGTACCATCCTTGAAAGTGGACCTCTTGGGTCAATGCCTATTCGCCCACTGAGAAGTCCTAGAGAAGACAGAGCCTGGGGAAAGGGGCAGTGGGGACCTGAAAGGGGTCGAGTATAATGAGAACACAAGGAAGGACCCACAGACTCTGTAGCTACAAGAGAAAGGAAGTACAGCGCAGAACCACAACAACTGGAAGGGTTGTTCAACTTGAGATGTTACTGATGGGGGTGATGGAACCTGGACCCCTAAAAGAAAAAGCTCATGTCTTTGAAAGCAGCCTAGTTCCTGAACTTTCCTGAAACCTAGTCCCTGGCCTCTCCTGCCTGAGGCATCTGGCCCAGCCCAGCCCACCAAGATACTCAATAATCCTTTTAACAGCCCTTTTACTGTGGCTCTAGACCACTTGACTATTTCCATTGTATGCACCTGGTGACCCCAAGTTTCTTACCACTCCTTAATCCCATTGAGATCTCTTCACTGACCTTCTTCTTGTACAAAAGTGTCATTCTCACCCCCATTAGCCTGCAGATTCACTTGGACTCTAACCCACTTCTATTGGTGTTGCATTTGACTAAAGGAAAGCTTGAGTGGTTGAATTCTTTCCAGGCAGACCCCTCTGTACCCTGACATTCCCAGCATCCCAAACAGCAACACCATCATTCTTAGGAAATGCTGGACAGAGTCCTAGCATGGTGCAAATGGTGGTAGAGGGGCCTCTTTTTGGAGCTAACTGGGGGCCACAGTATTGAGTTTCATTTCCAAAGCCTTAAGCATCTATTCTCCTTTGTTCTTGACAAAACAAACAATTTCTAAGGCCAGAGGTATCCCCTTCTCCTCTCCCTGTAACACAGTGGGGCAATTTTTATACTTGTTTGGGCTGCTAGGTGGCACAAGTGGATAGAATGTTGGGCCCAAAGCCAGAAAGACTCCTTCCTAAGTTCAAATCTGGCCTCAGACAGTTACTAGCTTTGTGACTCTGGGCAAGTCACTTTCCTCATCTGTAAAATGAACTAGAGAAGGAAATGGCAAACCCCATTAGTATCTTTGCCAAGAAAACCCCAAATGGGGTTCATGAAGAGTCAGACATGACTGAACAAGAAAAAACACCTGTTTGTAGGTCACAGGAAAGTAGGTAAAAGGTGTATAAAAATGAGTAGTAGCAACATACCTGGGTAACTAGCATTTCAGCAACCCTGGGCAGGTGGGGAGGAGAGATCTGTCCACTTGCTCTATCCCAGGAGAGGGGAAGACTATATACACCCTAATTCAGGGCAAAAACCATAGCATGAGCAATCCATGCAAGAAAGAAGAGTGGAGCCCAGGTCTCTGTCCTTATCCTATGTCGTCACAATATCATCGACACTGTCACCAGCCCCCTTCCCACACCTCCAAGATGAGGGGTCTGGGACCACTCAGCTTTGAAATCTGACTTGAGCTGTTGAGGAGCCACTCTGGGAGGTTTCTATTACAAGTTTATTTGCTGGAAGGTGCCTCTGAGGCAAACTAGCCCAACCCTTTCATTTCAGAGATGAGAAAACTGAGGCCCAGGGAGATGTATATTGCCTAAGATAAAAAAGAAAAGAGGTGGAATATGAACTCAGGTTCTCAGACCCTAGTGCCAGTGAATGCCCTTTCCACTGTATTGGCCGACTTTCAGTTATTGGGGTTACTGCTTGATTGGGCTGAGCTGGGCTGGCCTAGTCTGGGCTCCCAGGACACTAACGGCATAAATAGCTAAATGGGTGCCTCCTTCTACAAACAGAGACTTAAAGTCACCAATTCAAGAAGTGTAGGGTAGGAAGTGGGGGAGAAGGAAGGGCTGGGCAGATTAGCATTTCTGTTCTCCTTTAGAAATCAAGCTTATACCAGGGAGTGTCCCCTCAGTATTACCTACAACATCCTTCAAGAGAAACTTTACCTGAACAGTCCAGGGCAAAGGAATTGCAATGAGGCTAAGAAAAATGGCTTTGGTCCCTGACTCTGACAGTGATGGAGAAGTGGTTGCTCTTCCAGTCTCTTTCAGCATGGGTGAATTGTGCCCAGTGGAGCTTTCAGGGAAGTAAGTGCCATTATCCCCATTCTAGAGATGACATATCAAAGGAAGTGACTTACACAGTAGAAGGAGAGCTAGTATTGGAAGCCAGATCTCTCAATTCCACTTCAACAAACCTATTCATTAAGTATCTATTGAATGCCAAGCATTGCCATCTTTCCAAGCAATCCACATTTATCATATCAGGTGGCAACCATTAGGAATTTCCCCTCTAAGCAAGTGGAATTTTCTCTGGTTGAAAGTTTCTTCCATTTTGGGTTGGATTAATATGTTTGTCTGTGGTGTTTACCCCTGTGTTACTGTTTAAGTTGTCCTTCTCCAGTAAGCTCTGAGACTCTTAAGGGGAAGACAAAAGCGCAATAACTTGATAGGCCAAGGACTTGACTCTAAGAATAATCTTAAAACAGCCTGAGAGCAGTGAGGCCTAAATGCCAGAATTTGATATTAACAGTGCCTCAGAAATATTCATGGCATGCATAAGATGTAGCTAAGTGGGTAGGGTTGAGCAGAGAGGAAACGTCTGGTTGGGGTAGAACGTCTGGATGGGTTGGTAATAGCCCTGACTTCATTTCTTAATCAAGTCAGTCTGTCCTAGAACATGTGCTGAGTACCTATGGACCTCAGGGGAGGGTAATGAGAAGAGCTCTGCAGATTTTTAGTCTGACCAGGCCACAATTGTTCACAAGGTCCTAGACTCTGTCTGATTCATCCATTGAGAGATCCCCTTATGTACTACTGAGTTAGGTTTCTCCTTAGGACAAATACTCTCTAATCACAGGGACCAACTCAAGATGGGAAAGAGAAATGATACTGTTTTATTTCAGTTGTACAAAGCTGGAGACCAGTGGATTGTGTCTTTCTAGACACCATAAATAAGGGTTATCAAGATAGGATTAATCCTGGGGAGGTAAAGAAGGAGGACAGTAGATACATGATCAGTTTCTGTCCTAGGCCTCTCTGATCTTCAGGCCTATTCTGATGAGTCTGTCAGCCACTTCAAACAACCAGAAGCTGAGAACAGAGTCTACCTAGATAGCAAGCAAGGGATCCCTTTTTGAGTCTTCCCCAAACTCCCACTACTCTCAGGGTATCAAGCCTGGCTGTTTAAATGGTGCCTTAGCCAAGGCAGAAGCACTTTAAACAAACATTGAGAGGAGGAATAATAATAATAACAGTAAACAAAGCCTCCATGCCAACTCAGGAATTTGAATTTAAATTATACATCCTATAGCATGTGATACAAAGAGGCTTTCTTGGCTCACATCAATAACACAAAAAGCAGCGAATGTTAGTAAAACATGGCGGTGTGCAATGGAGCCCCCATTCACCACTGTGACAATTCCATCTTGCCAAATGCCAATATCCCCCTAGAAGAGAGGAAGGGGACTGCAAAGATATAGAGTATTATGTCTTAAGAGCAGAGAATCAGAGTGAAGTCTCCCAGATTTACCCTGACTAGACAGGAAGTCCCAGAGACAAAGAGATAACTATGGAGGGAAAAGAATCCAATGGAGAGAAAGATGTATCTATGTATATACCTACAGATAGTTTTCTCTATATCTATATCTAGTTATATATGTAGCTCGTTATCTATATATTCATATATAATATATAGTTGTCTATATAGAGACCTACATATGTAGGTATATAGATATCTACTATGTACACATCTGTGTATCTATACAGACATACATTGAAGGATGAGCCATCTCCCAGAGAAGTCAGTTGTATTCTAGCAATCTTTTCCCTCCTGGGAAAACCTCAGGAGTATGAAGAACTTCTTACTGGATCCTCTGCATTCAATGCCTCCTTCCATCACTGCTCAGCACCCTGTCATCAAACACAGGAATAAATATTTTCCTCTCCAGGAATATCAAGGCTCTAGCTAGGCTGGAAGGTTTTGTGCCTTCTCTCCTTTGTTCCCTCCTGGCAGAAATGTTAATTGTGTAGGTATTGGGGTGGGGGTAGAGGGGGATAATTCTGTTTTGTTTCAGGATGCATTCTCCCTGCTGTTCCTTTTCTTTCAAAGTGTTATTCTCAAACTTCATGGTGTTTTTCACCTGCAGAGTACATTAAAAGTTATCAATGAATTTATCCTCTTTGTGACTCTGTCACGTTGAGTTTGGGAAGCAGAAGGTAAGAAGGCAGATGACTGGCTGCCATCCATCCCCAATTTCAGGCCAATATTTTCCACATCCAGATAAAGGACAAGAATTCATCTTTAAGGACTTGTTTAATAGAAGAAAGGAAAAAGTTATTTTATATCTTTTGTACTGAAGAGCTGAGTGTTGGCACAGGATTCCTGAGTGATGGTTGCAAGGGGTTAGTCCTTGATATGGAAGAGAAATGAGTTGAATCTCACTCTGGTTCTTATTGGGAGAGATTTCATTACATTTCCCCGCTTCTGATTGCATAAGAATCATTCCAGAACATCTTCTCCCACTCTTCTTTAAAGTCCTACAGAAATCTGAACTCTTATTATTTTCTTCTTTCCTGTTCTCTCTCCTCTTCTGTGGTATGTGTTGTTAGGGGCATCAACAGGAAAGGACCCGTTTTAATTACATCTTCCTTGACCCCTTTAGGTGTGGCTGACACCTCCCTTTCTCAAGACATGACCTGCCTCTGGCAACCCAGATGGGACTTGAATGGGGGATACAATGTAGTAGCATTGTCTACATGAAATAGAGAAACAGTCACAATTATCCCTCACTGTTGAGTTAGACTGAAAAATCTCGAATCATCATGTGGTGGGACAACCGTACTTGAGAAGTGAGAGAAGCTTCCTCATAGGGTCATATGCTGGAGTTGTAATACTACTGACCCTGAGGTAGCACAGTCTGGAGAGGGAGTCATTTGCTCTGTGTTGGCAAATTCTTTGAAGTTCAGGACCAAACCTGTATAACTCACATATCTAACATTTAGCACTGTATCACTTGCATGAGGGTATCTGACAAAAGCATTCCAAAGACAGTCATGATGACATAGAAGACAGCGGTACTGTCTGTTCTCCTTTCTGTTGATAATTCCATATGTGACCCTAGATGAGTTAATTCCCCATCCATAAAATGGTCATGCCAGCTTCATATTGTATCATAATATGAGAAAAAGATTCTACACCAAAGGGAACATAAGGAATTGTGCAGGCCACTACTCCATTCCCTGATACATTATTTTCCCAGTGTACAATGGGGCACCTTTGAGACCTGAAAAATTATTGTACCTTGGTATCAATGCCTACCTCGCTAAGCTTGAGACTTATTTATCTGATATCTCATAGGCAAAGTGCTTCAAGCCTTGGCGATGCCCCCCCAGCTATGTCTCATATTCTGACTTGATGACAGGATCAGTCTAAAATATCTGATCAGATTCTTAGACAACTGAATATTCTTTGTTGTGGCCACCAATCAGAACCTGGCTTAATTACGGCTGAGTACTGTTACTCACCAGGTGTGTATTCTCTTAGAAGTAATCTGAATTTGAATCAGCAAATGTACCTGATAATGGGCTGATCCTCTAGCGGTCTGCCTGGCTGCCTCAGATGCCACTGGACATAAATATCCATAATTGTTTGTCTAGTGGGGATCATGACTTGGGATGGTGACCTGACTTTGGTGAATAACTCTTGGTACCAACCCCCTAATAATGCTATTCTGGCAGATTTAAGTAGCCGCCATTCTCACAGTTTCTGTCAGGGCTGGACTACCTTGTTCATCAATTCCATGGAAATTTTTCTGTTGCAGGGTTAACTCCTTTGCCTCAAAAAGCAGTCCTCCTGAGAAAAAAAGACCTGCCTGTGTTCAGGGGCTGCCAAATGGTTAATTGCACTAAGGCTCACTGAGTGTCTGTGCTAATCCATCCCACTCAGGCTCTGAATGATACCTGTCACTCAAAGAAACCCTACTTGTTTGCTGGATTGCTTAGGCTCTCAGTTTCCTAAATAGACTACAAGATTTGCTATCTCCTCTCCACCCCTTCAGCCTGTACCCCAGTCCAAGGCCAAGAAAATAGTTTTCCCAGCCTCCTCACTTGCTTGTGGGGGCAGCCAGCCCCCCATCTGAGGTCTTTCTCTCCACCCAGACTGTCAGTCAGCCTCCTTGAGTACAGTCTGAGGTGGAAGGGGAGTGGGCTGGAGGGTGGGAGTGGGTGGCACCAACCCATTATTTTCCTCATCTGAAGCTGTTTTATCTTATTACGGGGGAGGCCTTTCTCCTTGTTTCAGCTTCCTAGAGAGCAGCCAGCCCACTCCAAGCATCAGCTTGGAGAATCCTCTTCATAGAACTAATGATTGTTGACCGACCTCTTGGATGCTGCAGAATTTTTTTGGCACGAAGAAATTCAGGGAGGTGGCTGAATCCAAACAAGATTGAAGATTGGAGTCAGGAAGTTAGAGAGATTGACTTGGTGAGAAGGGAACCATCAGGGATTGCCAAAAGTCACACTCCAGCTCAACCCAACCCAACCAATCAAACCCAGACCAACTCCTTGCTGAAATGAAAGAGGAAAGGGGCCTTCAGCAAAGTAAGGGGAAAGAGAGTGAGAAAAGCAGTCAGTATACAAAAAGAGAGAGAGAGATCCTAGGGTCTGTCTTAGAAAATGAAAAATGAAAAAAAAATTTTAAATCTAGTGAAAAGTCAAGGCATGAAGGCCCAAGTGATGGTGATGATGGTACAGCATTATTCTATCTAAAGGTACCAATGAAACACCTGGTCTGGCAAAGCCCTAATTCTACCTTCCATTGTGAGAATGGAATTGGCCTAGTGGACAGACAGGGTAGATGAATTGGAATGCCCCCACTTCAGTGTGCCCTTCTCCCTTCACACTGCCCAAGGTCTGGGTCTTGGTTAAAGGTCAAATGGGATAATATCTGGCACTGATATCCTTAATTTCTCATTTGCTGCCATTAAGGCTGAGGGTGTGGAGCTTTTTAAGCCTAAAGTACTGAGGAAGGGACTCTTGGTTCTCTAAGCATCCTTCCCTGCAAGGTGAATGAGCCCCCTGTGTGAAGTACAGGGTGGAGAGGGCCATTGCAGCAGGTTATCAGCTCCTGGCCTAATTGGATTAGGGCTGTGCCAATGATAACACTAGAGGGAGACTAAAACTCACTGCCATGAAAATCGAAAGTAGGTACTGTATTCTTCTTCCTGGGAAAGCTGAAATCACAATACTGCATACTTCTTATGCTAACGTCACTTATGCAGTACGGCTGAGAGGCCTGAGAGCATGGTGAAGGACAGGGGGACTTTGAACCGTTGGGTTGTTTTTCAGTTGTGTCCAACTCGATGAGAGGAGTCAAAACTCCAAAAACAATACCCATCTTGGCTACTCTTGGATATTAAACTGTGTTTTGAGGCTCACCTGTGGCTGGCTGGCTGTGACAGTGAGGGCAGCCCTACTAGTGGAGTAAGACACAATCCTTTCCCAGGTCTGGTGCTCCTGGGAAATGAAAGCCCTAGGCCCACCATCGAAGGATTTTTGAGTTCTATGTACACGTTTGCGTTCTTTGGGAAGTCAGAGGTTTTGCCAAGGTAGCCAGAATAAAGCCTTCCTCGTCCCTTAACTTAGGCTTACAACCTTTCTATCTATTTCTTGACCTTGTCTCTGAAGCTCTGGTGCCTCCTTGCCACCAACAGGGAAGGAAATACCCTTTTCCCCCTCCCTATAGTAGTTACTAGCCTAAAACCTCCACAGAGGCTAGGTCTTTCACCAAAGCCCAGGGGGGCCTTTGGGGGCATTCTGTCAGAACCCCCTTCTTTACCTCTCAGAGTCCCTCACTCACTCCCCAAATGCCTTTTGTCTTCAGCTCTCTCAAGATTCAGCAAGAGAGAAGCAGCCCCCAGTGCCTGCTGAAAAAAACAGATGTGTTTTTCAAAATAAATAAGTTTTTAAAAAAAAAAAATTCCCTCCCCAAACGCAAAAAATAAATCCCACACCAAACCCCTGAAAAGCCAGAAGAGAAAACACCAAGGTCTTTGGCCCAAAGATGGTTAACACAGTCTCTTCTGGACTCCCTGCTGATGGCTCTGAGGCTCACAGCTGCTGTGGAATGCCCTGTTCCTTGTAGCCTGTGTGAAAAAAACAGAGAAAATGTGGTTAGAATGACTGTTCCCTGTTTAGTTCATACAGATGTGGAGTGTGGGGTCCTGTACTCAAGCCTGTGGTGGAATGAGGCCACTGCTCTGTGTTTTATCAAATATTCCTTATGGCCCCAACCTGGACCTCGGCAACCTGGTTCTGTAGAAAGAGGTGGACTGGATTTGGAATCAGCTCCTCTGATTTTGAGTCCTTGCCCTTTGGCTTCTAAATGGATGTGACTTTGGACAAAACTACCTTAAGCTGTAAGATGAAGGGGATGGGCCAGATGACCTGTAAGGCCCCTTCCATCACAAAATCTACAAGCCCCCTGTCCTCTCTGAGTCTCAGTATCTTCATCTGTAGAGCTCTGAACTCGGACAAAGGAGGACCCTGTTTTGAACACTTAATTTTGTGACTGGGCAAGTTGTTCTCTCAGCCTCTCATTTCCTCATCTGTAAAATGGGTGTAATAATAGCACCTACCTCTACCTCTCAGGGTTGTTGCGAGGACAAAATAAAGTAATATATGTAAAGGGCTTTGCAGGTCTTAAAAAGTTCTATATAAAAGTCAGCCATTATGTTTCTAATAAAATGGGAGCCAGAACACTTGCCCTCCTTCCCTACCTCAGAGAGCTAGTGAGAGGATCAAATGAGTAAATGGGCATAAAGCATTTCATTTTGTAAATGTGAAATATTATGCAAATGTTACCTATCACCTAATCTTAAAAATTAGTATAATGTGGGTGTGATGTATGCCTTGACCACCCAAGATGGTGGCATTCACATGGAAGATGCTTCTGGGAGCCTGGAGGACTGGCTTTTGTGTAGACAGTCTACACTGGCCTACCAGGTGGTTGGGAGCAGTCTTTTTCCATTGGTTGCATATCCAGAGCTAAGTCATTCAATCTGACTGACAGGTGGTGGGCATGGTGGGGGGCGGGGGAAGATGAGTGCTATACTTTCTGCTATACTTTCTTCTGAGAGTGAAGCATTTCTTCATTCCCACCCTGGGAGGACTTGAGAGGGCCACCTCCTTCCCCATAGCCAATACGGCCCCAGGGATCAGGAAGTCCAGGAATCTAAGCTGTGTATTGCTGTCAGCTCAGCAGCAAAGCCCTAAAGTACAAGGACTTGAGGATGCCTGCTCAGCTGGGTTTTGGACATGAATTTGGTGGGACTAATATTAGGCATGAACCAAAGAAAACTTGGAGCTTAATCTCCCTTCCCTCTCCAGAGACCAAGGTAGAATTATGCTCCTGATATATGAGGGGAAATGTTTGTTCTTGCTATGTCTTTGAAGTAAATATCTCTCTGTAAAAATTTATCTGGTGTCTGGGAAGAGCTGGGGCCCCAAAGAAAAAGGAGGAACACAGTCAATGGGGGCTTGAGACCTTGAGTCAGTAGCAGAGGAAAGAGACTCCACAGTCACCTTGAGGTATCAGATAACACCAAGGTAGGAAAATGTAACAGGCCTGATCCTGGACAGTGGGGCCAGAGTAAACCACGTTGCTGTTGTTGTTCAGTCATTTCCAACTCTTCATCTTGCTGTGGACCATAGCACCCTAATACCCTCCGAGGGGTTTTCTTGGCAAAGATAATGGAGTGCTTTGCCATTTCCTTCTTCAGCTCACTTTACAAATGAGGAAACTTAGGCAAACAGGGTTAAGTGACTTGCCCAGGCTTACACAGCTACTACGTGTCTGAGGCTACCTTTGAACTCAGGTCTTCCTGACACCATACCCAGTGCTCCATCCACTAGCCATCTAGCTGCCTCCATGTTACAATAGCCCCAATAGCAGACATTTGCATGGTACTTCTAAGTTTACAAAAGGCTATGCATGTATCTGCTCATTTGAGCCTACAACAACCCTTTGAGTTAAGGGCTACAGGTATTAAAAGGAGGAACCAAAATGTACAGCCTTCAAAGCCCTGTGAAAATCTGTGAGAGAGGAAGAATTCAGAGGCAGGTGCTTCATGCACCCGTGGCAATAGAGCTGTTGTAAGGCTTCCCCATCCCTTCCCTGATGAAATCGTGAAGCTGGTGAAATTCATTTTTCTTCATTTCTAGCCTCCTCTTTCTGGGGCTTTCCCCTTATTCCCCCTGGTTCCCTCATTCCTCAGGCAGCTAGCATCCAATTCTCTCCACCTTCTCTCTTATCAAAATCTGCTCTCTGGAAAGAGTCTGATAAATTCATAAAAGACTAGCATAGTTTAACCTACTTCCTCTCTCCGAAGACACTTGCATCTTAACAGGGGCAAAGGAATTTCAGACATAGGCCAGAAAGTGGGGAAAATGGGGAGGGGGTGGGACTGGAGACTGAAAATCACATTGCATTTCTCCAGTTAATCCTGACAGCCTGGTCTGACTTGTTCAGCTAGCAGTTTTGGGGAAGGCGTTTAGCACAACTTTTCTGATTGATTGTCAAGTGGGGAACCATGATTATTATACCCATTTTACAGATGAGGGTGTGTGACAGCCTGTGGATCATCTTGCATAAAAATGTATAATTTATATTTTTGATTTACAGTTTAGATTCTGTACTAATGGAGCCTCAGTTAAAGAGACGCATAAACATATTCCTACAACTTTGAAAACAACTGGGTGATACAATGGATAGGGCATCAGGCAAAGAGTCAGGAAGACTTGAGTTCAAACCTGGCCTCAGACACGTACTAACTGTGTGACCCTGGACAAGTCATTTAACTTTTTCTTACCTCAGTTTCTTCATCTGTCAAATGGGAATAGTATCAGCACCTTGCCAGGGTTGTCATGAGGGTCAAATGAGAGAATAACTAAAAAGCACTCAGCACAGTGCCTGTGACATAGTTCTATAAATTTCAGTTGTTGTCATTATTATTATTATTATTTACTATAGAGAGAAGAGACTGGTCTCTTCCCCTTATTTCTACTAATGTCATCAATTGAGTTGTCAATCAACATTAGGTCAGTCTGAGAATTCAATTTAATCCACTAAGCAAGCAGTTTGCAAAAAGCTGGGTGCTAGGGAAGCCTGTCTTTGCCCTCAAGGTACTTAGAGTAGTTTAATTGGTTGCTTTGTGTCACTGGCTGGATAATGATTGATAGCTCAGGCCACCAATGTTAAGGGACACCGGAATAATGATGACTGGCCCTATAGTGCATGGATTCCATAAGAAAGTGCTCCCCTGGCCCACAGTCTCAGGATGCAAAAGGATGAGTTGTTTCTCCAGAAATGCCAAAGTAACAACGGATATTCCTGAATACTCTAGGTAACTGAGGGGAGGAGGAGAGGGCAACGGATTACCAGCTGGGGCCTGGTATCCCCATACAGGACAAAGCCTGTAAGACTCCCTTGTGTGGTTATGACCCTGAAGCAAAGAATTGGATGCCTATGGTCCAGGTTGGGGAATATCCTTTTGATGGTTAATTGGGGGGGAGGGAAGGAGGCTGGAAGATAGATTTTCCTGAGTGATCGATCCAATAAGACCAGGGGTGAACCCAGGCCACCCTAGACTCACCTTGGGAAACTGGATAGGAAGTACGAAGACGTGAAGCAGGCATGAGAGAGGCAGAAAAAGAGAGAAAGAAAAAACACTGTCTGAAAAGGATGATCACAGGAACATTTGAAATAACCAAACGGAGGAGGGATAGGCACATGTCATGGGCACTGAGCATAGGACGAGGTTGCCAATTTCACAAAAGCCAAATTCACAGGCACAGACAGGAGCTCTGAGTTGTCACACATTCATTTTCAGCAATCAATTACTACAGATCAGTCCCC
This sequence comes from Pseudochirops corinnae, assembly GCA_028646515.1. NCBI lineage: Eukaryota > Metazoa > Chordata > Mammalia > Diprotodontia > Pseudocheiridae > Pseudochirops > Pseudochirops corinnae. The sequence goes on from CM053586.1 coordinate 261,761,144, forward strand.
CAGTTAAAGGATATTTGCTGAAAACACAGAGTATTGCACTTTAGAAAAAATTTGTTTTTTAACTGAAAGCTACTGAAAGATGGTCTTTCTTCTGTTTCCTCTGACTAGTAGAAATCATGCATAAAAGACCAGAATTGCAAGGAAGTCATTTCTAATTCCTCAGTAAGCCTCTAAGGAATAGCCAGAGGTCTCAGGCAGAACTTGGCACAGACACAGTCAGCTCTGAATAAGTGATTATTGACTGACTGACTGACTGACGGTAAGATACTTAGCTGGGGTTGACCTCCTTGCCACCCTGTCTGTCTTTTCTCTCAGTCTTTCTATTACTATCATCCCTTCCTATGCCCACATCTTGATGGATTCAGGTTGGGTCTGGGTGCCAAAAGTGACCTATCAATAATCTGGAATCATTTTGAAGAGGATGAAATAGAGGCAACCTCTTGCCTGTGGAGTATATATACACATCACTCAGGGTGAGCTACCATTCACTGGGGAGGGCCCAAATGCAACACCTGGAGTTCTGTGCAAAGTGCTGCAGCATAAAAATGTGACTTTGGAATCAGAAGACGAGTTTTAAATTCCACCTTTGGCTTCTCATTAGTTGGGAATCAATTTCCTCCTGTGTAAAATGAGAGAGAACTAGATAACTTTGGAGGTCCTTTCCAGGCTTAAATCTATGATCCCAAGAACTATGATCCAGGATGTTGGAGATCAAAAAATTAGTATTCTATATTAATTATTTAATAATGCAAATATAGTAGAGAAATGCTCTTAAGCTCTCAATTTTAACACACTTCTCTGTCTCATTTTCTCTAATTTTCCATTTACTAGGAATTTTTCTTGGTAAATTATTAGTAACTATCTCCCTACCCCCGAATCTCCAATGCTTTAGTGAACATATGCCTGTCTTGTTACTGAGAGAAGCTCAAGGTCCCGTCTTAGAGTTGGAAGGGCTCAGTTTTTAGTCTTGCCTTTGACCCTTACTACCTGGGTGACCCAGGGCAAGGATCTATTTTCTCAGCGTCCCAAGGATCTATTTTCTCAGTGTCCCAAGGATCTAAGACAGATAAGCTGCTGAGCTGAATTGGTGGACTAAGTTTCCAAACCTGGGAGATCTCTTCAATGGTAAAAGCACAGACCTAAACCTTCTCCTCCCCCAAAATTAATAAGAAAAATAATTGAATTCCTAATCCTCTTCTGAAACTCCCATGAGATGAGTAGGATAGCCCTTGAAGCCTGAAGTGTGACCCCAAACTAACAAACCTGATCTTTTGTGCAAAAACATCAGAACTTACAAATCCCAAGAATATTATGACTGAGTCTGCCATTCTCAAAATATTTTGGGAGTGCTTTCTGAGAAATTGCTTTCAAAGCTTATTGCAAGTGTTTCTTTTGACTCTGTTCAGTGGCAGCAAATCTTCCTTGGAAAGCAGATTTAATTTTTAGAAATGACTAAAAGCCATTTGTAGCCACAACTGGTATAGGAGGTGGGTGATGACTCTAAGGAATATCATTTTTTGGCTAAATGTGGGGAATGACCATAAAATACTGAGTCTGATTTTTTTGTGCATAATTGATAAACCAGGTCTGGAGGCAAATGCCCAAAGAAACATTCCAACCAGGTTTCTCATAAAGAATGGCATTATTGGAGTAAAAAGAGTCTCCTAAGGGCTTGAAAGGCAACATAAGTTTACCAAGATGGGAACTCATGGCCTTAATCTATCAAGGAGACATGAAGTTCCTAATAAGATATGTGCAAAATGGAAGGAATCAATCAATAAACATTTATTAAGCACCAACTATGTGTTAGGCACTGTGCTAAACTCTGGAGATTAAGAGGCAAAAGACAGACCCTGCCTTCAAGGAGCTTACAGTCCAATGGGAGAGACAATGTGCAAAACAAATATATACAAAGCAAGCTATATGCAGAATAAATAGGAAATCATTGAAAGAGGGGAAACATTGGAATTAAGAGGGGTTGGGGAAGGCTTCCTGCAGAAGGTAGGATTTTAGTGGGGACTTTAAGGCATCCAGGGAGGTCAGTAATCAGAGCAGAGGAGAGAGAACATTCCATGCATGGGGAACAGCCAGAGAAAATGCCCAGAGAGGTAGAACAGCCAGGAAGCCAGTGTCATTGGATCAAAGAGCACAGATCTTGTATGACTACCTACCCCCTGCTAGGTCAAAGACAGATATAATTCCACCTATTCCTCTCCCTTCATTGTTGTTCGTCACCCTCACTTTACTTCCAATTTGTTAGACAAAGAAGGGACAGGGTAGATATAGATGGGTGGTGTCTTACCTGAGGAGGGTAGCTGAATAGCAACCCAGGATGGAAAGATTTTACATTCATTCTTACTTCATTCACATCATATGAACATGAGCCTGCTTCCCTTTCTATGGGGGAGCTTGAGAGCAAGGTGACAAGTACACTTTGGGCTAGGTAGAGCAGCAGGACTGGCTCCCAATCCTGGCCCTGCCATTTACTAGTCATATGACTATGGGTAAGTCATTTTCCAGACCCAAGGCTCAGTTTCCCCATCTGTATAATGGGCAGGATTGGACTAAATGCTATTAAGGTTCTTTTTAGCTCTAACATTCTATTCTGATCCACAAAAATGAGATCCATATTTAGGAATTTTCATCTTTGGCCTCATGGGCAGGGATAGGCTGATAAATGTTTAACAACTGTCTCTCTGAAGACCATGAGACATTTTAAGGTTTAATTTGCATTATTAACATTTTCTCTTTATTTTCTTAAATCTAGGCAACCAACAACACAATAAATCAAGCCCTCCTAAGTAGCATTGAGCACCCTCCTCTTAGAGCTGGCTCCTGGTGGTGTTGGGAGGAATAAATGAGATCTTGAGTATAAAGCACTTTGTGACTAGGAAGTGTTGATGTTGAAGTGATATAAGTTGGGCTATATGGTAGCAGAAAGTGGAGCTTTCCTCCCCATTCCCCTCAAATAAACACAGTCAAATCTAGAAAGGTAGAGAGAAAATAGCCTGGATTTTCCTCTCCTTTTCACTGACTGTAGGACCTTAGGTGAGTCTTTCGTCTTTCTGGGTCTCAATTTACTCATCTTTCAAATAAGAGAGTTGCCCTAAATACTCTCCAAGTGTATTTCTCTAACATTCTGTGATTCTGTGAACACTTGAGAACTGGACTGTTGGAGTTTGGGGGTTTGGGGAGGCACTGATGTCAGATGCCTTATTTTAGAGAGGCTTCTTAGAAAGGGTGAGCTCTAGGAACCATAACGGGTTGTTTCATCAATTCCAGCACAAGACCTCCCAACCAGAAACCCTTCTGGTCCCGGAAATGAAGGGACAGAATAGAGGAAGGGCAAGAAACCAAGAAAGAAAGTGCTTAACAAAGGTCATGTGTCATCTGCAAGCAGTTCACAAGATCCCTCATTTCCCTACTGGGTATTTCCATTGACTATCTTTCATGTCTTTCTTGATCCTTAATGCTTAGTGCCTTCCCTCTGTTGACTACCTCCAATCTATCCTGCTTATATATCTTGTTTGCAGGTAGTTGTTTCCATGTTTTCTCCCCCATTAGACTGTGAGCTTGAGAGCAGAGACTGTTTTTTTTTTTTTTTTTTACCTTTGTTTGTAATTCCAATGCTTAGCACAGTGCCTGGGATGTAATAGGCTCTTATAAATGCTCATTGGCTGACTGGGCAGATCCTCATGGTTGCAGATCACAGAAGAATTTTGGGGTAATGCTTCTTCTCCTATCCTGGAGAGCACGATTAGAAGCTTGGTAGATGCTAAAACCTCTTCCTGTTTCATCTCCTAGTGAAAAGTTTAGGCTACTCTCAAGTCATTGGGCAAATGCCGAACCTCCCCCAGGACAGGAATTCAATCTGATGTGCCTGTTCTTAAGATATAGTGTTGCCTATGTTCATAATTGAATGAAATGTTAAATTTTGGTTAGTGGTCAGTAAAAATAAAAATGCATTTTCTCCAAGTTCACAGGCTCCTGAAATTTATCCAAAAACCCCTTGGGATGGGAGGGTGGGTGCAGAGGAATTCAAGAAACCATGCCCTAGGGAATCCAGTTCTGGAGTTGAAAAGGCTGCTGCAGTTCAAGAAAGTGTCTCTGAGAGTTGAACATTTTTCTTCCTTTCGGATCTCTGCCTTCCCTTTCCCTCCCCAATTTTAGTGGTTGCTATAAATGCCAAGAGACCTGTAGGTCTGAGAGTTTCATTAGGGCCTTGAGCTTCCAGTCAGTCAACACTGGTCAGGACCTAACTCTCTGCTCCTAACTGGATTGACCTCACAGGCAGCTCCACCTTCATTCTCAGAGTGAGCTCCCACTCCCATCCCCAGTAAATTTCCCTGTATAGTCTCCAAGCAAGTGATATGCATTAGTATGGTACACTATTCCAGGAGAGAAACCCATGAAATAACTTGACTATGGCAAAAGGTTTTCCTTGCTGCTGATGTCCAGTACCTACTGCCCTCTCTACTTGTCTGGGTTCCTGACCTTTGATTTGCCCCTTCTTCTGTAGCCTTGGGATTTCCTGGTTTCTTCATTCATTCATTCATTCATTCATCCAACGTAACGTGGCACCTAGACATTGTGAATACTAAAACTAAAAACTAAACAATCCTTGTCCTTCACGAACTTACATTGGGGTGGATGTGAGAGGGAGGGCAGAGAACAACACGTCAACAGATGTCAGAATCTAAAGTAAATACAAAATAATTTTGGGGTGAAGCCAATAATAACTGGGGAGATCAGGCATGCCCTTTTATATATGGGGGAGGAGTCATCAAGCTTCCTTGAAGAAAGGTAGGGGTTGGGGGTTTTTTTTGTTTGTTTTTTTTTCTTTTTGGAGGGGAAGGCAGGGCAATTGGGGTTAAGTGACTTGCCCGAGGTCACATGGCTAGTAAGTGTTAAGTGTCTGAGGCCGAATTTGAACTCAGGTCCTCCTGACTCCAGGGCCAGTGCACTATTCACTGCACCATTTAGCCTCCCCATGGAAAGTAGAGATTCTAAGAGTTAGGGAGGAGTATTCAAGGTGTAGATTATAACACATGCAGACTCAGAGACAGGAGATGAACTGTTGTGTGGAGAATAGCAAATAAGTCAGTCTGACTGAAACGCAGGGTACATGGGCAGAAATAATGGGAATTGAGTTTGGAAAAATAGGTTGGCGTTAGATATGATGGGATTTAAATGCTAAAGAGGAATTTGTACTTGATCCTAGAGGTAACAGGGAGCCGTTGAAACTTCTTGAATAGGAAAGTAACATGGTGAAAACCTCTGTTGTAAGAATATCAGTTTGGCAGCTATATGAAGGAGGGATTGGAGAAAGAAGAGACTGGGGGCAGGGAGACCTGTTAGGAGGCTATTTCCATTGTCCAGAAGAGAGGTGATGAGGGTTGTGGCCATGTGAGTAGAGAGGAAGTGGATGTGAGTCATGTGAACATATAATTGGTTATATAGGATGAGGGAGAGTGAAGAACAGAGGATGCCTCCAAGGATGTTGGTTAGGAGAGGAATGACCCTGAGAAAAACGGAGATGCCAAAACAGCCCAACACAGACAGCTGAAGTTGCTCCAGGTACAATAAATTGTGTCACTTTTTGATAATCGTATTTCTGTTGACAAAACTGTTTGAAATACTACTTTTACCATATGTTATGAAAAAATTAAGAGTTTTGGGTTTTGATGGTACCCTCAACAGAAGTAGGGGAGGGGTGTGTGTGTGGGGGGGGGGAACGTTGCCTGACCTTGCCTGAAACTCCAGATAATATGTAGTTTGATCTTTTGCCTTGCCCTGGAGTCTTCTAGAACACCTTCTGGCTTGTAAAGGACTGGCTAATTTTTCTTTCTCTGAGTTCACTCTGGTACCTGTAAAGCCCTTAGATCCTGTGGGCTTGCCTAATGGATCATTTCCACACCTAAATCTTACTTCAGTTTTTGAAAACTCTATTTTACCTGATCCCTTTTAACCTGCCTGCTAATTTGCTTTGACACCCCTCCACCATCCATGACACTGGCCTTACTTCTTTTACTCTCAGTCTATTCCAGCATAGTTCCCCTCCCCCACCTCCACCCTTATCTTTCTGGCCCACCAAATCACCTGCTGGGAGCAGGCTCTAAGACAAGCATTGCACCATGAGATTCTTTCTGAGATGTGTGTATGACTGTAAAAGCAGCTGAGAGGGAAGGGAGGGGACTGCTCACTGGGCCTTTGACCCTTGGTTCCATCCTGACTGTGAGCTGACAAGTAATTCCAGGTCATCTTCTTTCCCAGCCTTAGGTCTGACCTTTGCTCCCAGCATTGCCTTGGTTCCCCCGGCTCTAATTTTACATTCATGATTTCTCGACCTTCCATGACTCTAATACTGACAACCCTATTTACTAAGCACTGGGGACTTTATGAAGCCCAATATCAGGCATGGAGAGCTGGGGTTGGAATATACAGAAAGTGCCTGTGCTAAATATGGACAGTGCCCCAGTAGAATTTACAGTCTCATGAGTGGGACCCAGGCTTCAACTGCTGCAGTGAAGATCAATCAGCCCATGCTGATCAGAATGATTGAAGCTGAGGGGGACTAGTGTGAGAAGATTTCCCAAAGTTGGAGGATGTAAGAACAAAGAGGGAGAATGTTCCTGCCAGGGTAATGTCTGTGCAGACTAATAGGGTCATGCACTGGGCACAGCATTCCAAAAATGCTTGTTTGGAGCTATTTCTGTCTACAGCACCATCACTCACCCTGGCTCAAATGTTCATAAGCTCTGGGTTAGCTTGGACTCTTCCCTTTCCTACATGCATCTAACTCAGTGGTTCTCAACCTTCCTAATGCCACGATCCTTTAATACAATTCCTCATGTTGTGGTGACTCCCAACCATAAAATTATTTTCATTGCTACTTCATAACTGTGAGTTTACTACTGTTATGAATCATAATGTAGATATCTGATATTCAGGACGTATTTTCATTGTTACAAAGTGAACATAACCCGCAGGTTGAGAACTGCCAATCTAACTGGTTGCCAACTGACAATTCCATCTTGGCAACATCTCTCCATCTGTCCCCTCTACTCTATTTCCCATGGATCCCAGACTAATGTGGACCCTCCTTCCTTTCAGTGCACTGGTCCTACTGTGACAGCTTCCTAATTGGTTTTCCTGCTTCCACTTTCTCTGCTCCAATCCACCCTTCATATTGTTGCTAGAATAACCATTCATTTTATGCATAGAATGTTGCATAAACTTAGTCAGTCAATAAGCATTCGACTATGTGCTGGGGATACAAAAAAAAAAAGGCAAAGGGCAGTCCCTGTCTTAAGGAGCTCATAATGTAACAGGGAAAACAACATGCAGACAACGATGTACACGTAAGCTAGGTGTGGGGTAAATAGGATATAACAGAAAGAAGTCCCTACAAGTAGGAAGCATTAGGAAAGGCTTCCAGAGGAAGGTGGCATCTGGCCTCATTGCTTCTCTTCTGCTCAGAAACTCTCCAGGGGCTCCCTCGGGCCTCCAGAGTGAAGTTGGACCACCATTGCCTGGCATTCAAGGCTCCCCACCATCGGGGACCACCCCACCCTTCTAGACTTCTCTCATCTTACACCCATCCGTGGGCTGTCGGCTCCAGTCCAACCGAACTGTTCTCAGACCCCTGACCACACATGATTTCGGCAGGTCTCCCTGCTCTTGCTTATATTCTGCCCCGTGTCTGGAAGGCTTTCTCTTTGCTTTTCACATGATGAAAGGCTGCCCATCCTTTAAAGGTCTACCCTGCCTCAAATCTCTCCACTCCACAAAGCCTTTCCTGACCCTACTGATCAGTACCTTGGACTGCACGTCTGGGTGTGTGTGTCTACCTAGTGCCCTTTTCTGGGTATGTGTTTCATGAGCACATACTTTGTTGGACATATCTAATGCACTCAGCATTTAATAGCGTATCTTTTAGCTGTCTGTTGTCCCTCATCCTTCTACTAAATAGGGAGATCCCAGACGGCAGAGTCTATGTCTTGTCTAAGTTTTGTGCCTCCCGTAGAGTTTGGCACAATGACCTGCATATAGTAGTTACTTTAAAAATGCTTAGAGTGATGGTGGTGGAGGGTGGAGGTGAAGCCTACATTATAGTGTAACCTAGTCACTTATAAAAGGCACAGCAGATGCTGGAGACTCATTTTTTTTATATTGAAAACTTAAAATTCATAATTTTGACTTAGGAGACTATTAGAAATCAGTATAGGTTTCTGAGAAGGGGGATGACATGGAGTTTGTTTCTCTGGGACTGAGAAAAAAAATTTGAATCCATTTTAGTCATGGCAGCCCTTGAAGTAAACATAGGCCCCCATCATCCTCACATCTTTAAATCAATTCTCCCATGGCCAAGTTTTCAGTGCCCTCCACATCCTGGTCATCCTCATCCAGATTGTCCAGGAAAGTTACTTGACTAACTAGCTTACTATAGCCATGCCAATTCCTCTTTTTTGAGTCTCAGTTCTCTCCTCTATAAAATGGGCCTGATAAATTTTGTGCTACTTACTTCACTGGGTTGCTATGAGGAGAGTTGTCATGAGCTTCCTAAAATGTGTTGCTGTGATCAGAACTGATCACAACACCAGTTCTATGCAGAATACCAATGATGCTATGAGGGATGATGAATCCAGGAAATCTGAGAAATCACAACAGTTAACATATGGGAGGCAGTGATGAGTATCTCTCTAGATAGAACCGGATGGCAAAGCATTTTATTATTCTGTTATGACCCTTCTTATGTTCTATTCAAATGTATTTTGAAAAGTTACGTTATAGCCTTAGGGGCTGATACTCCTTAATGCTAGTGCCTTCTCTGTTGATTATTTCCAATTTATCCTCTATATGGCTCGTTTGTACATAGTTATTTGCACGTTGTCTCCCCCATTACTGTCCTTTGCCTTTCTTTGTATTCCCAGTTCTTAGTACAGTGCCCAGCACAGAGTTACTGAGTTATTTTTCAGTCATGTCCAACAATTCATGAACCCAAATGGGGTTCTCTTGGCAGAGATACTGGAGTAGTTTGCCATTTCCTTCTCCAGCTCATTTATTTTACAGATGAGGAAACTGAGGGAAACAGTTAAGTGACTTGCCCAGGGTCACACAGCTAGTTAGTGTCTGAAACTGGATTTGAACTCAAGAAGATGAGTCTTCCTGACTCTAGGCTTGGAGCTCTATCTACTGTGATGCCTCAATGGTCTTGGCACAAAGTGCTTAATAAATGTTTATTGACTGACTAATGAGAGGCAACTTGAAGGTACTGGATGGAGTGTTGCATTTGGATTCATGAAGACAAAGCTATAAATTCTACCTCTAATGCTGAACACAGCCAATTACTGCATTCCTCTCTGAGACTTAAGTCCCTCCCTAAGATTCTGAGTTATAAAAGAGTCGAGATCCAACCGAATGAAAATTCCATACCAATGGAAGCAAATATGTTGCTATATGGTCTGATAAACTTGATTTTCTGAATTTCAGAAAACATTTTTCTATCCAAACCAAGTTTAAAGCTAATCTTATTTATTTGATGGTTGCTGTGGGCCCGTTTGTTGTCAATTATAAATAACAATGCTCTAGCTTCAAAGGGCAAAAAACTAAGTTTAAGGGAGAGGGAAATTACTACCTTCTGGTTGGAAAAAAACCAACCATAGGATTTCATACTGGCAAATAAGTGCTTTTGGAGTTTTATTTCCCCCCTTTTTTGGGTGGCTGTTTGGACAGAGCATCAGAAAAAGGAAAAAAAAAAAAGTAAAGGCAGAGTCCCAGAAATCTGACTGGGTCGGTTTCTTCCTTATACCAGGAGATAAAGAACACTTGGACATTTAGGTAATGAGAAAGCTGAGTACTAAGGAGCCAGTGACAGTCAAAAGATTCTTTCATGGCAGAAAATAGATAAGGATTTTATCATGAAATCAACCTACTTTAAAATACCAGAGCGACTGAATAGGCCCAGAAAAGACTTTTCACTCAGCATGATGCCTGGCACAAGAGAAGGCACTAATAAATGTTTGTTGATTGGTTAATTTATTAAAGAAAAGATTTTGATCAGTTTTTTTCAAGTGTTTATTCAAGCCTAGGGAGAAAACCAAACTGAGATGGTAATTAAAAATAGTTAAGGATTAATTAGAAAAGTACCTAATCATACACCTTTTCTTTTAAAAAAAGTGCCCTTTTAAAACATTAATGATAAGCAATATTGATTAATATTTATAATTAGCTGTTTTCAAGAGTTAGATTTTTCACCAAAACAAACAATCCCCCATATTCAAAACCATAATTCAGTGGGAAAGCATCTAATTTCTTTTTCTCAGTTAAGCATGACAATGAAAAGCCTGGCTGTTCAGACAATTAAGTTATCATAAAAAACCCATAATTCACCTGGTGATATAATAGCCTAATTACATGCAAAATACCCAGGAGTGGAAAAACCATGTTGAACGTGGGTTTTGCAAATTTAAGCCTAAAAAGTGATAGCAAAACAATGGAGGCTGTCACAGAAAATGAGCCATAATAATAATAGTAATAATAATTAAATAGGGAATATATAATCCACTGGGCTCTCTGATACCTTCTCTGAAGGAAATCTCTAAATCAGTGGATCTTAGTAGGAGATGGTTCACAAAAGTCCTTTAGATCACCTGTCAAAGAATATCCTTTAGCACTAATGTTTATAACACAACCATGTCAATGTTTCTGGCTATAATTAACCATTTGTTTACATTATTCAATTTAAAAAACAAACAACAAACAAACCAGACATCATGTCATTGGTATCACCTCAAAAGCAATTCTCTCTGAGACTTCTCAGTCTTTTCATTCATCCTAGTGAAATGTGTGTGTTTTAATAGAAGCAAGTAGGAGAATAGTAGTTGTCCCCTTTAAAGAGATTCAAAAATTAAACAAGTTTTCAAACTAGAGTTTTAAATGTTAAAAGAAACCTTTGAGTACAGGCTCTTGTACCTCCTTTGAACTTTGCTGAAAGTTTCTCCAGTTCCCGACATTTGGAAAGCCTATTCTATTTATCTCCACTTAATATAGATAAAGTCCTACATTTGGGTTAAAAAATAAATTACACAAGTACAGGATGGGGAAGACTAGATGGTGCCTATAAAAAAGATCTTGAGGTCTTAGAAGACTTCAAGCTCACTGACTTAAAAATATAATGTGGTAGCCAAAAAAAGAATATAATCTTAGGTTGCTTTGAGAGAGCCACAGTGTCCAGAATGAAGCAGGTGGTTGTACTTCTGTATTCAGTCCTGGTCAGGACACAACTGGAGTATTATTTTTAATTCTGGAGCAGGAAAAACATTAACAAATTAGAGTGAGTCCAAAGGAGGCTGACCAGGATGAAGACAAGATTGGAGAACACACCGTATAAGGTTCAATTGAAGGAAATTTAATATTTGACCTTCAAAACAGAAGGCCTAAGGAGCACATGATAGGTCTTCAGGTATTTGAAAGGCCATTATGAGGAAGAAGCATTAGGCTTGTTTTGTTTGTCCCTAAAGGCAGGCATGGGTTCAAATCAACTCATACCATTTGTTAAATTTTCAATGTGAGCATTTACATCTTGGAAAATGCCACAAACTAAGGCCTGATTTATTGTTGCTTATCTAGACTTAAGAAAATGGTGGAGAAATGTTAACAATGTATAATAAACCTAGTATCAGTAATTAGCCTTAATGATCATTAGAAACTTAAAAGTATGTCCTGTTTTGGAAAGCTTGTTGTTAAACATTTACCAACACACCTTTGTCTGAAGAGCAGGACAAGGAACAATGAATAAAACATATAAGGAAGTAGAAGTTAAAATGTTAGGACAGGCCACCTTTAGAGGTAAGTGAGTTCCTAGTCACTGAAGATCTTTACACAAAGTATGGATGACCAGTTGTTGAGGATCTTATAAGAATATTCCTCTATGGGCATGGGTTAGAGTAAATGACATCTGACCTTCCAACTCTTGAGTTCCTATGAGTCTATTCCTTACATTGTCTGGATTTTCCTGGTTTAAGTATGTGCCCTGTACTTTCCCTACTATGTTGAATTTTTCTTTCATATTCAATATTAATCATGTTCACTTAGCTGATGTTTATGGTTGGCTCTGTTTCTTTAGGTAAGTTCATGTTTCCTCACCTTTTTGTTTTAAGATAGAGTCTATGTGCTGGCTCTTATGCAGGCATGTTGTACAGACTGGGGTTGCTGTGTTGTTTCTCCCCAGACATTCAGTTACTTTACCTGTGTGATCAAAGTTTTTGTGACCCACTACATACAAGATGACCTTCTTTCCAGCAGTCTTTTCCTGTCAACCAACCCTGACCACTTCCTCCCTAAGCTCCCAGCTCATTTGTATAAGGCCAGAGAGAAGAACTGACATCTCTTGAGCTGTCTGGGTGATTAATGCACCTCTTCTCACTCCCACTGACTCAGGTTGACATCAGTACCCATCCATCCTAGATGAGACCTGATTTTTCTCATCAACTCAGATGTCCTCAGGGGAGGAATTATTTGAAACCAACTTTATCATATTTTTCCATTACAGCATCTTTATGTATGTATTGATGCTACCATGATGATCATTCTTACAAAGGGGAGAAAAAAGGCATTCTGTAATGAGTGAGAAGGGAAGCTTGGTAACAAATGGAAACACTGGCTGACATCTGTCCTATTCTAGCCTCAGGGAAGATGGGGGGAAATCCATCAACAACGAAGTATTTCCTGGAAAGCCTAGTAGAGTGTTCTAATCTTACACCAACATTGCATTGGGGTAGGGCAAATAATTCCCCGAGGAGAACACCAAGGCCCCATGGCAATTCTGAGCTGGTCCATGATGTCAAATGCATTCTGGTCAAATTCCCCACAGCTCTCTCTGTCCCTTGGTCTCTCCTATCCTGTATCTTCTTGGCCGAATCCTTATGCCAAGAGATTTGAGAGAGAAGTGAGAAGATGTGACTGTTTGTAAGTTACTTACTGGCAAGAATAACCATATCCATGCCCCAGAATATACTCATGATCCAGCCCACCATGACAATGGCTGTCAGGATCTGAATGAGTGCTGCGGCGATATTCAACCAGAAGACACAGCACATGTGCCTGTCGGGGAGGTCAGTCCGGGCTCCACATAGCACAGTGAAGGCAGAGACAAAGGTACCTGAGAGAAAAAGAAACTATGAGTAATCCATGTGTAGTACAGATAGTTCTCACTTTACACGAATTTGCACTATGCAAATTTGACTTTACATGAAGAATCCACATTCCAGTTCTGATTTTAAAATTGTAAAAGTATTGAGAGAGACTAATAATGAAGATATTGAAGCTTCCTTGCAAAAAAAAAATAATAATAAATAGATAAAAAAAAATAATAGGAGAAGGTCCCTACTTGCCGGAGCAAATCTTTAGTGTAAATGAAACTGGCCTATTTTATCAAAGAATGGCATCTCAAACCTACATTTCAGTGGAGGAAAAAACTATGCCAGGGCATAAAGATTCAAAAAATAGAGTTACTCTTCTGCTTGGAGGAAATGCATCTGGGACATGCAAATTAAAACCTGTTCTCCTGGACCACTCAGAAAATCCCAGAGCATTGAAAGGAATCAGCAAAGCAACAATTCTGCTAACCCTAAGGCATGGATAACCCTTATCATCGTTGAGCAATGGTTTATATACTGCTTTATTCCTAAAGTTTCCAGAAATTTTGTAATGATAATGACATTTCTTTCAAGACTCTAGTTATTTTGGATAATGTTCCAGGTCACCCTCCCCATATGGATGATTTTAATGAAAATGTAAAAGAGGTCCACCTTCTCTCTAACACTATCTCATTATTACAACCTAGGGATCAGGGAGCAATTGCAAATTTCAAGGCAAATTATTTACATACCACATTTGCCCAAGTAATTGTAGCTTTGGATGCAGTTAAGGACTCAGTATCAAGAGATTTTTGGAAGTCCTATAGTATTTACCATGCAATCTGGAATATTGCTAAGGCAATATTGGGAAGATGTAGCAGAAACACGTATGAAGAGAGTTTGGCAAAAAGTATGCCGCACTTAAGTGTGTAACGAGATTATAAAATTAGCACAAGAATTGGAGCTAGAAGTGGTTGAGAATGATATGGAGGAGTTGATTGAGTTTCATGGAGAACTGTCCTGAAAAAAGATCCCATTGAGCTACTAGCTGCAAAGATTTCAGAAAAAGAAAGGGAGGCTTCAGAACCCAAGGTCGAAGCAAAAAGGTTCACAACAAAACAGCCAGCAGAAGCATTCCATCATTTGGGTGAACTTTTCCCTTGTATTAAAAAGATGGATCCAAATGATTCAAGATTTTTAAAAGTTCAAAGACTAGTTGAGGATAGCATTGCTTGCTACTGTCAGATATACAAAGGAAAAAAAAGAAAGCTAGCCTCTGTCCAAACATCTCTGGATAGTTTCATAAAGAAGTTGCAGCCAACCACCAGTGAAAAAGGCTGGGTGCAGAGGGTGAGGAAGGGGCAACATGCTGCATATATATGTTAACTTTTACTGTACAGTACCTTGCATACTTTATCATTAACTTTACCTTTCATTTTCTAATTCTATTTATTATCATGATACAGTATTTCATTTTAGTGCCTTTTATGATTTGCATAAAGGTATTACTTTGCATATGCTCTTGTTATATGGGCTAAGTGAAGTGGGTGGGTAGGGGCAAATTTGCATTACATAAAAATTGCTTTATGTAGAGGTCAAAGGGTCCACTTATGAAAAGCAAGAACTGTCTATACTTAGGGTGTGACTCCTTCCCCATTGTCATTGCCAGCTAAGTCTAGATTAATTCCTTAAAGTCAGTTAGTCTAAAGCAGTGGTTCTCAACCTTCCTAATGCTGCGACCCTTTAATACTCATATGTGGGTGTATCTGCATGTGGGCGGACCCGCCTGGAGACAGATAGAGGAGCGGTGTCTCAGTACCTAAGACCATCGGAAATATGTGTTTTCCAATGGTCTTAGGCAACCCCTGTGACCTCTGTGAAAGGGTCATTCGACCCCCCAATGGAGTTGTGACCCACAGGTTGAGAACCGCTGGAAAGATAAGTTCGCCTAGTAACACATTTGTTATTAAAATTTGGATTTCTAATATAGACTTATCCAATTTCTATCATTTCGAACATGGTAAATGGGAAGATGAGAGCAGGCTGAACTACATTTGAGAAATTGTGCAAAACTTTTAATGACCCTAAAAGAAGCAGTCACATTTTAAAAACATCAATACCCCTGTGCAGCACGGAATAGTGCAATCTGAAGGACTGAAGTCACACATCACTCAAACAGTGATGGAGAAACTGGTGGTGAGTGTGTATTGAGTATGTAGCATATTAGTAAAGGTGATGAAGAAAAGGAAAAGTAGCATAAACTATATTATTCAAGAAATATATTACTAGAAAATGTGAGCCAGTCACATCATAGGCATGAGGGATGACCAGTGGACAGCCCACGTACACTAGTGGTATCTACAAAATGCTAAATGCTACAGCGAAAAGTTCCCAGTGTATTGGGTGGAACACTCATGGGAAATTCCAATGGGAATATGGACAAGAGTCACACAGGATGAAAAAGCATGGAGAGACTACTCAACAAAGACACTTTTGGTGCAGTGGATAGAGCACTGGGCCTGGAGTCGGGAAGACTTCAGTTCAAATCTAGCTTCAGACACTTAGTAGCTCTGTGACCCTAGACAAATCATTTAACCTCTGACTCAGTTTCCTCATCTGTAAAATGAGAATAATAATAGCACCTACCTCCCAGGGTTGTTGTGGGGATCGAATGAATAATATTTCTAAAGTACTTTGCAAACCTTAAAGTTCTATCTAAATGCTACTGTTCCAGCCTTGGAGTCAAGAAAGTTCAAGTTCAAATCCTGCTTCAGACACTTACTAGCTGTATGACCATGGGCAAATTATTTTAGCTCCCTAAATCTTGTTTTCTTTGTCTGTAAAATGGGGACAATTGTTGTGAGGATCGAATGAGATAATCCATGGAAGGCACTTCACAAACCTGAAAGTACCATATATGCCATTATTAACAAATTATTCCTATATATGATCAGATGATTTTAGATCTCACTAAAGATTGCTACCTCCTTATTAAATTTTTTCTTTTTCATTTTATTTGCTCCATGATATGTGTTTAGTTTTAATTTTGTCCATTTTTGAGCATTTTAAGGGATTTTAAAAGCCAATTTTTCTTAGCATGCTTTTCTTATACATTTCTTATGTCTAATAAAAAGTATTCGTCACAGGACCAGAAAGCTAGAAAGAAGTTTTGAGACGATCTAGTCCAAACCCATCTTTTTATAGAAGAGGAGGTTGAAGCTAAGAGATGCATTGTACTTGGCCAAGGCAGAGCTGGACCTTGAATCTGTGTCTTTTGATACCAGTGCCAATAGCCTTTCCACCACTTCAGAGATGGTTTTAGCCCATTTGCAGGTAAAAACAAGAAACTGTATTTTTTTATCTGTTGATTGAGAGGAAGTCTGACACAGTAGAAAGAGAAGTAGGTTTGGAGTCAGGAGACCTGGGTTGGATTTCCTGTTATGCCTTTTATTAACTATGTCAGCCTGAGTAAGACCCCTCAGCCCTCTGGGTCTGAAGGCAGCATTCCCTGGGCCAGTTATGGAGAATGCGTAGGAATAAGAAATCAGCTGGAGAGGTCTGAAACCCAAGTTTGTCTACTTCATGCTTCTTCCTCGTAAACATTTTTGCTAAAGGTTGGTGTACTTACAGCGGAGACTAGGCACAGCCTGTTCTAACTCTTTGGATTGTGTCCACCATGTCCCAGAATAAGGACCACACCCCCTTCTCATCTTCCTTTTATGTCTTGTCCATCCCCCATTATAATGTAAGCTCTTTGAGGAGAATTTCTTTTCCTCGGGATTTGTATTCCCAATGCTTAGCACACAGTCTGTCACATAGTAAATATTTAAGAAATGCTTCTCGACCCAACTTGCCTTGACCAAATGACCTAGAAACTTAAGGATGGCACAAAGACCATGACCCTTCCCACTGCTGCTTCATGTTGATGAGGGTCTTGTACCCTGGTAGAAGGTGAGGGCATACCCACACACACACATATCCCATTCCTCTTTTCCTCCAAGTTTGGTATTTATTGTGTAAAGGCAAAAATGAGAACTCTTCAACCAAAGCAATTTTTGTAAGACTTTTTGGGAGTCCTTCAAGCCATGTAGTCAGGAAAACATGGGTTCAAGCTCTACCCCAGGCATATATGTGTGACCCTATTACTTAGTTTCTCAGTGTTTTGTTGTTGTTGTTGTTGAGTCATTTTTCAGTTACATCCTAATCTTCATGAACCCACTTGGGGTTTTCTTGGCAAAGATACCAGAGTGGTTTGCCATTTCCTTCTCCAGTTCATTTTACACTTGAGGAAACTGAGGCAAACAGGATTAAGTGACTTGCCCAGAGTCATACAACTGATAAATGTCTGAGGCTGGATATGAACTCAAGTCTTCCTGACTCCAAGGCCAACAATCTGTCATCTGTGTCACCTAGATGCCTTCTCAATGGTTTAGGCAACTCTATGTGCGGAGAAGGTATAGATCTGTATAAGCAGAGGGAGTTTGCTTGTTCTAAATTCCTTATACCAAGGAAATCATAGTCTATTTCTCCTCCTCCTTCCTCTCCTTATGTGGGGGCATAATTTATTTCTGAAAAAGGCAAGAACAATTAAGTTGAGGTCCTGCATAAACTCAGCACCTACTGAATACCTAGCAAGACATGATTTGATGGCTAGAATTTTATATCAGAAGTTCTCTTTCTTTCATGGAGTGACAGATGACAAATTCTCACACTACAAATACAGACCTCAAAATATCCTGCAGAACTCCACAAAATAAGCTGTCCTGGAACCTCACCATGATCACAGACTGAACTGCTGCTTGCAATTTCCTGAACTTAACACTGACTCATAAAAACTGAAGAACAACATTTTGAATAGATATCACCATCTCAGAGACTCATATTATGCAAGCTACATGGAATGAAGAGCTTTGAAAATACAGCGACTTGTCCAAAGAGATCAAAATCACAGGAAAATAGGACAAAGTCTGTATCATCTTGTCCTGTCTGCTCCTAGAATTATGTCAGGGATATTTTAAGTGAGCCTACAGAAGATGAGTGTACACCCTAATACTTTTATTCAGCTACAAAAAGCAGTTATTTATCAGTCTATGCAAGAGTCTTTAGAATATTGAATATAAAGGAAAAATAGTAGCATAACTACATGTCTCAGGATAATTACTATTTGAATAACATGGGGAAAGAGGAAGAAGAAGGAAGGAAGGAAACGAACATTTATTAAGCATTTACTATATGTCAGGCATTGTGCTAAGCACTGGGGATACAAATACAGGTAAAAAGACACATATTCTCTGGCCTCAGTGAGCTTGCATTCTAATGTGGGAAGAGAACACACAAAAGGAAGTTACAAATTGGGAGTAGTTTGGGAAATGAAGGTCCTCATCTGCTCCTGTTTGCAGATGAAGTTGTGCTGTTTGCTTCAGACCCTGGAATACTGCCAAGCCTCTTAGCTAAGATCTATAACTACTCAAAAGAGTTTGGCTTAACTATCCACACAGGAAAAATCAAGTGGATGCAGAATGGCTATTGTCTAGACTATGTTATGTAATATTATATATAACACACAATGTATTATTATACCTCTTATTATATTACATATAATAGTATATGTAACATGTTATTATGTACACAAATATTATACATGGTTATATGTAATATTATGCATAACATGCAAATATATGTAAAAAGCTCCAGGATAAGAAAATAGTACAGACATGTTTTTGAAGATATATGTGTGTGTGCATATACGTAGGCAAACAATGTAAACACACACGCACATATTGGACAGATACTGACTGCCGATAGATGGGCCCAGAACGAAACAGGAGGAGGAGAGCCATCTACATGGCTTCTGGGAAACTGCAAAGTTCTCTTAATGATCCCAAAGTTCTCCCTGAAAAAAGGTTCCTATTTTTAATATCAATATTCACCTACTGTGGCAGGGGCATGCTGAAGCCAGCTCAAGGCTCCCAAGCTGATTGTTAAATTTTAATGCGAGCATTTTGTTGCTGTTGAATTGTGTCTGTCTCTATGGAAGTCTATGAATTTTGGTTTATTTGTTTGTTTTTTGGCAAAGATATTGGAGTGGTTTACCATTTTTTTTCTCTGGTGTATCCCTATTTTACAGACAAGGAACTGGGGCAAATAGGGGTTAAGTGACTTGTCCAGGGTCACACAGTTAGGAAGTGTCTAAGGCCGGATTTGAACTCAGATCTTCCTGACTCCAGACCCTGTGCCCTCGTCATTGTACCACCCAGCTACTACTGAGCATTTACACCTTAGAAATCAACAAATGCTACATATCAGGGCTGGATTTATTGTTTTGTCAATTGTCTGGATGTAAAAAAGCAATGGACAAAATGTTAATAAAGCAAATTAAACTTTAAAAAATGTGTCACGTGTACATTTTCCCCCTAGAGAACTAATTGTTAAACATTTACTAGTAACCACCTGAATATTATTCTACTTCAGTCTCCAAAGAATTCATCCAGAGGGTACTGGAGTGTGGGCAAATGATGGGTGTGAAGAGATTGTAACACCTTCCAGTAAAGGAATCACAAAGGAGACTGGGAGTGAAGGATGTTACCAAGAGAGAAAAATGGTGATGGGCTTGACGTTGGACAAGAGCAAGGGACAGCAGGTAGAGAGCCTGCGTTCTCTGTTGTGTCCTCTCGATGCTGAAAGCAGGAAAGGATCCCAGCACGTTGGATAATCAATTTGCTGCCCTATGTGGCAAACTGATATGAAGACATGGACAAGTGTCACAAAGCATGGGCAACCCACAAATAAACATTTATTGGGATAGCTAGGCGGCACAGATCCTGAAGTCAGGAGGACCCGAGGTCAAATCCAGCCTCAAACACTTACTAGCTGTGTGACCCTGGGCAAGTCACTTAACCCCGATGGCCTAAAAACCCCCAGAAAACATTTCTTAAGTCTCTACTAAAGTGCCAGGCACTGTGCTAAATGCTGGAGAACCAAAGAGGGGAAAAAGACAGAAGACAGTCTCTTCTTTCAAGGAGCTCACAGTCTAATGCTTGAGACAACACACAAAGAAGCTATAAATAAATACATAAAAATAGATGAATGAATGAATGAATAAATGAACAAACAAAAAAACAAACAAATAAATGGACTAAGTTTTGTAGGAGCTACATAGAAGTAAATTAAGATGTTCATGGCCTCAAGGACTTAGAACCTAGCTAGAGAGACACATATAGCAAAAAATTATACATTTAGAGCTGGAAGGAGACTCTAATTAGCCCATTTTACAGGTGAGGAACTAGAGTCCAGTGAGGCAGCATTTGAACCTAGGGCTTCCCAGTTCCACGACCTGCTTGCTCTCTGGCCACTACTGCCTCTCAGGTACATCACACATGCATAGTCATTTATATTTCAAATATCTGGCAACTGTGAACGTTTTACTCAGGCCGAAGTTTGGCACTACATTATTTATGGAGAAGGGGTTTATTAAGCAAATTAATAGTGTTAGTAATTACTTTAACCTACAAAGAGCCACCGGATTTGAAGGATTTTAACACATTGTTTCCTTTCATGTGGATGCTCCTAATTTCAACTGTCTTAGCTATTCATTAAAGCAGAGCCATCCTGACCCCTGGCTGTTAATAGTTCAGTAATGAGTGACAATGTACTTGAAAATAATAAAACCACATTTCTTCTAAAATGTGCTAGAACTCTGACTTGTCACAAATTCTGATGGTTTCCCTCCCCAGTTAATCAGTGCTGAGTTATCAAGGCCTGACTGCCCAGGATAAGAAAGGTGCCAAGGCCTTCTTACTACTGTTTTTGAGCTAATACTAAAAATGGTCTATATTTCTGTGGCACTTTAAAGTTTGCAAAGCTCTTTCTTCACACTATCCATGGCAGGGAGAGGAGGTAATTAGTTCAGTTTTACAAAGGAGACAACTGAGGCAGACAGGTGAAATAACTTTCCTGTGACCTAATGGATGTCAGAGATGTCATTTGAGCTGAAGTAGTCTTGTTCTGAAATACAGGACTCTGGATACTGCCTCATGTTGGCATTCTCTATTAGGTAGCACAGTGGATAGACTGCCAGGCTTGGAGTCAGGAAAACTCATCTTCAGGAGCTCAAATCTGACCCCAGACATTTCTTAGCTGTGTGACCCTGGGCAAGTCACTTAAGCCTATTTGCCTCAGTTTCCTCATCTGTAAAATGAGCTGGAGAAGGGTATGACGAATCACCCCAGCATTTTTAAGAAAACCCCAAATGGGGTCACAAAGAGTTAGACACAACTGAAACAACTGAATAGCAACAACAAAAGCTGTGTGACCCTGGGCAAATAAATCATTTCACCTCTGCCCACCTCTGTTTCCTTGGCTGTAAAATGGGTATAATAACATCTTGCTGGGTTGTCATGCAGATCAAATCCAATAACATTTGTAAAATGCTTAGCTCAGTACCTGGTACCTCGTAGGCATCTACAATTCTTGCTTCCTTCCTCCCAAAGAGATCAGAGTAGCTGGAGCATGGAGGAGAACTAAGACTAAAATGGTGGGAAGGAGTGATGAGGTCATGAAGATCTTCAAAAGTCAAACAGTGGGTTGTGTAGAAAGTTAATGACTCAGAAGGTAGAAAGAGAAATTCAGACCCCAGGAAGCCCTGGACAGAAAAGCTGAGCTGGAAGCCCTTTGAGAGAAGAGGTGTGGGTTTGGCTCTGAAAGGCGTGTGACTCGGCCAAACTGCCAGTCCGATCCTGCCATCTTCAGGACTGATGGTCGTTTTTTATTTTTGCCTTTTCCCAGAAGAGAAGCCTCATCACCTGACATTGGGTTGAGAGAAGAAAGTAGACAGGATGAAGGAAAGAGATATTTGCAAATGAAAGCGTCTGCTTCTTCCTGGAGGACAAAACAATTCTCAGTTCCTCCAATGGAAAAAAAAAAAAACCTATTTTGCCTGGATGGAGAGGCTGATTGTTGTTGGTAATTAATTTTAATGGCTCAGGGCTTTGCATCAACCGTCCCTCTGCTGATTAGTCCATCTTCTCCCTTCAAGTGTGCCATTGCCGACATCATGGCTTTGCTATTTAAACTGTTATTAAAGTTATACCACTTTACCTTCTCTGGGCCCCAGTTCTGTCATATGTAAGACAAGGAGGCAGCTAGATGGTACAGTGGATAGAGTGCCAGCCCTAGAGTCAGGAGGACCTGAACTCAAATCTAGCCTCCAACATTTATTAGCTGTGTGACCCTGGGCAAGTCACTTAACCCAGTTTGCCTCAGTTTCCTCATCTGTAAAATGAGCTGGAGGGAAATAACAAACCACTTCAGTGTCTTTGCCAAGAAAACCCCAAATGGGGTCACAAAGAATTGGACACAATTGAAATAACTGAACAAACAACAAAGACAAGGGAGTTGGATGAGATTATAGATCTGGGGTTAGAAAGGACCACAGGGATCACCAATTCCAATCCTTTCTTTTACAGATAGGGAAATTAGGGTTCATAGAGGTTAACTGACATGCCCAAGGTCATACAGGTAGTAACAGGACTGATCTATATCTTGCCACTGGACCCAGATGGCTCTGGAGGACAAAGTGAGGCTGGTGACTTAGCACAACCCTCCCTCCCTTAAACCCTCTTCACTTGCACGTCACAGCATCACCTCCCTGACATCATGGTTCTCTTCCAGAATGAAGGATAAATAGCAAATGATAGCCCCGCCCCCACTCCATCGAACCCTTCCTGGAATAAACAAATACAGTCTTCCAGTGAATTCAGCATTTCCTCCCTTTCCTTTGATCCACTTAACTCCCCAGAAAAAAGTGGAAAAGATCATGTTCCTTCATCAGTCTATCAGGACCAAGGTTGGTCACTGCAATACATCTGAATTTGGGCATCTTTTATTGTTATTTTCACATATATGATTGCAGTCACTATCACAGAGGCAGCTAGGTAGCAAAGAGGATAAAACACTGGACTTCGAGTCAGGAAGATCTGAGTTCAAATCCTGTCTCAGACACGTACTAGCCATATGACTCTGGTCAAGTCACTGAATTTCTATTGGCCTCAGTTTCCTCAGCTGTAAAATGGGAATCATAATAGTACCTATCTCCCAAGGTTGTTGTGAGGATCAAATGAGAAACTGTTTGTAAAGTATATAGTACAATGACTGGCACATAGTAGGTGTTTAATTAGTGCTTGTTCCCATTTCCGTAGTCATTGTGTGTTTTGTTCTCCCGGTTCTGATTCATTTCATTTTGCTTTGAGTCAGACAAGTCTTCCCACCAACATGACCTTTTTGCTCAAGGTACAGACAGGTAGTTAGGCAAACAGAGACAGTGGTGGTTATTTTCTCCTTGGAAAAAGTCTGCTTCTGTTTCCTGTGGATTTCCAAGAGTATCTGACAGCCTTAAGAAATTCCTCTGGGAGGATTTACAAAGAGAAACAAACACCTGACTAATATTCCATTAATGTGTAGACCGGAATTAAAAACTCAGGGGATGTGTGCTCAAAGACAAATCCTGCTTTGTTGGAACATTGCTGAGATCCCTGGGCAAATAGGAAAGCTCTTGGGCTGACGATGAACCCCAGCATTAGCTAGCCAATCAATCATTCAGTCAATCAACAACCTACTGTGTGCCAGGCACAGCGCTAGACACTGGAGGTACAAAGACTAAAGTGAAATGGTCCTTATATAAAAGGAAACGATATATGGATATATAAGTATGGGAGGGGAAAGGGGAATGTCCAGTAAATAAGGCACTGATCTTCTGAGCATGTGTGGGTGTTGTCTGATTCTTACCTCTCCACTTAATGTGTATTAAACAGGCATTTTGGTCGGCTGCTTAGGTGGAATGGCATATATAGAAAAGGCTACAATGGAGAAATTCTCTCTTTGCTCACTGTTGGCCATAAGGCGCTAAAGACAACTTACTGAATTCTGGAGGACGGGGGAAGGGAGGAACAGGATCCTTCCCCTCACCAGACAGGCTGGTGATCACTGGGGTCCTGGGCAAGCTTGTATCTGGGAAAGGGCTGCCCACTCTTGGTGTTTTCATTCCTTTGGTACAGGGCATTGTGAAATCTCCTGAATTCAGGAAAGTCAAAGGAAAGAATACACCAATAGGAGAAGCCCTGTCCCAGACACAGGCTGGCCTAGGAGACCATATGTTCACTGATGGTAGGAAGGGCACTCCCACTCCCTGTTAACCCTCAGGAGCTCAGAGAATCATCTTTATACCTCAGTGGCCAGCAGGAAGGAAAGAGAGAGCTTCTCTCTTGTAGTCATTTAGAAACACACTCAGTTATGTATCAATAGCCAACTAAAAAGTTCCCCCTTCACCCTCCGGGAAGTAGGTAGGAAATAGTCACAGAATGCCTAATGCACATCCTGAAGACTAGACCCTCATTGGCCAGTCTCTCCATTAGAAGCATACACACACACACACACACACACACACACACACACACACACACACACACACACATACATACACACTTCTATCTCTCTATCTCTCTATCTCTACATATACATACACATACATATGACAATGCCATTTTAAGAGGTGCCAGCAGCTAAGGGAGGGTTTCATATTACATTCAATAATGCAAGTTTTATGCCATCATTCTAACAGCTGACATTGGTATAAAGCTCCAAAGCACTTTCCTTGCAACATCTCGAGGAGGTAGATAATCAGATAAACTCAGAGTGGTTAAGGGACTTAACTGGGTTCAGATAAAGTCAGAGCTGGGACACTGTTCCCACCACTATGCTGCATATTACCTCCCAGAATCTGGAAAATGGTCTCATTTCTCGAAATAAATGTTTTAGTTTAAGCGGCCCTGGGCTGAACATTAGGAATTAATGGTAAAGCCAATCAACCCATCACTTAATCAACTAATCAATCAAGATGTATTCTCTGAGTGATTGCTAAGGGGCCAGCACCTTCTAGACTTCAAACCACATAGATTTCTCCTCTTACAAATCCCACCTCTTTCACCTGAGCAGGTATAAAATGGATCCCTTTTGATTCTGAACCTTTGGCACAACCAACCTTATCTTTAAGCCCTCTCTTGGTGGCTGGTAAGCATCTCTGTCCCATGGGCCATCCCGTCTAACTCTGCCCAAGATGCTGCAAGAAGAAATATAGTATTTCACAGCCAACTTCCTTTGTGAAAGAGCACCTGGGGACTAGTTAGTGCTTGTGGACAAACCTAAGGACCCTCAGGGAGCTTCTGGGGGATTATTTCCCCCACCCACCTCTCATCAGAGTGCTGCTGGATGATGTCATTACTGCCCAGCTGGGCAGCCAGGAGGAATGACACTGACCTGAATCCCACTCTTGGAACCAACAGGACTCTGTAACTTGAAAATCATCAAATAAAGCTGTTATTTTATAGAAGGAGAAACAGGCAAACAGACCCAGACTACACCCAGGGTGTAGTAGGAAGGACGCTGGATTTTCAGAGGACCTGGGATTGGATCCTGACTCTCTAGATTTGGAAGGAGAAGACTGGGGTTTGACTCTTGACCCTGCTATTTACTATCTAAGTGATCTTGAACAAGTGACAGAAATAATAAGCCTCAGTTTCTTCATTTGTAAAACAAAAAAAAGGTTTAACTAGATGATCTCTAAAGTCTTGTCCAGTCCTATATGCATCCTCTAATCCTATGCTCTTTGAGTTTATCATTTTCTGTGTGACCTTGGGCAAGCCACAACCTCTCTGGACATCCCTTCCCTCATCTGTAAAATGGGGAAGGAGGAGAAGGAGTGGATTGGATAACCTGGTACAGTTCTGATAAAGTGTTGAAAGAATGCTGATTCTAGAGTCAAAAGACTTGGGTTCAGAGGCAGCTAGGTAGTGCAGTGAATAGAGCACCAGCCCTGGAGTCAGGAGGACCTGAATTAAAATATGGCCTCAGACACTTAGCATAAAACTAGCCGTGTGACTTTGGGCAAGTCACTTAACCTCAATTGCCCTACCTTCTCCCCTCCAAAGAGCAAAAATTAAAAAAAAAAAAAAGACTTGGGTTCAAGTCTACCTCGGATTCCATATGCCTGTGTGTTCTTGGAATGCTAGGGGTGTGTTGGGGCTGACTTGAGAAAGCTGATGATTAAATTTTCAAGGTGAGAATTTAATCTCAGAAATCAACAAATGCTACAAATCAGGCTTTAATGTATGGTTTGATTGATTGTCTAAACTAAAGAAAATGATGGAGAAAATGTTGATAATTGAACATTAAGCTTGTATGTCAGCATTTTTTGTTCTTTTGGAAAACCAGTTAAGCATTTACCAGCACATTCCCAGAAAATACGCTAAAGGGTCTTTTTCTTTTTGGTTGGCACACCTTCCTCAGCCATGGCTGGTGGGTAAGGATGAGGTATCCCTGATATAAAGATTAAGTTGGGAGAGCTCTAAATTCCACTCCAAATGGATCACTGGAAGACATTCCAGGTACAGTAGTCTAGGGAGCTAATTCCACAATGAGTTTTGTTGTTCAGTCACATCCGACTCTCTGTGACCTCATTTTGGGGTTCCCTTGGCAAAGATACTGGAGTTGTTTGCCATTTCCTTCTCCAGTTCATTTTACAGATGAGGAAACTGAGGCAAACTGGGTTAGGGTCACACAGAGAGTAAGTGTCTGAGGTCACATTTGAACTCATGATGATGAGTCTTGCTGATTCTAAGCCCAGTGCTCTATCCACTGCACCACCTAGCTGCCCCAGAGAGAAAGTTGTGATTGAATAAATATAGACTAAGGCCAGGTAGGTGATACAGCAATAGAGAGCTAAAAAGAATAAATCAAATGTACATATTCTAATTGGCCCTAAGGACTAGAATTAAGTTATAAAAGCTTTTACTGCTGTTCCTTCTCTCCCCTCCTCATTTATTTTTACAGTTTACCTCTATTGCTTTGTAGTAAATAAAATCCCCCATTAAAATTAATTTTGTTGTCCTATCATTAGGGTGCAGAGGGAAGGGGAAGAGACTGAAGGAAGCTTTGTTGTTCTTATTCCTATAAGAGTCCTCAGTGGTAGGAGACCCAAGAACACTAGAAGTGGTGATTCCCAAAATCCAAGCAGCAGCGTTGTGGGTTGGCTTCTTTGACAGTGAAATTAGTGTCATAGGATTATTGCATTTAGGGCTGAAAGGGACATCAGAGTCATCTAAGTAAACTCATTTTACAAATAAGGAAATGGAGTCCTAAATGTTTAGTGATTTTCTCAGGGTCACATAGGAAATAAATAGTAGGTGTAGGCTTTGAATTCCAGTCTTCTGGTTACAAATCTCGTGTTCATTACATTATTCCACACATGACACTTTATAATGTGCTCAAGTGTTACTGTAGACAGAGTGGACCTGGAGTCAAGATGGCCTGAGTTCAAATATGGCCTCAGTCACTTATTAGCTGTCTGCCTCAGTCTCTTCATCTGCTAAATGAGGCAATAGTAGCACCTCCCTCCCAGAGTTGTTGGAATGAGATAAAAATGAGATAACATTTATAAAGAATTTTGTAAACCTTAATATATATAAATGATAGCTATTATTAATTCGAGATGGGATGCTGAAATGGACCCTCTGTTATTGGGTCCAGGTCTTTCTGGAACCACACAAACAAGTAAACAATGAACATTCACATGAAGTAAGGAAATGATACTTGAAATTAACATGTTAATTCCAGTCCTACTGGGGTCTCTGCTGGCCAGAAGTGACTACAGCCATACCAGTCCCACTCATCTCATTTTCAAATCCTAGCTTTGGCCAGATGGGGATGATTTGTACACGCTTTTAAAGGAAGATGTAGGGAAGAAAGCTGTTCCTTCTTGTTCAGAAGCCAGCGACTCTAATCCCTGGGGGATTTTTGGAGTCGGTATGAAATTCACTTAGATGTTTATGCAACAAAAAGAGAAGAAAGGAAGCAACCTAAGACAAGCCCGTGACCCAGCTTCCCCCGTGACTGGAGTCTTGCCACTGGGGAGGAGTGGAGAGATTGAGTCAAACACAGTGAGTGTTGAGGCAGGGTGCCCAGGTGCTTCCCGTCTGGCAGATGGCCTCCCTGTAGGGCTGGCAGACATACCTGCTCCTTCCTGGCATGATCCCCGTTAGGGAGGCCCTGTGTCTGTGCTTCCAGTACCAATGGCAGCTTTCCACCTGAGCTCAGCAGGAATGGAGCTTAAAACAGTTTTCTTTGAGTACTTCTTCATGTTACTGTCTCTACACCTGGGCGCTTAATGCTTTTTGTTAGTTTTGTTGGGCTTCAAGTCTACCATTTATTTTGAATTATCTTATTTTTTAAGACAAAATTTTTACTGATGTTTTTTAAAATATTGCCATTATTACTTAAGGCCTCCACCCCAAGTAGAACCCTTCCTTGTAAAAAGAAATATACTAAGTAAAACAAACCAAAGATTGCTTACATCTAATAATGTATGCCTCATTCCAGACCTTCAGGCCACCACCACTCTGCCAAGAGAAGGGAGGCATGTTTTCACTCTGTCACTGTTAGTCCCTTGCAATCTAGATTGGGCATTACCTTCATCAGAATTCTAATGTGTTTCAAGGGCCTACTAGACTTTTTAGAAAGCAGAAGGAAGACCACATTACACAGTCAGTATGGAGGTGGCCCAACTATTACAAAAATACTGGAATTCACTGACCAAGAACGTGCATGGTAGGAAGGTAGGTGCTAGAGGTAAGCCAAAATTTGGAGACTGCATCATTTACTCCTTTCTAACAATTTATAGGTACTTGACTTGAATTCCTAGCAGAGATAATTCCAATGGCTCCCAAGTAGTGCTTAATTCAAGGGGGGAAAAATAGGAGAGCAAAGACATTAATCATGTTGTTGAGTCTTTTCAGTTGTCTCTACTCTTTGTGACCTTGTTTGAGGTTTTCTTGGTAGAAATCCTGGATTAGTTTGCCATTTCTTTCTCCAGCTCATTGTACAGATGAGGAAATGAGGTAAAGAGGGTTAAGTGACTTGCCCAGGGTCACACAGCTAGTACGTGTCCGAGGTAAGATTTGAACTCAGGAAGATAAGTCTTCCTGATTCTAGGCCCAGGACTCTATCCATTCTATCCATTGTACCACCTAGCTGCCCTATTAACCATGTTACCATTCACCACTCCTGTGGTTGCTAAGACAACTGTCTTAACTAGTAGGTGTTGCTATCACAAAGAGAAAATTCTATATTACAATGGCCAGTGACTCCCTGCTAAATGGTACAGATACCTGGTATGGCTATGTAAGAGGTGTGCTATCTTACTAGAGTATGTATCCAAAGTCAATGGACATCCTGTCTGAAACAACTACTAATTTCTAGGCCTTCATTGTATGAAGTTTGTCAGGAGGAACATGGAAAAAATCTGCAGGGACCATCAAACCCTGGGAAGGAAGCTGAAAGATCTGGGGAATGGAAGAGCAGATGGTACCTTCATCTCTTTTTCCTACTGAAGGTCAAGACTTTGGAAAAGAAATGCAATATTAAATGAACAGCTGGTTATATAGATGGTGTTAGAAGATGAGATTTATTTTTCTGGACCATAGCTTAAAAATGATGGGCTCCTGGCCAGGGACAGAGTGACTGAGTACATCTCTTGAGGACGGGGAAGGACGTGTTTGGCTGAAAACTTGTCCATCCTAGCAAACCTTTCAACTGCAAATGGAAGTAGAGAAAGAAAACATCCCGATAAAATTGCTAAATTGGCTGCTAAAATGGACATCTGTTGTGATAGGGAAAAAAATATCAGTGGGGAAGGTGCTCAGGCATTCACTCAGGAAATCACTGAGGAGAAATTGAAGATAATACTTACAGTTTCAATGCAGCTAGGAATTGCAGTGGATAGAGTGCCAGGCCTGAATTCAGAAAGATTCATCTCCTTAAGTTCAAATCTGGTCTTGGACACTTACTAGCTGTGTGACCTTGGACAAGTCACTTAACCCTGTTTGCGTCAGTTCCCTCATCTATAAAATGAGCTGGAGAAGGAAATGGCAAACCACTCCAGTATCTCTGCCCAGAAAACCCCAAATGGGATCATGAAAAGTGAGACACGGAACAACAAGTATCCAGGCTTGTTTAGATAAAGTAAACTTTTGGTTTTAGCGTAAGAAAGTAAATAGTCCTCAGAGTTTTCACAAAGATACAGTCCAATAAACAGACTTAGGGATTTGGTCAACTCACCTGTGGAAATATTCTTGAAATTTGAATTTGCTCCCCTAGAACCTGCTTTTAATCATACCCATCCAATGATGGTCCAATCTATGCTACATCACCCAAGATTACATGGTGGTCAATATTTGATGTTCCTACTTCCTCACCTCCTACTTCACGCTCAGTCCTTTTTAGCCTGACTGTCATTCTACTAGTCTACTAAAGCTGGTCTCTCAAAGGTCACCTTAACCACACACTCAACAGTTTTTCTCTGAATCTTATCTTTGGCTGTCCCGCTATATCTGACAGTGTTTGCTACACCTCCCTTTGTCTACCATGATGCTGCATTCTCCTTACTCTCCTTCCACCCATTTTACTGCTCCCTTTTTGTGCCTTTATTGGATAATTTTCCTCCTGCTCCCTCCTTTTCTAGCCTCCTCTTTATCCCAAGCAGCTAGCTGGCTCAATGGTGAGAATGCTGTACCTGGACTTATGAAGTCCCAAGTTCAAATCTGGCCTCAGACACTTACTAGCTGTTTGACGTTAGGCAGGCTGCCTTGGTTTCCTTATTTCAAAATAGGAATAAAAATAGGGTTGTGGTGAGGCTAAAATGAAATAATATTTATAAAGTGCCCTACAGACCTTATAATGCCATATATAACCACTAGCTATAATTATTGTTATATACCCTTGCCCTTGAGAATCTCATCTTGCCCTATGACTTCAACAGTCATCTCTATGAAGATGAATCCCACATCTACATATTCTGAAGATGATTCAGGTTTTTCTACTTCTCTGTGTTCCCTTTGTCAGAAATGTCTCTTCTTTTCCCATGCTGAACAGACATCTAAAGTGGTGGAGAGATTCTAATGTTAGAGTTGTCAAGATCGATTTTGAGTCCTAGGTCGGTGTGGCCCAGGGCAAATCACTGAACATCTCTGACGCCCAGTTTTCTGCTCTATAAAATCAGGATATAGATCATTCTACTACCTATTTCTAGGGGTGTTTTGAAAAAATGACCTTTGAAACCTCTAAAGAACTATGTAAAAGTGAGTTAGATCAAGTTCAAATAATTGAGGTCTTTCTTGACCGTTCCCTAGCTAGAACTGATCTCTTCCTCATATGATATTGAAGCACTTTGCCCCTAATATGTACTTTTCATAGTCTAATTTGCATGGTGCTCATTTGCATTCATGTTTTAAATAGACAATAAGCCCTCTCAGGCAACAACCATGGTGTAAAGATCTTTCTTTTTTTTTTTGTAATGAATTTTCTATTTCCCATAATTTTCTATCTCCCATTTCTACCTCCCATCTATCATAGAGCTAAGTACATAGTAGGTGCTTAATTTATGTTTGTTAAATGAATGGCAGGCAACTAATTGGTACAGTAGATAGAGGGCAGGGCCTGATCAGTCAGGAAAGACTTCTCTTCCTAAGTTCAAATCCAGCCTCAGACACTTACTAGCTATGTGATCCTGGGCAAGTCACTTAACTCTGCTTACCTCAGTTTCCTCATCGGTAAAATGAATTGGAGAAGGAAATGGCAAACTATTCCAGTATCTTTGCCAAGAAAACCCTAGAATGGCCTTGAAAAATGAGACACCACTGAAACAACTCAACAACAACAAAATGAGTGGCAGTGATTGGGATCTTGAACGATCTAGATATCTGGAAGTTTCATTCAACAAGATCCAGAGCATCTGACAAATTTTTCACTTGTCTTGTTATCAGTGTTATCTTTTAAAAGGTAGAGAAAGTGACAGTGTGAATTGCAACTCTGGACTTGATGCTAACTAAGAAATAGGAATTGAATGGGGAAGAGATAGAAACTTTGGAACAAAGGGCTACTACCATCTTTGCACTGATGACAGCCAAGAAAGAGACTTGGTCATGTACGCTCCTTAGGTTTTAAAATACATCTCAAAAAGTTTAACGAAAAGATGGGAGTGAACAAGTCCAAGGCCTGGGATTCTAAAGAGAAGATGACTCAAAAGAGAGGGGAAGTTCATAGAAAGGAAATTCTAACAAGAGAGTTTAAAATGATCCAGTGAGGAAGAAAGAAGTAGGCGATAGGGAAATAGGTTTACATAGCAGCCCAGGGCTTTTTGAATCTTATAAGAATGTAGTCAAAAGGACATATGCAAAAGATGGAAGGAATAGAATATAGCCAAAGATGACTACAAAAAAAGACGGAACGAGCTCTAAGATTGTGTCAGAAAGGCTAAAGTCTAGAATGAGCTAAGGCTTACCAAAAAAAGTTAAGGACAGTAAGAAAGATATTTAAAAGCATATTCAAAGCAAGATAGAAGAACACAGAAAGAATAGCCCTCCCCACCCCCTCAATTCGGTCAAATAGTATCATTTTAGCAGATGATGGAGAAAACCTTAACTAAAATCCCACATTAAAGCCTCATTATGCTATGGGATGGCCTTGAATTCTCAATGTAGTTCAGTAAACATTTGCCAAATGTATTCAAAACATCATGGGATACAAAAGTAAAAAATTATATAGTCTCTGTACTAGGTAAGTTTGTATTCTAGTTAGAGTGATAAAACATGGAGACAGGTAAATATAATACAAGATAGAGTATGACAGATGGGCCTCTTGTACTGATGTTGAAGTCATTCTTAAAATGAAGAAAGCAGAAAGAGAACCATGTCAGAGTTCTTCGTGGCAGAGAAGTGTGGTACTGATCTGACCTGATGGTCTTAGGAATTGTTGTTTGCATATCTTTGCATTTCCCTGTGCAACACCAGTGGATGTCACTTTGGTGAGAGAGTTGGCCAGTCAGTCCTTAATTCTTTGCTCTCTCTTCCCTGCTGGATAAAGGCGAAGCTGAATTATTTCCCAAGTCTTCCCTATCTCTTTCCTGGAGAGGGGGATTGGAGATAGGGAGAAGGAGGTTAGGGTATGAACTTCTCTTTAGTCACTGCCCTCTCCTCCCTACTCCCTTTCTCTCTGGAGATTTAATACACACACTCTGTTACAGTAATTAAAGTTGCTTTTTTAGCCTAAGAGAAATACAATGGCCTTTATCCACATTGTTCTTCTTTCTGTTTTGTGGAATATACATACATACATACATACATACATATATATACATGTATGTACATATATGTACGTATATTGTGCATATGTGTGTATATGTATATGACAAAAAGTTATTAATGGAATCACAATCACCCAGAGCCCCCAGTTAGGAAGATTCCATATATTCAAACAGAAGTTTGGCTCTTCGTCCTAATTTAAATTTTTGTTTATCTCCAACAAACCCCCAGCCACTTTGACATTTGAGGCAAAAACCAGTATACAGGAAATTTTTATGTAAAAGAAACAGTGTCCGTTCCTGGACAGGCACAGGGAAGGAAAGTTAGGCAAAGGAACTTCCCTTAGTCCTTGAAGAGGCAGGTATAATCAGCAGCTGCAGCCCCAGTCATCTGCTCCAAGATGGCCAACCTCTCCCACAGCTCATTTATCCTTCCCCTTCCCCTTTTACCTGTTGCCCCTCTGTCACTAATTCTTTCTGGCCCTGGCAGGGATGGGGATGCCATCTTCCCTCTGCTGCTGCCCAGTTCCTGAAGCCTCTAGGTCCTTCTTTTCAATATCTTAAAGACTGTGCACATCTTCAAAGCAAGACTCAAATCGACCTGACCTTCTGGTTTAAAGAACTTGACAGTCCCAAATTGCTTTTGGGACTAAGAGGGACTGCTTGTCCCTCTGAGCTATAAATACCAGGATGCAAGTCACTTTTCAAAGTCTATTACATCAGTATTTCTGGAGAGGAGAGAACATGGAAAGAATGTTGAATTTAGAGTCAGGTAAGCTGGGTCCAAAACCCACTTCTGTTACCTACTACTGTGTGATATTGGTAAAGTCACTTTCCTTTCCTGAGCCTGTTTCCTCATTTAGAAAAATAATCAGTTGGACGAGATAATTTCTAGGGTCCCTTCCTGTTGCAAATCTTATTTTCATTGAAACAAACGGTGCCAAGTTAGCCTCTTATCTTTTCATGACAGGGAATATTATAAACACAGTGTATCTGGATTTCAGCAAGACATTTGGCAAAGTCTCTGCTGACGTATTTGTGGATAAAATGGAGAGAGGTGAACGGGATGATAGAATCAAGGGAATCCAGAGCTGACTGAGTAACTATATCCAAAGAGTTCATTTAGTAGATTGTTGTCAACCTGAGAGGTATACTTTCTTCAGTCTTGTCCTGTTCAACATTTTTATTAAGGACTTGAATGAAGGTATGTTTATCAAGATGTAAATGGAAGAAGGGTGGCAGAACTAATATACTAGTATACTAATATAATAACAATAACTAACACATATATGTTAACATATAACATATATGTTATAATTATAATTATATATCACATATTATATATACATATATATTATATATATATATATATAGTATCTACTACCTGCCAGGCACTGTGCTAAGTGCTTTACAATTATCATCTCGTTTGATCCTCACAACAAACCTGAGCGATAGGTTATTATCCCAATTTTACAGATAAGGAAACTAAGGTAAAAAGAGGTTAAGTGACTTGCCCAGGGTCACATAGCTAGTAAGTGTTGGAAATAGGATTTGAATACAATTGGTATCTAAAAAGAGATGGTGACAGGCTTGAACAAAGTGCTGAATGTAACCTGACAAAATGTAATAAGAATAAATATAAAACCCTGTATACTTCTAATACTTCTAATACTAAGACATATTGGTCATTC
Organism: Pseudochirops corinnae; assembly: GCA_028646515.1. Lineage (NCBI taxonomy): Eukaryota > Metazoa > Chordata > Mammalia > Diprotodontia > Pseudocheiridae > Pseudochirops > Pseudochirops corinnae. The sequence goes on from CM053586.1 coordinate 261,796,156, forward strand.
CCAGTAATGACTCTCATCAGGTCTTGTTGCCCTTAAAAGCTGAGATGAGGAAGCTGTTATTCATTGGAAGAAACCCCAAGACATCGGAATCCTAGGAAGCTTTGGGTTTGATGTTGCAATTTCATCTGGAAGTGCAAGCTCAGCTAAAGAAGAGTCTTTGGACAAGAGATAAGTCTTAAGAGGGACATGATAATTGTTTAAAAAAAAAAAAAAACACTGCCATGTGAAAGGCAGAATTAGTCTGCTTGGCTCCAGACAAGAGACCTAGGAAAAGGGGTGTGCTGGAACCAGCTTGCTCTAGCTCACAAGAGCCTATGGCTAAATTTTCATTGTGAACATTCACACCTCAGAAATAGGAAAACCCTACAAATCAGGGTTTGATTCATTGTTTTGTTGATTATCTAGACTCAGAAAGTGATAGAGAAGATGTTAATAATGCAAGTTAAACTTAAAACCATGTCCTATGGCTGGAGAAATGGTTGTTAAACTTGTACCAGCACACCCCTGCCTAGGAACAATGAATAGAAGTTAAAGGAAAACAGATTTCTGCTTAGGATAAGGAAGAACTTTCTAATAATTTAATCTATCCCCAAATGGAATCATTTGTCTTATGAAGCCATGGTAAATTGGGAATGGTAAAGCTTTACTTGCTAAGGACGTGTCAGAAGAAATTCCTGTAGCAAGCAGGAGGGTGGGATTGATTCTGTGAAGCTCAAGGCATACATGCTCTGGTAGGATAGTTCAGTGATGAGGTGTGGTCATGGTGGACAGATTGCTAGACATGAAGTCAGGAAGACCTGAGTTCAAATCCCATATTGTGACCTTGGTTCTCTGGTTCTTAGTTTCCTCATCTGTAAAATGAGGTAGATTGGATTCCATGACCTCTAAATCTATGACTCATTTTTAAATCTATGACTCTTTATACCTATGGGCCAGCACTGAGCTAATAATGGGACAGTGGGGAGGTGGGGAGTGGCAGAGGAACATGATTGAAAAGGGGGGTCCCGAGTATGGAGGCTACACTGAGGATGGGCAGCATAGATTCAGCCATCAAAAGGCAGAGAGGATGGTATCTGTTCCCTGTTTCCCAGGAAATGCCTGTCGGTGACATTACAGGATAAATTTCTGCTTTCCACAAGACAGGGACAGCCAAAAGTGCTTAATAAATCACCTGTTTTTTTGATAGGACGCTAGACTCAAAATTCTCTTGATACCATGGATTTCTGAAGAGGATCAAGGACAAAAACAAACTATCCTGGTGGGTACATTTCTCACAGATCTCCTAGCTTCCTTTACTTTAAAAATTAATAGAACACAGAATGTCAGAGTGAGAGAGAGATAGAGACTTGGGGATTTTATCTAATCCGACTCTTTCGTTTGGCAGATGTGGCCCAGGGAGGTGAGCTAGCCAAAGTCAAAGAGTGACTTAAAAAGCTTGGACCTTACCTTCATGCCAGTGAAAGAAAACAGCAGTGTTAGTGCTGGCACCAATGCCAGCTTCTCAGCATCAATTATAAGATCATAGATTCAGAGGCCATCTGCGCCAACCAAATCATTTTACTGATGAGGAAATTGGGACCCAGACAGGGTCAGCGACTTGCCTATGGTTCCATAAGTAATGAACAGCAGAAATGGGATTTGAATCTATGTCCTCTGACCCCAAATCAGGTCTGTGCCCTGTATTACACTCTGGGCATATCTATGGAAGCTTCTCAAAGGAGTCTAAGGATATCTTTAGAGAACAGGCTGCAGGGCCAGGAGGGTAGGGAGGAGAGGGAGGAAAAAGAGGAGAGAGATGTAATACACAATCATAGGAATGCAAGTTCAGAGACAGGTTAGTACAAGGGCTGTAGTGGGTGCAGTAAGAGATGAAGGTGATGGTTTCTGTCAAAACCCAGAAAAAACCTCAATCGCTAAAGGCAGGGAGTTACATAATACACGGGAGACTTGTGAGACTGTTATTCTCAGAGATGAGGCTGTGACCCTTATACAGCAGCATGACTGCCCTCAACATAATAAAACACCCATGTCCCTACATTGGCCTCCGCTCTCTGAGGAAAGTCTCCTCGTGGCCCCTCCAAAGTTAACTGGTCTTTGTCCTTAACTCCTCGGAGACCTCGTTGCCATGATTAACCTCTTTGGTATCTTCAGCGTTTCCCTCTCCATTGGCCTTCTGCTTTTGAACATGTTCCTATCTCCCATCTTTAAATTTTTTTAAAGAAATTAAATATCTTTGGATGTTTTTAAAACATTTCCGACCTTTCCCAATGACTTTTATGAGGAGGGAATTAAGCCCTAGAGAGGAGAAACTACTTCTTCAAGGTCATAGCTAGCAACACAGTTGAGATTTGAATCCTAGTCCTGAACTCTAGCTAGTCCTATGAAGGTCCCCAAAGCAAAAGAGAGAAACAAAATCAATACATGGCCACATGTGACAACGCATGCCTTGCTCTGTTCCCATAGCTCCCCGCTTCTTTACCAGGAGGTAGGAAAGCTTACCCAGGAGGGAGGAAAGCTCCATCAACAGTTGCTGAGCTAGCACAACTAGTCATGGAACTGATCAGAATTCTGCCGTCTTACAACGCTGTTCTCCTTCATGTTTACTGTGGTTATTCTATAAATTGCTTTAAGAAAGTCTTTGTGAGACGCTCCTCTCTCTGCTGGCTGGCATCCTTGAATCACAATGTTATAGTTAGAGGGGACATTTGCTGTTGTTGTTCCCTCATTTCAGTTGTGTCCTACAACCCATAATCTCATTTGGAGTTTTCTTGGCAGAGATACTAGAACGATTTGCCATTTCCTTTTCCAGCTCATTTTATAGATGAGGAACTAAGACAAACAGGGTTAAGTGACTTACCTAGGGTCACATAGCTAAGAAGTGTCTGAGGCCATATTTGGTACTCTATCCACTGAGCTACCTAGCTGCCCCTGAAGGGACCTTAGAAACCAAATAAAGCAACCTCAGGGCAGTTAGGTGGCACAGTAGATAGGGTGCAGGGCCTAGAGGCAGGAAGACTCATCTTTCTGACTCCAAATCTGGCCTCAGACACTTCTAGCTGTGTGACCCTGGACAAGTCACTTAACCTTGTTTGACTTGATTTCCTCATCTATAAAATGAGCTGGAGAAATGGCAAGTTATTCCAGTATCTTTGCCAAGAAATCCCCAAATACGGTCAGGAAGAGTTAGATATGACTGAACTACTCAGCCTCAACAAGGAAAAAGCAGTCAGGGCTTTGTGTCAGCTTTGGGGGTGGGTTGGGGAGGTGGGAAGGGGTTAAAATACTTTGTTCCTTCAGGAGTCTTTTGATCCAGATCCCTAGGGTGCACAAAGCACAACTGCCCCACTTTGCCCAACCTCAGGCTTGATCCACTGCTAATCTGCCTCTTCCCCCTCAGTTGGATTTGTCTCAGGTCCCAGAATTCCTAAGTATGACTCCATCTATAAGCAGAAAACTAAGGCCCTAATTCACCTGGGAAGGATGAAACAAGAGGAATTAGGAACCTCCAAATTCTAAAGGAAATCTCCAGGAAAAGCAAGTCTATCTGCTTTTTTATTTGTTTCTCTCTTTTGCTCTGGAGAACTTCAAAGGACTAGTTGGAGGTCAGAACCTGGATTCAAATCTCAGCTGTGTTGCTCACTATGACCTTGAACAAGTCTCTAGGGCTCAATTTTCTCCTCATAAAATAAAGAAGCTGGATTACATTGTTCCTTATAGCTGTAAATCCTTTGATGCAACAAATCACCCTGTACATAATGAGTTTACACAGGCAGTATCAGGTTAAAATGAATTATCAAGAGTAACACTGAAGGGAAGAAATCCTCAAAGGGCACCATGCTGCCTGAGAAGTGTGAACAAGGACAAAGGCACAATCCCACCTGCTTTGGCTTGGGGAGAAAATGCATTTATGGGCTGCATGGTCTAGACGGGGACCTGCTGTTGGAGCCACCTCCCCCATTCACTGGGCGGCCCTGTAGGCCATCTCTTCCCCACTGCCCAGCTCACATACAGTAGATCTGAACACCAGGGACACATTTAATTGCTGATTCAGAGCAATCTCATCTGTCTTCAGGTCATGGGTTGGTGGTGGTGGTAGTGGAGGGATTTCTCAAAGCTAGGCCAGGGGGCAGCTTCATAAATCAGGCCAGGATTAGTGGCACAGAAACCAATTGATTCTCTGTCCCTTAGCTGGAAGTTGTATGTTAGTATTGATTTCTGACCTCCTGTTGTATTCCAGTTGCTCTTAATAAAGATGAAGATAAATTGTCTGTGGGGCTGAAATGGCCTTCAGCGAGAGTTCTCAGTATTTTCCTTATCAAGGGGCTCCTTAAGACAGTAATTATCCACTAGCGTTCCTCCTAAAAGTGCTAGATAACTCTTGCTAAGTTAAAATTGGTTTTGATCATGGGAAGGAGAGGAGGGTTATGATATTTCTTGAGCTAATTGGAAACACCCTGTGTCACAGCAATACCCTGGCTGGTGCCATCCCTACCCCTATCTCCACTCATCTATTCTTCTTTCCTGCTCTACCCAGATTGGTTCGACATTTCAGTTTTGACTTGAGTTTTGCCCTTTGTTTGGAGGATGGATCTACTTCATGTGAATATCTGGAGGGAGGGCAATGACTAGGTGAAGATTTGTGGGAGATGGTCCTTCTCTTATTTTGCCTTGCCATTGAAATCCCCTTGGACATGTGGGTTCTAATGAGGGTCTTAAATAAGAAGACTGTTGGGGAAATGGGTATTTTAGCTCACCAAGTGTCATCAAAGAAGGTATCCACACAGGAGGGAGATAATTCCACCCAAGAGGAGTGGGCAGAAGAGCATGGAGATGGGAGGGAAGTAGACCAAAAAATGACAGTGGGAAGGCTAAATCTAAGGCAAAATGTTTGAGGGCAGTTAGAAACTTAATAAGTCATCTATGGATTGGGCAGATACTTAACAACTACAGAGTAGTTCCAACTTCTAAAATGGAAAAACTTCTATGTCAATGATCTCACTTAATCTTCAAAGGTACATCAGGCATCAATTTTCCCATTTGACAGATGAGGAAATTAAGGCACAGAGAAAAAGCCATCATTCATTCAGAATGCCCGAGTCCCTGATTTAGAACCACCTTCTGTTCTACAAATGTAAAGAGTGGCCTCATCTAACAGCATAGCATCTTCCTTGGCAGGCTCATATAGAGATTGTGGGATAGAATTTGGGGCTGGTGGTGAACAGTGAAGATATATGTAGCGTGATGAGTAATCAATCAATAAGTATTTACTGAAAGCCAAGCATGTTGATAGACACTAGGGATACAAGTGCAAAGAAGGAAGCAATCTCAACCTGCAATGAGTTTATAGTCTAATGAGAGAGACAAGAAGTACATAGAACAATAGATACAGCATAACTATAAATAAAGTTATAATAATAAATAATAAATTAATAAATAATAAAATTAACAATTATATAGTTATAATAACTATTATAATTATATATAATTATAAAGTTATGATAATAAATAATAAATTAATAAAGTTATTAAATACGCCTGTGCAGGGTTGTGGACGGAGGTGATGAGGGCCTGGATTAAAAGGGTGAACAGAGAGAGGTGAAATGTAAGACATGTTATGAAGGGAGAAAGGGGAAGATGTGGCAACTGATTGGATTGGTGGGGTGAGAGAAAGTAAAGGGCCAAGGATAATGTTAAAATGGCTAACCTGAGACACTGGAAGGATGGTGGTGCCAGAAATAGGGCAGTTTAGAAGAGGACAGCATTTAGGGGGAAAGATAATGAGCCTTGCTTGAGAGAAATTGCACTGAAAATGTCTCCAGAGCATCTAATTTGAAATGTCCAATAGGTTATTGGTGATATGGGACTGACTCTCAGATTAGAGACTGGGTCTGGTTATATAGATCTAAGAGTCACATGCAGAGAAAGAAGAGGGACAGAGACAGACAGATAGACAAAAAGAGACAGAGAGAAAAGGGGGCAGAGAGAAAGGAGGAGGAGGAGAGATGAGAGAGGGGGAGGAAGGGAGGGAAGAAAAGAGAGAGGGAGAGGGAAAGGGACAGCAAGAGAGAGAGGAGAAGATGAAGAAGGGGGAGGAGAAGGAGGGAGGGAAGGAAGGAGGGGGGGAAGAATGAGAATAGAGAATAGAGCATAGAGTGATGAAAGAAAAGGACCTAGGAGAGAACCTTGGGGAATACCCATGGTGTGGATGATAAACCTACAAAGGAGGCTAGCTAAAAAGAACAAAAGAGAGGTTGAGGTGACAACTACCACTGCTAAGGATGAATGGGATGATGAAAATGAATGACAGTTGAGAAACCTGGACCATTTGGCTCACATTTTGCTTTCCGTTTTGTCTCCCAAGGAGAATCATCTTTGCACTAGGATAGAGTGGTTAGCAGGTAGCAGACGCCCAAGATAAGAGGAGATGGTAAGACATCCGTGAACTCAGATTAGTGCTTGGCTGACAGATTCACAAGCCATCACTGGTATCATTTATCTAAACAAATACCCTTACAGTGGGATAGGGCAATCCATCAAGCTACTATTGCTTGATAATGTCTCTTGAGAACATCTAACTCCATTTGTTCTAAGTCAGCACTTAACAAGCTCATTTCTGAGCCATGTAATTTGTTCTCTGAGCTGCTCTACTCATCCGGATCTGATGCCTTGAACAAATGGCCAAGGCTGGTTATTTTGACAGATGTGAATCTAATTTCAAACAAATGAGCATCCTAGTTTACAGATCAATCACTTAGGATTTGGTTATTGGGAATCAACTTCCCAGAGTGTCCAGGAATACTTAACCTGAGTCCCATGGATCCCCTGGAAAGAAGTCCATGGGTTTCATGGGATTTTCAGGTTTTCAGATGTCAGAGGTTCTGTGAACTCGGTTGGGAAAAATCGTATCTTTGTTTCTATTCTTCTCTAAGTGACATAGAGTATATGGAGCACAGTGCCAGGACCCTAGGAAAGCTGTAGAACCCTGAGCTAGTCACTTAACCTTGTTTACCTCAGTTTTTTAATCTGCAAAATGAGCTGGAGAAGGAAATAGCAAACCATTCCAGTGTCTTTGCCAAGAACATCCCGAAACAGGGTCAAGGAGAGTCTGACATGACTGAGACAACTATACAACAACAATTTAAATTTAGTATTTCCTTCAATTATTTAAAACCATGCTTCTAAGAAGAGATTTTTAGGCTTTCATGAGACTATAAAAGGGGGTTTGTGCACAAAAAAAAATAGTTAAGAACCCCCTGCCATAGAGGTTCCTCACCCTTCTATGAGGGGATAAAACATGATAAAAAAAAAAAAATTAGTTAAGAATTCCCAGCCCTAGGAGTTTCTCACCCCTCTGTGAGGGGATAAAACCAAGTTTCCTAATAGTCATTAAACTGAATGCCAATTTTGAACCTGTACAGATCCTACCAAGGACTCAGCAGATACCTCTCATGTTATCCTCAGAAGAGCCCTGGGAGGTAGGCACTATTATTATCCCTGTTTTACGGAAGAAGAAATGAAGTTGTTAGTTAATTTAACTTGACAGAAAGAAGTGACTTGCCCAGGGTCACACAACTAGTAAGTAGCCAAAGCCTGAATTGAACCCGGGTCTTTCTGGGGCACTGCCCTCTGTCCACTGTTAGATTCATTACCTGGGACAAAGTCCCTTCTCCTTTCTGAGCCTTGGTTTCTCTAATTGTAAAGTGAAGGCATTTGACTAAATGGCTTCTGGGGGCCCTTGTAGCTCTAAGATACTCAGCTTCTACGTTTTCGTTCCCAAGGACAATTGTTGGTTTTTCAAATGACCCCTCTGATAGATACGCCCTAATCTACAATTTACTGGTTACATATGAGACGTGGTTTGATGTTGAGCTGGGACACATACACACGCCAGCATATCACTGAGTGAGGATTTGGTTACTATGTCACATATCGCTGTTGTATGGCCATTTACAGAGTACGACCACACTCCTTTCCCTCCCCTCTCCTCCTATCTGAACAGTAATTCCTTACACTTACACAGCCATCAAAGGTTTACAAAGTACCTGCTACTTAGCAACCCTACGGGATGAATGTGAAAATATTATTTCTAACATAGTTATTTTAAATATCATTATATATTAATATAGTATTATTACAAATACTATTTCTAACATATAGACTTCCTCACAATCTCACACTTAATACTCCTGGCCAAAAGCTATTTTCACTATTCAGTCCTGACTGACTATGGTAGAAACATTTGCCAAGCGACATGCCTGAGTCCCAAGATCAGGGGGCTGCACTTTGGGGGCCCCACACACATGGAGCACACTTCCGGTCCCCAACTCTTTCTGTTTATTCCAGTGTAAGATAGCCTCCAACCCCACCCTGGGCAGGGAATACTGTCTTCTAATCTCATACAGGTTTCATCTGCATCCTGAAGGCAGTACCCTGGACCACTGGCTCCTGGGAGATGGCATCTGGAAACCTTTAATAAGGAACTAGTGAAACCCAGTGCAAGGCAGACAATCAATACTGCTGTATCCAGGGAGTGGGAGGAAGGAGGGAGAGAAGGAGACACTTCTGTTCTTTTCTGATGAGTTGTATCTGATTTACTGAGCCAGTAAGAGGATTACAGGGCCAAGCAGAGCTTCTGGGGATGAAGGATTTTTCAGAGCATTACTTATTGAATGAAAAGAGACTTTGGGGGGCAGGGGGATTTGTGCAACCTGGGGTTTGCCAGGTATGCTCTCTTTCCAACAGCTGAGAGAGAGGAAGGAAAATGATAGCAATGCTATTCCCAAACTTTAGGGGAAACCCAGGACACAGATCCTTGGTCAGAGACCAAGGTCAGGTTTTTACTGCTGAACTCCAAGCCGGGCATTTCCTATTAGGGCCAGGAAGGTTGTTAAAGGTTGAATTATGTGTGTATATATGTGTGCACACAATGCATTTTTTATAGTAGCTCTCTCTTTAGTATTGTGGGAAATACAACTAGCTGCTCTTAGTACCAACCAGCCTTAAATAAGAAATGGGCAACTATGGAAGAATACTGGAGAGGAGTTTCTAGACTCTCTCTCTCTTTCTCTCTCCCCTTTTTTTGATGGATCAAAGAAACTTCTAAAAATACATTTTGACCAAGAGTGTAAGTAGGTACCCAATATCATTGTTATCACAGTATCATTTTTCACCATTAATGGCCCCAGACATGGGAATCTGACTAATTGTGAACAGTTAGGAGCATGCCATTGGAGGGTCCCCATAAAATGCTGTACTCCTTCTCTATGTATTCCAATCTCTCTAAGGCAGGAATTCTTAATCTTTCTTGTGTCATAGACCCCTTCGGAAGTCTGATGAAACCTATGGACCCATTCGTTCTCAGAATAATGTACTTAAATGTACTAAACAAAGTACAGAAGACTACAAGAGAAACTAGTCGTATTGAAATATAGATAAGGAAATATAAAATAAATATTAAAATAATAAATATATACAATATAAAAATAAACTAATAGGTTCACAGTCCCCAGGCTGAGAACCCCTATATCTAGTGCTACATTCAGTTCAAACCAATAAATATATTTATTCTATATGTGTCAGATGCTAGAGGTAAAAGGATGAAAAACATCCTTTGGGAGAGGCCACCTCAGGACCATAACTCAAGTCCAGGTGGTCTGAAAGACAGATCACAATGATAGATCACCACAAGAAGGCATGTATAATAACTGCTTCTGCTGCTCCATCTACTGACATTCATACATACGGAAGCTACTCCAAGCTCCTTAAAGAAAGGGACAATTTCATTTATGTCTTTATAATCTTAGCACAGTGCTGTGAATGTAATAGGTGCTTAATAAATACTGATTGAATTAAAGTGAATTGAAGGAGCTTACCATGTAATTTGGAGAGACAATATGAATGTTCTGGTTACTTCCCCATGCATGGTAGGGTTTATCAGCTCATCACCAATACTGGAGGACACCAGTGTTTCCACTGTCCTGCCCTCTCACCTGATCCATCCCACAAGATTCCCTTTCTGTCTTTGTACCCACTCTTAGCTTCCCACAAATCAATGATTACATGGCTGCCCTAGATCTGGAAGCTGTTTCCCAGCCAGCAAACTAAGTTCCTATAGGGTTGGAGTGGCCTAGAACATCCAGCCTGGGGGAAGAAACTATAATTCAGCTTTAATACCTTGCAAAAGGGGTGGCTAGCAGTATGGGAAAATTATTTGCCATGAGAAACCTCTCATCAATACTTATGATAAATCTGCATCCTCATTGAGATGGGTCTTCCCTCAACCAGTGCAGCTCCCAACCCATCCACTGAGCCTCTGTGTCTTCTTCTATAACATCGGAATCATAATTCCTACATTATGAGGTAGGTAGGTGGTGCAGTGGATGGAGCACTGAGCCTGGAGTCAGGAAGAACTGAGTTCAAATGTGGCCTCAAATGCTTAATAGCTGTGTGACTCTGAGTAAGTTACTTAACCTCTAACTGCCTCAGTTTCCTTAACTGTAGAATGGGTATAAAAATAGCTCCCCCCCGGGGGTTGTTGTGAGGATCAGATAATATTTGTAAAAAGCACTCAGCACAGCATACTAGGCACTAAATAAATGCTCGTTCCCTTCCTCTTCCTTTCCCTCCCTTCCCTATACTACCTCCCTCACTGGCTAACTGTGTAAGTCAAATGAGAAAATGTAGGTAAAGCATTTTGCAAGCATTATAGCACTATACGGGGTATTTGGAACAACCAACCACTAAAGCTTAAGCTGCACTAAGACTTTTGGGACACCCTGTATGAATGTCAGTAGATGGAGCAGCAGAAGCAGTTATTATACATGCCTTCTTGTGGTGATCTATCATTGTGATCTGTCTTTCAGACCACCTGGACTTGAGTTATGGTCCTGAGGTGGCCTCTCCCAAAGAGCTGCAATGTCTCTCCTATTCGGGCTCTTCTCTAATTAAAAATTCTGCAGTCTTCGTTTCGTTTCCTAAAAGTCAGAGTAGTGACTCTGTGAAAAGTTGTTAAACAACATATGCTCAATGTGAAAATGTCTATCCTCACTCGAAACTTTCCTTGTTTAAAGTATGAAATAAAGACTCTTCATTGCGTTCTACAAGGACTTTGTGTTTTTGGTCTACAAGTTAATGCATATTGTTGCCGATTGTAGCTCATGTACTACTGTCTGAATGACTACAATTGTTTGTGAAAAGTATCTTTAACAAAGCTGGGAATAGCTTTAATATTTTTACTTGGGGAATGAGGTGGCGTAGTGTATGGAGCACTGGCTCTGGAGTCAGAAAGACTCATCTTCATGAATTCAAAGCCAGTTTCAGCTAGCTATGTGACCTTGGGCAAGTTACTTAACCCTGTTTGCCTCAATTCCTCATCTCTAAAATGATCTGGAGAAGGAAAAAGCAAGCCACTCCAGTATCTCTGCCCAGAAAAGCCCAAATGAGGTCATGAAGAGTTGGATACAACTGAAAAATGAACGGTTTTTTTTTTGGGGGGGGGGGGTTGGGGCGGAGAATCTGTGTCTTTCCATAAGTACTTCATAAAAGTTATAGATACCAGAGGCCTTCTTCTAGATTTTTAAATATTTCATCAGCACCAGAAGAATACTTGGGCTGTCCACTTGTTATCTGTCCATCTTGCTACATGACTTACTTTTGGGCTTATCCTTGATGACTACTCCTCAACTAGGTGCTGTCCTAGGTACCACTAGCCACCTCTGTTAGTCTGGGGTGGGCAGTAGGGGCTGGAAGCTAATGTTATAACTGGAAATTGGGATCAATGCAGAGTTTAGCAAGGGCTCTAGTCACCAATCCTGGGTAATTGTGGGGAGTTAAGTGGATCCTATCCTAAGGTGTTCTGGGTTCCCTAGCAACCTCAGAACATTATTATCATAAGTACCTCATTCAATTTCACATTCACTTGTCCAAGGGTATCTGTTCACATCCACTCTTTTCTACATGCCTGTTTCCTAGAAGTTCAAAGCCTTAGGTCACTACTGTTAGGACTGTAATTTATTTCTAGGCTTCAGAATTCACTTAATTTTGAACCAACTGGTAGTATAGGCATATATATGACTGATACTTACGTGTATTTTATAGAACTCAGTAGATTTCCCTCAGAAATGATCTTATTGGTCATCCTGGGAAACACCCTACTTCAGCAGCCCCCCCAACCTCAAGAAAATGGGTCAGGGAGGCCAAGATCACAGAAACCACAGGAAGTCTCAGCAGAGGGTCCTAGCTATTTGTGGGGACAAGACCAACCTTGTGCTACACCCAGAGGATTATCAGCACCACCACCTGGGTAGCATCTGCCTAGGGCTGCTAGGGGCTACAGGGAACAGGATGTGTATACAAGTCTACTGGTCCTGAAGATGCAAGAGGAGTAATGTATGTTGGCCCACTCTAGATATGAGATTTCTCTGTCTTATTAGACAAATGCAGCATCAAGGGTGGGGGCTATGACTGAGACATGGTCCTTGCAGTTTTTTGACACTGTTGATCACTCTCTTCTCCCAGACACTCTCTCCTCTCTGGTTTCTTATGACCTTGTCCTCTCTTGTTTCTCTTCTTATCTGTACAAACACTCCTTTTCACTCTTTTTGATGATCTTCATCCAGGTTATTCCCACTAACTGTGGTTGTCTCCCAAGACCATTTTGGGACCTCTTCTCTCCACCCTCTACTATGTTGCTTAGAGATCTCATTAGATCTCATGGGTTCAAATATTATCTCCATGCAAATAATTCTCAGATTTATACACCTAAATTCTCACCTACTCTGTGCCCCAGGAAGGCATGAAATTTAATCATTCACCAACAATGAGGAGAATCTTATGCAAAAGGGCTTGAGCCCCAGTATATGCAGAGATCCCACCATGTCCTTCACCTACTTGGTAAACTCTACTGAATCTTTATTACCTCAAGGATCAGATATAAAATCCTCTATCTTGCATTTAAAGCTCTTTAATACCAAGCCCCTTTCTACTTTTCCAGTCTTCTTAAGCTTGATTCCCTATCCATGTACTCTACAATCTAGTGATGCCAGCATTTTTGTCATTCTTTGACCATGATGTTCCATCTCCTTCCTCCATGGCTTTTTATTGGCTTTCCCCCATGACTAGGATGCCCCCTCTCTCCTGACCTCTACATCTTGCATTCTTCTGAGAAGGGGTCCATAGGCTTTAATAGACTTTCAAATAGGTCTATGACACAGAAATGGTTAAGAATCTCTGCTCAGGGAGAATGGAGTCAATAGGCTGCAGTAAATTAGGACTTTATTGTCCAGCAAAACTAGCCTTCTTGCTATTCTTCACATAAGATATTCCATAATCTGTCTCCATGCTTTGAACAAGCTGCCCTCTGTGCCTGGAATGTACTCCAGCTGGTGTTGCAGTGGACTGGATGCCAAGCCTGGAGTCAGGAAGATCTGAGTTCAAATCTAGCCTCAGACACTTACTAGCTGTGTGACCCTGGACAAGTCACTTAGCCTCCATTTGCCTCAGTTTCCTTAAGTATAAAATGGAGATAATAATAGCACCTACCTTGCAGAATTGTTGTGAAGATTAAATGTGATATTTTTAAAGCCCTTAGCACAGTACCTGGAACATAACAGGTGCTATATAGATGCTTTCCCCTTCCCTTTCCTTCCCCATTTCCAGTTCTTAGAATCTTTGGTCTCCATCAAAACTCAGTTCAAATATCATTTCCTAACTAAGACCATTCCTGATTTCCAGCCCCTGCCCCATCTTGCTAGTGCTTCCTTCCTCTAAATTTACCACCTATTCATTTGGTATATATCTTACATACATTCATATTGTCTTCCCCTGTAGAATATATGCTCCTTATGGGAAGGTACTCTCAATTCTTTAACTTTCTATCCTCAGTGCCTCACATAGCAGGCACTCAGTAAATTTGGGGTGACTGGTTGACTGAAGGACAACTAACAGGGCCTGAGGGAGAAAGGTACCATGGTGGGAAGAAAGTCATGGTATATTTCAAAATAAAATTTTTCATCCTATCTCTATTTTCTTTATGGATTTTTAAAGAAAATGCACCATGTTAGTCTTCATTCTTCAGTTCTGGTTCTTCTAATGTTAAGCCTTAATCTAGAAAAGTAAACAATATCGAACTAGGGCAACCGAGAGTTCATGGGGTAACCAAATCTAAAAGCTAGAGAAGGTGACACAGAAAAGGACAGGGAAACAGAGGACTAGGGTAGAAAGGGGGGGGGTGTCTGCTTCTTGGCATAGCTTTTGTGACAATGATGTTCTTTTTTTTTGAGGGGGAGGAAGGAAATCATATCCTCCATGCCTCTTGCTCACTGTCCTCACCAATGGCCACTGTGGAAGATGGCTCCCTCCTCTGTTTCAGAGATCCAGGAAGTGGTACAGTGTGGTGAAAATAGCTACTCCCACTACCCTGAGAGTCTGAAGACCTCGTTTCATTATGGTAGTACATTGGAAAGACCATTGAATTTAGAGCAAGGGAATCTGGGTTTAAATCCTGGCTCTGCTGCTTACTTAGCTGGGTGTCCTTAAAGCTTTCTGAGCCCTCTGTTCATCGCCCTCTGTAGTTAGGGATAACACTATTTTACCCTGACTACTTTGAAGGCTTTGAGGATAGTACTTATTTTGCAATGGGACAGATAATGCTATCCCTAGAGTCAGGAGGACCTGAGTTCAAATCCAGTCTCAAATACTTACTAGCTGTGTGACCCTGGGCAAGTCACTTAACTCTGCCTCAGTTTCCTCATCTATAAAATGAGCTACAGAAGGAAAAGGCAAAAACATTCTAGTTTCTTTGCCAAGAAAACCCCAAAAAGGGTCATGAAGAGTTGGGCATGACTGAACAACAATAATAACTTCCTTTGCAAATCAAAAAGCACTCTATAAATATGAGTGAAGGTGTAGTGTGTCATAGTGGACAGAGAGCCAAAGAGTAAAAAAGATCTGGATTTAAGTCCCACCATTTATACATCCTGGCTGTGTGATCCTGGAGTAGGGAGTAAGGCAACATGCTCCCAACTCAGTGAAAGACAGCAATTCTCACAGACTAAAAACTGCAGAACAGTTGCTAAATAGCACTAATAGAAAAAGTTTCTTCCTCAGGAAATGATGACATGAAATGTCTGGTAAAAACCAAATAAAATAAAACCCTGAGTTATTAATACTAAAAAACCCATGGAAGGTCATTTGAAGACAGCTGGCCCGATGTCTGGTATCAAAGAAAGAGGAGGAAATGAAACATGAAAAAAACTTTTTCTTAATTGTTTTTTTTTTTTTGAGGGATGGCTTCACTGGGCTTTCTACAGTCATATCATCTCTCTTGGTCTCAATTTTCTTATCTTTATGCAACAGGGAGATTAGGTAGCTATGATCTTCAGATGACTAAGGCTCTATGTCTCAAACTGAACATACCCATGAGGCCAAAAGGCCCAGTAGAGAGCAGGGATAGAAGGGATGTGACCTATTTCTTGACCACAGGAACCTCAAACTGAAGGTACAACATCAAGGATATAGGAAGACAGAGGAAGCAAGATGGCAGGTGTAGCAGAGACTTCTAATGTCTGGCTTGCCCTTGCCTACCCCTCCCCTATTCCATAATGATGAGTAGCAGCAAGGAATAGTCAGAATCCTTGCCTGTGATATTATATTGAAAGAACAAACATCACTCATAGGAATTTTTATCTTCTTCCAAATCCATACCTCCCACCATGATTTGGAGTCCCAGATTCAGAATTCTTTCATCTAATGACTGTTTTTATGGGATACAAGTTGAATAACAGTTTTCTATATCACAGAAAGAACTAAATAAGCTGAACAGTTTTTTCACAAGAACTCCTGCTTTTGGAGCAACCTGTATTCTACCTGGAAGGAAGCTGGGTCCAGCAGAAGCTATGGGAATGCAACTATATGGCAGATGTTCTATTATGTATTGCTTATTCCTTTTGTTGATTCTATGAAAAGGGTAAAATGCTATATGTGGTATCCATGTCCATCCATGTCTGCAGGGTTGGCTCCATGATGCTAAGGTCCCAGTACTAGGACTCAATAAAAAAAAATTATAGGAGAAGTTCATGGAAGAGTCAGGGGCTTAGAGCTACTTTGATTGAGTAAATCTATCAGTCACATCATTTAAACTAGCAAAATAGCCTGGACAATCAAAGAGAGGTAGAGTTGGGGGACAGAAGGTCTAACTATCTGAAAACAATAGAGAACTTGGCATTTCCCCAAGCATCTTCTTTCAGTTTGGTAGAACACATAACCGCAAGGGTAATAGTGAAGTTTTCTAGAGCAAGATCCTTTTTTTTGTTGAATAGGATCAGGTTAGTGGCTAGCAATGCCACCTGCTGGTTAGACCAGGTAATAAAATGTTACCCTTTAGATTCTGGATCCTATGATCCAATGAAAGCAAGTAAGAAGAAAACACCTTCTCCCTCAGGTTTGGAAAGACAATGTATTTTTTTTTTTTAACCCATGTCACATATCTCCATATATAAAAACTGTATTCCTACCTGCACTGGGAACTACTCTCAAACAGCTTCAGTCTCTTCATGGATTTTTTTTTTTTTATTGTGGGCATCTTTTGATGTTCTGACAGAGCCAGCATGCTTTAGATGAGCCCTGTTGCTAAGAAACAAGTCCTAAGAAACACATGGCCCCACACTGCACATTCCTCCTTACTAAATTCTATTGTGTATTTTCTTTTGGAGCTTAGCTCAGATGGAAGGCTGGTCTTCCAGAGGACACCTCTGAGCTCTCAGCATAATCCAATTAATTGCCCAATTGCACAAACAGACTGAAGCCTTTTCAGGAGCACGTCCTGAAGACTTAAACAATGAAGATGAGGTATTTTTGTTGTTAGCCCTGAATGTAACAGATGGCCTTAAACTCTGAATCTGTGGCTGTAAGACCAAAAAAGGTTAGTTAATTAAACTTCACCCTACTGGGAGTTTGTCAGAGAGAAACTGAGGCAGGAGGAGAATAATGGTTCTTCTGTTTGTCAAATGCCAGTGAAGTTCCAGTGAAGCATTCTCCTCTAGACGTGACTTACTACCAAAATGACCTTGGGTAAATCATTTCATCTCTCTGGGCCTCAGTTTCCTTATCTGCAAAATGAGGTAGTTGAAGTAAATCAGTGATTCTTCAGCTTTTATTTTGTTTCATCGACCTATTTGGTGGTCTAGTGAAACCTCTAGACTTCTCAGAATAAGTCTTTAAAATAATTAAAGGAAATGCTAGATTTTAGTTAAAGGTTAATTAAAACAAAGGCGTGATATTTTTTTCCCCATCCAAGGTCATGATGAATAATCCCTGAATGAGATGATCTCCATCTGAGCCATTGTAGCCTAATTGTTACTCTGTCTTTGGGCTCTCAGGGCTACTAATCTGTTCATTCATTCATCAAACACTAAGTGCCCACTATACCTAAGGGAATGTGCCAGGCATTGTATACTATAGGTGTTATAAAAAGGTCCTTCTGTTCTTTCAAGAATAACCACCCTCCCACCCCCATTGGATGGGCTTTAAGACAAACCCAGCTTGTACTGGATCCTGCATTCTAGCAGCTCCTGTTATATAAACATTCTAATGTAGTGGTTTCAGTGGTTTACATATCTATATGCATTTCCACAAATGAGAAAACATACCTTCTGTAGAGTGAATAAACACTATGTCTGGCATACATCTATATGACTATTTTTGAAGTGTATATAAATTCTGTAATTAATAAAATACATATTCATTCAAATGTATAAAAAGGGCAACATCTCCCTTAGTGTCCTCATCTGTAAAATGGGAATAATCATAGCATCTTCCTCCCAGGGTTGTTGTGAGAATAAAATGAAATATTTCTAAAGCACTTCGCAAAACTTAAAACACTATGTAAATGTTAGCTAATAATATTATCATAATAGATTACAATATTATCACCTTATCTGTCAAAGATACCAGGAGTGCCTCTATATATGGTTTTGATCATTTTTTTACGTTAAAAGCAGTTTTTATATTTTAGAAGATTGGGAACATTGTTCTTGTAGCACATCGAGCATTTTACCCTCTAATCAGAGCTAATTCAATTCAGCAAATATTCTTTCCCACTATGTACAGCTGGAAGAAGTTGAGGGAAAGGGGAGAGAAGATATCAGTCGCAACTATTTGTTCCTCCCTGGTAGATAATCAGTTGACAATGCACCAGGGGTAGCATCTGGGACAATCAAAGGGAATCCCTCTCCATATATTTACAACACAAAGCCTAGTGTACCCACAGAAGAAGCAAGGACCACTGGCGGCTAAAATGGGTGAAGGGAGGTGCGGCTAGGTGGCACAGTGAATAGAGCACCGGCCCTGGAGTCAGGAGGACCTGAGTTCATATGCAGCCTCAGACACTTAACACTCACTAGCTATGTGACCTTGGGCAAGTCACTTAACCCCAATTGCCTTGTCTTCCCCCCTCCAAAAAGCAAAAAAAAAAAAGGATGAAGGGAGCAAACATTTATTAAGCATCCACTATGTGCCAAGTACTGGGCTTTATCAATATAATCTCATTTAATCTTCAACCCTGGGAGTGCCATTATTATTCTCAATTTACAGTTGAGGAAACTGAGGTAGATAGTGGCCAAGTGAGTCACTTGCCCAGGTTCACATCACTGGGAGGTATCTGAGGCTGGATTTAAACTCATGTCTTCATGTCTCTAAGCCCAGAATGCCATCTTCTTTTCCACCTAGCTGCTTCTGGGCCACCTGGGCTAAAACAGTATCAGATCCAAATGATAAATTCTGGGAAACCCAAGATCATCACACCAGGAAAGAGAGGCTGAATTGAAGTTTATGCCTACCAGACATCATCTGAATTTTGAAAAATTTGGGAACCAGTTGCGTCTCTGACCCAGTAATGACAAATACCCACTTTGCTCATCAGTGTGCAATTCCTTCCAAGCTTTCACCTGTGGTATGGAGCAGCCAGGCAACAGCTCTTTATTAAGGACTCATTTTTTTTTCAATGCAAGAAAGCAATGTCCTTAGCAGCCATAAAGAAAACAAATGCAGCTTCCTTTTTTTCCCCAATGATGCTCATTGTGCACTTCAGAGGAAGATGGTACTTACTCTTGCAAAGAGCCTCACTTCCCATTATGCACTAATGGTGCTCAGAGCAGCACTCAGAGGCATGTTCAGATGATTGCTCTTATCCTGGTTGGGGGATTGGGGAGGAGGGAGGAGAGTGTGGAAAGGGGGAAGGGAGGAAAAATCTGTAAAGCCAGAGAGAGGAAATGTAGGTGTGACCATGAAAATCTCCAGATATTGTAGACTAAACAGATCAAAGCTTTAAAGCTAGAAGAGAGATCTTCCAGTACCAAGATGGCAGGGTAAGTAGGAACCCTCTGAAGCCCTCCAAAATTTCCCTCTAAACAACTAGAAAACTGTCTCAGAATTGAACTAGGAACAGGGAAACAGTTTACCAGGCTGGCAGGAAAGGTCTGTCTCATTGGGATGGGAGGGGAGAAAGCCCAAGAGCAGCAGTAGCAGCAGCCAATTTCACAGCAAGTGGCCTGCAGCAAACCTCCAAGCCCGGGGTAATCCATAGGGAAGGCCCCACTTTCCTGCAAATCAGCAGCCCCCAAAGCAAGTGAGCAATCTGGGCAACTCAGCAGGGTCCCACTCCAAAGACACCATTCCCAGCACAAGCCACCAGTGAAGCCTTGACCCTGCTGCTGACCAGTAATGAAGCCCCACTTCAGAGCTGGCCAGCAACAAAAGGCCACCCCTGTTTCCACAGCAACATAGCAATAGGGCACCCACCCCTGGAGCAGACCAGCAACAAGATCCTTTCTCCAGGACCAGCCACCAGAAAAACTCTGTTACAATAGCAACCCAGAAGAAAGGCCCCATCCCTAGGACAGGCCAGCAGCTAAACCTCATACCCAGGGGAGGCTAACAGGGAGGTCCCTAGTACAAGACAGAAGGGTATCCTACCCTCCAGGGAAAGCAAATAGCTAAGCCCTGAAACCCAGTGAAAGCCAGCAGTAAGACCCTGAGCCCCAGCACAGAAAGCTTGGGACAGTGTAGGACCAGAGCCCAACTCTCACCTATAAACACTAAGTCACCAAAAATGAAATGAGAAAAAAAAAAAAAGAACTTGACTGTAGAAAGTTATTATAGTGACAGTGAGGATCAAGGCATAAACTTAGAAGAGGACAACTGTATCAAAGTGGCTACATGTAAAGTCTCAAAGAAAAACGTAGTTTGGTCTCAGGCCCAAAAAAGAATTTTTGGAAGAACTTGAAAAGGATTTTAAAAAGCAAATTAGAGAAGTAGAAGAAAAATTGGGAAAAGAAATGAGAGTAATGCAAGAGAATCATGAAAAAAGTCAATATCATGGGAAAATATATACAAAAATGTACTGAGGAAAATAACTCCCTAAAAAATGAAATAGCTAAATGGAAAAGAAAGTATAAAAGCTCACTGAAGAAAACAACCCCTTAAAAATTAGAATTGAGCAATTGGGAGCTAATGACTCTATCAAGCTACAATAAAACAAAGTCAAAGAAGTAAAAAAAAAAAATTGAAAAAAATGTGAAATTTCTCATTGGAAAAACAACTGGCCTAGAAAATAGATACAAGAGGGATAATATAAGAATTATTGGACTACTTGAAAGTCATGATGGAAAAAAATAAGGCCTGGACAACATCTTTCAAGAAATTACCAAAGAAAAATGCCCTGATATATTAGAATCAGAGGGCAAAATAGGAATTGAAAGAATCTACCACCTGAAAGGGATCTCAAAATGAAAACTCCCAGGAATATCATAGCCAAATTCCAGAGCTCACAGATCATGGAGAAAGTACTGCAGGCAACCAAAAAAACCCAATCCAAATATTGTGGAGCTACAGTCAGAATTACAGAAGATCTGGCAGCTTCCACATTAAAGAACCAGAGAACTTGGAGTACGATATACCAGGAGGCAAAGGAGTTAAGAATACAACTAAGAATCACCTACCCGGCAAAACTGATTATAATCTTTCAGAAAAAATGGATATTTAATGAAATAGAGGGCTTTCAAGCACTCCTAATTAAAAGACCTGAACTAAATAAAAAATTTGACCTCCAAATATAAGACACAAGGGAAACATCAAAAGGATAAAAAAAAAAGACAAAACATAAGAAATTCAATAACCTTAAACTATTTATATTTTTATATGGCAAGATAATATTTGTAACTCCTAAGAACTTTATTACTATAAGAACAATTAAAAGGAGTTTATATAGACAGAGGGTATGGATATAAGGTGACTTTGATGGGATGATACCTCCCCCATCAAAAAAATAAAGGGGTAAGAAAGAAAATTGCACTGGAAGAAGGAGGGGGGAGATTGAATAGAGTAAATTATCCCACATAAATGAGGCATGAGAGAGAGCTATTACAATAAAGGGGAAGATGGCAGGAGTTTACTGTCATTGAAACTGACTCAAAGAGGGAATAACATACACACTTAGTTGGATATAGAAATCTCTTTTACCATATCCTTTCAGATCATGATGCAATAAAAAATTACATGCAATAATGGACAATGGAAAGAAAGATTAAAAAGTAACTGGAAATTAAATAATCTAATCCTTTAAAAAGTAGGTCAAAGAACAAATCATAGAAATAATTGATAATTTCATTAAAGAAAATGACAGTAATGAGATAACATACTGAAATTTATAGGATGCCACAAAATGGTATTTAAGGGAAATTTTACATCACTAATTGCTTACATCAATAAAGTGGAGAAAAAGCAGATCAATAAATTGGGCACATAACTAAAAAAACTAGAACTAGAAATCCTGAAAATCAAAGGAGAGATTAATAAAATTGAAAGTAAGAAAACCATTAAACTACTAAATAAAACTAGAAGTTGATTTTATGAAAAAAAACAATAAAATAAATAAAGCATTGGTTGATTTGATATAAAAAATGAAAGAAGAAAACCAAATTACAGTATCAAAACAAAAGGGGTGAATTCATCACCAATGAAAAGAAAAATAGACAATTGCTAGGAGCTATTTTGTCCAGTTATATGCAATAAATCTGGCAATCTAAATAAAATGGATAAATATGTACAAAAATATAAATTATCCAGATTAACAGAAGAAGAAATAAGATACTTAAATAACCTAATTATTAATAACCTAAAAAAGGATTTTAATAAGCTGTCAATGAACTTCTCAAGAAAAAATCCCCGGGACTAGATGGATGCACAAGTGAATTCTAGCAAAAATGTAAAGAACAATTAATCTGAATACTAAGAAGGAGTCCTACCAAAGTCCTTTTATGACACAAATATGATGCTAATACCCAAACCAGGAAGAACCAAACAGATAAAGAAAATTATAGACCAATTTCCCTAATGAAAACTAATGCAAAATACTAGCTAAAAGACTTCAGCAATATATTACAAGAATCATACACTATGACCAGGCAGGATTTATACCAGGAATGTAAAGCTGATTCATTATTTTTAAAACCATGAGCATAATTGACTATATCAATAACAAAACCAACAGAAATCATATGATTATCTCAATAGATGCAGAAAAGCCTTTCACAAAATACAGCACTCATCCCTATTAAAAACACTAGAGAGCACAGAAATAAATGAAACTTACCTTAAAATAATTATTATTTATCTAAAAACATAAACAAGAATTATCTGTAATATGGATAGAAGTCATTCCAATACAATCAGGGTGAAGCACGGATGCCCATTATCACCTCTATTATTTAATGTTGTATTAGAAATGTTAGCTATAGCAACAAGAGAAGAAAAAGAAATTAAAGGAATTAGAATAGGCAACAAGGAAATAAAAACGTCACTCTTTGTGGATAATATGATGTTATACTTAAAAAATCCTAGAGAATCAACTAAAAAATTACATGAAATTATTAAATTTAGAAAAGTTGCAGGATGTAAAATAAAGCCACATAAATCATCAGCCCTTCTATATATTACCAACAAGGTCCAGCAGCAAGAGATAGAAAGAGAAATTCCATTTAACATAACTATAGGCAATACAAAATACTTGGGAGTCTGCCTTCCAAGACAAACACAGGAATTATACAAACACAACTATAAAGCACTTTTCACATAAAGTCACATCTAAACAACTGGAAAAATATTAATTGCTCATGGGTAGGCTAAGCCAATATAATAAAAGTGACAATTCTACCTAAATTAATCTATTTATTCAGTACCATATCAAACCATAAAATTTATTTTACAGAGCTAGAAAAAAATAACAAAATTCATCTGGAAGAACAAAAGGTCAAGGAGGTCAAGAGAATCAATGAAAAAAATGTGAAGGGAGGTAGTCTAGCTGTACCAGATTTCAAACTGTATTATAAACTGGTAATTATCAAAACAATCAGGTACTGGCTGAGAAATCAGGTGATTGATCAGTGGAATAGATTAGGTACACATTACATTATAGTAAATGATCATAGTACTCTAGTATATGATAAACCCAAAGTTCCAAGCTATTGAAACAAAAACTCAATATTTGACAAAAACTGCTGGGAAAACTGAAAAACACTATGGCAACTGAAAAACAGTATGGCAGAAACTAGGTATAGACCAATATCTTATTACACCATACACCAAGATAAGGTCAAAATGGGTACATGATTTACACATAAAGAATGATACCATAGACAAGTTAAGAGAGCATGGCATAGTTTATCTGTAAGATTTATGGATAAAGGAAGAACTTAAGACCAAAAAAGAGATAGAGAGCATTACAAAATGTAAAACAGAGAATTTTGATTATATAAAATTAAAATTTTTGCACAAACAAAACCAATGCAATCAAAATTATAAGGAAAACAAAATTGGGGTGGGGGGAGGATTTTGAAGTAAGTATCTCTGATGAAGGCTTCATTTCTCAAATATAAGGAGAACTGAGTCAAATTTTAAACATACAAATCATTCCCCAATTGATAAATGGTCAAAGGACATAAACATGCAGTTTTCATACAAAGAAATCAAAGCTATCTATAGTTATGTGAAAAAAATGCTCTAAATCACATTGATTAGAGAAATGCAAATTAAAACAACTCTAAGGTACCACCTCATACCTATCAGATTAGCTAATATGACGAAAAAGGAAAATGTTGGATATTGAAGAGAATGTGGGAAAATTGGGACACTAATGCACAGTTGGTAGAATTGTGAATTGATCCAACCATTCTGGAGAACAATTCGGAACTATGCCCAAAGGGCTATAAAACTGTGCATATCCTTTGATCCAACAATACCACTGCTAGGTCTATACCCCAAAGACATTCAAAAAAGGGGAAAGGACCTATTTGTACAAAAATATTCATGGCAGCTCTTTTTGTGGTAGCTAAAAATTGGAAATTGAAGGGATGCCCATCAATTGGAGAATGGCTAAACAAGTTGTGGTATATGATCGTAATGGAATATTACTGTGCTATAAGAAATGAGAAGCAGGACAATTTCAGAAAAATCTGGAAAGAATTACATGAACTGATGCGAAGTGAAGAGAACCAGGAGAACATTGTGCACAGTAACAGCAATATTGCTTGAAGAAGAACTGTGAATGATTTAGCTATTCTCAGCAATACAATGATCCAAAGGACTAATGATGAAGCATACTATCCGCCTCCAGAGAAAGAACTGATATTGTCTGAATACAGACTGAAGCATGCTATTTTTCACTTTCTTTCATTTTTTTCTTTTATTTAAGTCTTCTGGTGCAAAAGAACTAATATGGAAATGTTATATATAATTGCACGTCTAACTTATATCCGATTGCTTACCCTTTTAGGAAGGGGGAAGGGAGGGAAAGAGAGAAGGATAGAATTTGGAACTCAAAACTTTAAATAAAAATGTTTTTGAAAAAGAAGTGGGTAGAACTATTGCATAACACATTTTTATTCTTGTAACATTAAAAAGCTAAATTTAATAACTAAAAAAAAAAAGCTGGAAGAGTCTTCAGAGTTCATCTAGTCTAACCTCATTTTACAAAAATTAGACAACGAATATAAGGCAGAACCAGCATTTGGAAACAGCTTATAAGATCTTTAGATCTCGAGCTGAAAGAGACCATAAAGGCCATCTAGCACAAACTTTTCATTTTATAGATGAGGAAACTGAGGTCCAAGGAGTTAAGTGACTCACCCAAGGTCACACAAGCTTCAGAAGTGGGATCTGAACTCAAGCCCTCTGATTTTGAAACCCAGCTCTTTTTCTACTGCACTGATCACTTCCTTCTCTCCCTTCCCATCCTTCCCACACAATCCACCACTAATGCTAAAAATATGTGTGCCTCCTTGAGAGGTCTCAGAGCAGATCTGATGCTAATTCACATTATATGTCGTTTGTCTCTCAGTTTCCCTCACCAGATAATGAGTAGGACAATCCAATAGCTCCTTTCCCAGGGTTTTCTTAGGGGAAAGTCTTTTGAGTTTCAAAGATGGCAAGTATGGTTCAAATCTAAGATGTTAACTGTTGATATGATAAACTACCTTACCCTAGCTCAGTAAATGATGACATATTAATGTCAATATTACACTATAGTGCCACAAAATAATGCAAATATAAAGTATATAAGGAAATATGGAAAGAACTGTATGAGGTGATGTAGAATAAAATCTTTTTTCAGTTATTAAAAACTCCAAACTTAATGAACTTTCTGTAAACAAATCAGAATGCATAAAGTGGACTGTTTAGGAAACTAGGAATCTTGTTCTTTTTAATAGTACATAATAAATACAAAAAAAAATTTCTTCCTTCCTCCTACCTCTTTCTTTTTCTTTCTTTCTCTCATTTCTTTTTTCCCTCCCTCCCTCCTTTCTTTTCTCTCTCTCCTTCCTTTCTCTCTCCTCCATTTCTTCTTTCATCCTTCCCTCTCCCTTTTTTCTTTTCTTCCTTTTTCTTTCTATTTCTTTCTTTCATTCTTTCTTTTTTCCTTCTTCCTTCCTTCTTTTCTTTCTTTCTCCCTCCCCTGTCTCCCTATGTCATCAAGGTTAGAAGTATAGAGGTTATCCATTACTGATCTGCCGAGAAGTTTTGATTGATTCTGTTTCCAGTCCAGGCCAGTTCTCTTTTCCTTAGCCAGTCTAGCGACCCACTGCTCCTGGAAGCTACCCTATTCATGCCAGACTTCGTACAGACACAAGACTGTCTTTAGACCTACTGCAGATCAGAATTCCCAGGCTCAAGTGATCCACTGATATTGGCCACACCAGTAGTAGGGAGCAGACATTCACTACAACATGTCACTTTCAAAGCTATCCTGCTTTCCTCTGCTTCCTTGTGAACAGCCTTGTGTTCTCTTCTGTGATTTTTGGTATCACCATTGATATACTTCCCCCCCACCTTAAAAAAAAAAAAAAAGGAAAAAATCCTCATAACAAAGAAGCATAATCAGGCAAAATAGAGCTATGCCTTGACCATGTCTCCAGAGGAGGACCAAGTTTTTCTCTGTATCTTGAGTCTATCAGCTTTCTGTCAGCAGCTAGGTAACATGCTTTAGCATCTCTGAAGATATATCTGGTCACTACTTTGATCAGAGTTCTTAAGTCTTTCAAAGTTGGGTTTGGTTTTTATTTGTTTTCACAATATGGCTTATTATATAAATTATTCTTCTGATTCTACTCTACTCACTCTATTTCAATTCATACTTTCCAGTACTCTCTGAAAACATCTCTTTTGATGTTTCTTATGATACAGTAATTCATTACATCCACATACCACAAGTTGTTCAACCATTCAACAATTGATAAGTACTCCCTTAGCTTCCAGTTTTCTTTTCTTCTTTCCTTTCATCCCCTCTTCATGATCATAAAATCTATTTTTCTTATGACTATTCTCTTCCCAGGATTATCCTTCCTCTTAACTGCCCCCATCCCATCCCCACCTATTTCCTTGTTGAGTGTGGTGTATTTCTACACCTAACTCTGTGTGTGTGTGTGTGTGTGTGTGTGTGTAGCATGTATGTGTTTCACCTTCCTTTGTCTCAGTCAGTAAGAGATTCACCAGATACCTACTCTTCCTACCCCTTCTTCCATATTTATATACTCTTCTCACACACCAAAATTACGAAAAATTGCAAGTTCTACCTCCTTTTTCTTCCTTTCTATACTAGTATATTCCTTCTACCCTCCCTTCTCTTTTCCCTCCTTATTTTTTCTTAACTTCCTCAATAACTTTTGAAGACATTTAAGATCTGAAGTCACTTATTTCTGCTCCTTTTAGAATGTAAGCATGACAGTGTCTTAGACTCCCTTCCAAATGCTCAAATAAATTTGCCTTTCTAGCTTTCTCTTGACTGTTGTATTTGTATTCAAAGTTTCTATTCAGTCTTTCTCTATGGAATTTTACTCAGCTTTGTAAAGTTATTCTTTTGCCTTTCAGAATATGGTATCCCAAGATATTCTCTCAATTATAATAGACACTGCCAGGTTTTGTGTGATCATGACTATGGTTCCTTGAAATTTGACTTTTTTTTTTTGACTGCTTGTAATATTTTTTTCTTGGACATGGAAGCTCTTGTTTTTGACTACAGCGTTATCAGGACTTTTAGGGGGGAATTTCTTTTTTTTTCTTTTTGGAGGGGGGAGGGCAGGGCAGTTGAGGTTAAGTAACTTGCCCAAGGTCAAACGGCTAGTTTTGTGTTAAGGATCTGAGGCCAGATTTGAACTCAGGTCTTCCTAACTCCAAGGCTGGTGCTCCTAGCTGCCCCCAGGGGGGAATTTCTTATAGGAGATGATAAATAGATCCTCCAGAATTTTACTCTGTCCTCTAAACAGTTTTCATTTCTGATTTCTTGAAATGGAGTATAGAGACTTTTTTTTTTTAAAATCATGATTTTTAAGAAGTTCAATGGCTCTATCAATCTCTTAATCTGTTTTCCAGGTCAGTTTGTTGTTGTTATTATTTGTTTGACAAAACAGCTACCTTATATTTTCTTCTATTTTTTTCAGTCTTTTGATTTTGTTCTAAAATTTCTCGTTGTCTATTGGAATCATTGATTTCTGTTGGGTCTATTCTAAATTTCAAGGAGTCCATTACTTGGGTGAGGTTTGCCACTTTCTGTTCTAAGTTGTTCTTCCAAATCTTTTCTCCAAACCTTTTATTTCATTTTTTTTTCACCCCTTGCTTCATTTCTTCTAGGTATTCATGTACCCCTTATAGAAAATCCATTTTTTTCCTTTGGATCTTTTCTTACAGTTGTTGGTGACTTACTCTTACCTTCTAGAGTCAATGGAGGGGGGGAGGACTGTCTTTAGAACTGCAATAAATCTTTATAGTGATCTTTATTGCTCTTGTTTATTTGCCTTAGTCTTAGTTCTTATTCATCTCTAGCCTTGGCTCCTGAATTGGGTCTTTGTACTGTAGCCCGGCTCTATCTTCTGGTATACTTTTGAATGAGATACTTGGCACTTCTTGGTCTTGTTCTGAATTATCTGTATTCCTGTGCTAACCTCTGCTTCCCTGGGGTTAGCCTTCTTTGGATCTTTTGAGTTTCAAAACGCTAGATCTTCAGGGTTTTCAGGGCTAGGAGGGAATGTTAAAGATTTTGGAATCCAAGAACCTAAAGTGTCCCAGTCTGGCCTTTCCCATGAGTAAAGGCCCTCCATGATGGTAGCTCTTTGTCCTGTTGCTTCCAAGGGCCATGCTATGGGTTTCTAACCACCTTGAGACATTCTTGGAGGAGCCCTCTGCTCTTGCTGCCTTTAGATAAAGAGCTTTGCAAGTTACTACAATTATCTCTGGCAGTCTCTGCTATACTAAGAGGTTACTATAATAGCTAGCTTTTCAGGTGGGTCCCTTGATCTATTGCCCCAGGCTTCTGGCTGACTTTTTGTCCAGTTCTAGGATGGAAAATGTCACCTATTATAGTTGCTAATTGGAATTTTTGATCACTATTTCACCTGGTGCTACCTTTAGGTTTTTCCTGGAGTACAGATGTGGGGATTCTGCCTTCTGGCCTTCTGCCTTCATTCAGGCAGCCATCTTGGAAGTACCCAGAGTGAAATCAACAGAACCATAATTACACACACACTGACCACAAGTCTATTTTTTGTGTAAAAGGAAGCGGAAAAGGCATAAATAGTTTAAAATTTTAAAATAAAATAAAAAATTTAAAAAGCATTTATTAAGCACTTACTCTGGTCTGGGTACTATGCTAAGTGGTGGGGATTTTTTTTTTAATACTCTCTGACCTCAAGAAGCTTACATTTTAAAATATAAGTGATATAGGTGTCTGAAGGACAGAAATATCACTGATGGGTGAATGTGATCAAGAAAGGCCTAAGAAAGAAAGAAGGAAAATAAATCCAAGAACTTCAAAACATACCTTGAAATAGAGAAAAAACACAAATATCTTTGCTTGATTGCTTACTAATTGCTTGGGTTCTAGTTCTACCTTGTTAAATCCTAGGACTTTGGTTGACAATTGCCCGATGTTTTGAACATTTGTTTTTTTATTTTATTTTATTGACAGTTGTTAAATTTTAAAAGTAGTTTTCCTTCTCCTTCCTGCTCTCCTATGAACGTCCCAAGGAATTGCTGTAAGTTTTCATCTGGCCTGAGCTTCTAAAGAGGTCTCGCTTAGCTGACGTTTAGACAACCTCCTTGAAACCAGGTGGGAATATTTCCAGGGGCAGCAAGTGATTACTCAGCACTCCCTTCCCCAGCATGAAGCAGGGCTACAGGCCACAGGTCATGTTTTGGAGGAGGCTGGCCCAGCCTCCAGGTATACAACACTTGACAGTGACAAAATACCTTCTTTTTCTCTCTTTCTTCCTCATCATGTGTGTGTGTGTGTGTGTGTGTGTGTGTGTGTGTGTGTGTGTTTTGAAAAACACTTAACAAAAACACAAGTCAGTAGTAATAGCAGCATCTGTCAATGATACATATGCGATCTTTTCCCTGTATATCTGTGTGGTGAGACACAGAGCAGCACATAGCCAGCATGGGGACCAACAATTGTGTTTTTAACTTTTAAAAATTCTCAGATATGCCTACATTGTGAGCATGAATATATGTCGTCAAACACACACACACACACACACACACACACACACAAATGCACGCACAAAAACTCCCCCTCCATCCTAAAGACGGCAAGTTTGACAGTTAAGAAATGGAGGTTAAGTGGGGCAGCAGCGTGTATGTACATGGGCACCGCCACGGCCCTTTTGAAGTTGGGCAAACTGGAAGGTTGGAAGCTGGCCAGCGGGCCCCGAATCTAAGCCAGCAATGCCTTCATCAGGCGTTTTGTAAAAAAAGATTGATATATAGTAACCGTATTCAGCGTTTACCCAAACAGTTTCCTCGTTCTCCCCTGATGTTAAATAAAGCTTGGAACAATTTGAAAAAAAAAAAAAAAAGAAATGGAGGTTAAACGTGTAGACTGAGAGTCTGTCACATTCCTCCTCTCGGATGGCCCCGTCTACATTCCCAACACTACATAAATAATAACAGTCAACGCAGTGTTTTCTAGTAATTCATAATTCTTTATGATTCATAATTCTGGGTGATTCAAACCCCCTCTTTGGCGCCTAAGCACCCAGTTTGGTAAAGTGCTGCTTAGCATGATGCTGAACATATAATTTGCCCAGTGGAAAGAGTCCCCATAGTTCCTCTGTTGACTATCAGTCACCCCTTCAGGGGTTCAACACCCAAAGGTTCTACTCAGTGAAGCTTCGAAAGTTGCCGAAGGTAGAAAGTTGTCAGAGGGTTGGTTCTAGTTTGGAAGTTCCATCTGATAGCAAACCAGGTCTGCTCTCGCATTGATTGCATCCCTGAAAGTCATGTGCAAATATGTCAGGTTGACACCAAGGGAGAAGGCTGGGCTACCTTGATCCATCCCCTGAGCCTTCCCCAATTCCAATATTCCAGGGATCTCCTGTGTTAACTTGCATCCTTTAGAAATCTGAATCTTTGTAATCACTCCAATTCTTGGAATTGGATCTGCAGAATTTAAGGGGAGCAGCAATAGGGTAACTGCCAAATTCACTACCTACTCCCCCCTCCCAGCACTGCATATCAACTACAGCATTCAATGTGCAAAAAAGCTACACAAAAATCATGTTTATGGAAATTACATCACCATGGCAACTGCAAAGGTCTCACAAGTATTTTAAAAATAGCAAATTAACAAAACCCACTTATAAAATCCAAAATCTGTTCTTTTATGAGCACATTGAACATACAGATTTCAGAAAACACAAAATACATTTCGTGACACAATAGAGAAATGTCTCTGCTAGAGAATTTCACCCCCAGACTAGTTGGGGCATAGGGTTACATTTACAAAAGCAGAGCTTGATTTCACCAATGAGAGCTTGCACTTTGGATTAAGCCAGAGAGTGGCACCTCATTTGTCTGGTGCACAAAGAGAAGGTAAGAGGCTGAATTGCTGTTATACTAACTTCTTACTTTCTATTTTCACATCAATGATATCATTACCTTCCTCACTCTGCAAGACTAGTCCATTTTTAACTCATAGATTTTCAGCAGTTGCATAAGCTTCTGCTACTGTGATTTAGCCTGGATGAATCTCTATTATAAAACCAGCTTCCCAGAAGTCAGCATCCACATTCATGTAAGAGGGAAAGCAATTTCTGAGGTTCAGAACAGGGGATCATTTTATTTTTCCCCTCCCCCAATGGAATTGATATGACCAGGGCAAAGCAGCCTTCAAGGGGTTGAGGCCCTAGGTGAGAGTGTCTTTTTAGAGCTTCTTAGAAGTACAGTGGAAACGTCACAATCGCTTTGTGAAAATAAAGAAATAGTCTTTTTTTTTAAGTCCAAAAACTTTTTGAGGGAACATAAGGAAAAACAAACTATGCAATTGACACTTTAATCTGTATACTGGTTTTGATATCCAGTATGAAAGGAAAGAAAAAAGAGAAGCAATTGGTTAGAGAAGGACTAAGGCACTGCTCTGACATCATCTGTGTGACCTTGGACAAACACTTTCTCTCTCAGAATCTCAGTTTCCTCATCTGTAAAACGAAAAGGTTTGGACTAGGAAAGGGCTGCTAGGTGGTATAGCGTATGGAGTACCAAGCCTGTAGTCAGGAAGACTCATCTTCATGAGTTCAAATCTGACTTCAGCCATGTACTAGCTGTGTGACCCTGGACAAGTCACTTAACCCTGTTTGCCTCTGTTTCCTCATCCATAAAATGAGCTGGAGAAGTATAACAGTAATTAATTTAGCAGGTACTTAGCCCTTAGTAACTAAGGCAAACCAGTATCTTTGCCAAGAAAACCCCACATGGGGTCATGAAAAATGGGCAACAACCAAAGGGACTGAAGAAGTACAAGGACTAGGAAATCTCTGTAAGTTCTTCTAGCTCAAATTCTCTGAGTTCAAGTATATAGACCTGGAATAATAAAAATATATAATTTTGGCCAGTATTAATGGCTCAGAGTTTGACATGATGAGCATATAAAATAGTGAATTCATGTTTCATCAAGAAGATGGGCCACAGGGTCAATGCTATATTTTTCTTTCTTTCTTTCTTTTTTTTGTTTCTTTTCTTTTTTTTTTTGTTGCTTTTTGGAAGGCAATTGGGGTTGTGACTTGCCCAAGGTCACACGGCTAGTTTTTGTGTTAAGTGTCTGAGGGCACATTTGAACTCAGATCCTCCTGACTCCAGGGCCAGTGCTCTATTCACTGTGCCACCTAGCCACTTCATCAATGCTGTATTTTTCAAAGTAGAATTGCTACAGAAGTAAAGAAGGAAGAAAAATCATATCTTTTTGGAAATTATTATGGTACCTTAAACAGGATGGCAATATAAATTTCACCCAAAAGTTTGCTTTTCAGTATAAAGTGGAAAGTAAAGGAAGTAGGAGGGTGAAAAGCTTTTGGGTTCATCTAAGGTACTTGGAGTTCTGAAAGCACAACTAATAGAGGAAGGTTCTGGAATAGGGCTTGGAAGGGGAGAAATCATAGGATCATAGATTTAGAAGGGGAAGAGATCTCAAAGGCCCGCTGAGCCTTCTCATTTAACAGATGACACAGTTGAGCAATGTCACTGCCCCAAAGAGCTTAAGTGACTTGCCCAGGGTCACGCAGCTAGTAAGTGCCTGAGGCCAGATTTGAACTCATGAAGATAAGTCTTCCTGACTCCAGGCCTGGCACTCTATCTACTTTGCCACCTGACTGCCCCTTAAGTGACTTATCCAGGATCATATAGCCAGTAAATTCCAAAAGTGAGATTCTACCTGGTCTTCCTGACTTCATATCCAGCCCTAGATGTCTTATCTGAGGGTAGAGCTACAACTCACAGTATTTTCTGAGATCTGACCTGCATAGATATGACCATGCTATTCCCCTATTCAAAAGTCTTCCTTGGCTTCCTATTGCCTCTGAAAAATCCTTAGCTTGGCATTAAAGCCTTTTGCAATTTGCCTCCCAAAGCTTTCCAGGCTTACTCCATATTATTCCTCTTTGCATACTTTCCCTTTCAGTAAAATTGGCTGTTCTCTTTACCTGATGTTCACCACATGATGTCATTGGTCTTCCTTGAAAACAAATAAGGAACAACCCTTTAGTGTCTTATGTCAACAATGCACTTTCCCTCACCAACTCACAGTATCTTTGGCTTCCTATCAAAGCATAGTTCATTAACCACCTTCCACAAGGGGCCTTTCCTGATTCCTTGCCTCCAATTAAGAATACTTTCTCCCTCTTGAAATCACTGCATACATTTAATATTTACATCTCTGGAGGCACATTTCCCTCTGTAGAGTGTAAGCTTCTTGAAGGCAGGGATTGTTTCATTTTTGTCTTTGTGTCCCCAGGGCTTATACAGTGTTTGAAACATAAGAGGCATTTGATAAACGTTGTCCAACTGAATTGACTTAAAATGAAGGGAAGGAGACAGATAGAGGCATGAAGATTATCTGCTGTGTATGGAATCAAAAAGTTGAAATGACGTTTAGCAAAAGGTGGTCTGCTACCCCAAAGGTGGGGATTTTTATCCTGCAATGTTCCGTATCTGGTGAATTTGACTGCCTCTGATAGGGAACAACATAGTGACAGTGGAGTAAACAGGTGAAAGACAAGTCAGTATGAGCAGGGGAAATGACAGGTGTGGGGTCTGAGAAAGAAGAAAGGTAACTGCATAGCAGAGGGGAAAAAAAGCAGAAAATGTTCTTGGCATCAGGATTGCCCAGAACAGAGGGGCTGCCAGAGAGAAGAGATAAAAGCAAATGGAAAGGGAGTATGCCTGAAGAGTTTGGGTGAACATGCCATGTTGGCAGGGAAGGAGAGAGAGAGGGTGAAGAGGGAAGGGGGGGGTGGAGAGAGACAGAGAGAGAGAGAGAGAGAGAGAGAGAGAGAGAGAGAGAGAGAGAGAGAGAGAGAGAGAGAGAGAGAGAGAGAGAGAGAGAGAATAGGAAAGGAAAACAGAAAAGAAGACTCCTAGCTCTGAAAACATTAATCTGGGGAGCCTGGCTGAGCACCTTTAAGGAAGCCTCCCGTCCCTCCCCTCCCCCCAACTCCCACCCCCACCCCCAACCCCTCCATTTCAGAAGCTGATCTCTCACGATGCCGTGTGCCATTTGGAAGCTGGAATCCCACGCTTTTCAGATGGCAGGAAGTGCTGGCTTCCAGGGCTCACTGTTCCAGAACTTCCAAGACTTAAGACTGTAAGAAACCAAGTTACACTTGTTGGGAGGAGAGGGGTGGACTAGAAAAACTGCAAGCCAAAGAATATGCTTCTTCTGGCCAGGATTCCCAGGCATGTCAGAACCAGGAAACCATTGCTTTGGGTTACCCTGAAGCTTGTTTTCCTTTCTGGTCTTTGCAAGTTTGAACATTGCATTTCTCTAAAAGAAAAAAAAAGTTTTAATTATATCTGGTTAAATGTGCTGTTTTATGGGGCTCTTGAGAGGCTAAAAATAATGGGAAAAGGAACCATGAAGTGCTCACCATGTAACAGGCTCTGTGGTAAGCACTGGGGATACAGAGAATGGCAAAGACAGCCCTGCCCTCAGGGTGCTAACATTCTATGGCTGAAGCAACAGGTAATGTCAGAGAGGGAAGCTCTAGCAGTTAGGTGGAAGGAGGACAAGATCAGCAAAGGCCAGAAGGTGGGATTTGAACGGAGACTAGAAGTAAGCAAGGGGAACTATGCCCAGAACCTCCTCTAATTAGGATCAGATTCAGAGCTGGAAGGGATCTTCAAAATCATCTAGTCCCACCCCCTTATTTTCCAAATGGGGAAACTGAGGCCCAGAGAGGGGAAGAAATTCATCCAAGTTCTCACAGGGGCTAAGTGGCAGAGCCTGGTTTTGATCCCAGAGACTCTGATTCCAAATGCATCACTCTTTCCATTTTCCAACGCTGCCTCCCTAATTGTTTTATCTCCATAATTTACACAGGGACTTAACTAAAGATAGTAAGTGTATCTTCAATTATTCAGAAGCTGTATACACTCCAGACACATTACTTAACAAACACGTAACATCCCAAGACATCAGTCTGGTGTAATGGAAAAAGTGTTAAATCTGGAGTCAGAGCACCTGAGTTTGAATGCCATGCTCTGATTCACACTACTTGTGTGACCTTGAGCAGATCACTTCAGTTCTCTGGGCCTGGGTTTCTTCATCTGAAGAAAAGGGGTTATGACCTAGAAGATCCCCTCCAGCCTTAATGGTCTCTGTTCCTAGACCACTCAAAAATCCTTTGTTAAGGGCCTGTTGTGCCCAAGGTGCAAGAGATACAAAGACATGGATGAAAAAAGTGCCTGACTTCAAGATACTTACATTCTACTTGGTTTAGGAGATGAGTGGGTGGAGGGTGGGGGGCAGGCGGGGGTGGGGGAGGAATGCCATTAATATAGGCAAGGCTGGTGGAAAGAAAAATAGTCTAAATGAAGAAACAGAAGCACATGGAGTGATTCGTAGCCATAGAGTGGGTGAAGTTGTGATGAACAGAACCGAGAAGTGCTGAATCTCTTCTCTCTGTCCTAACCACAAAACAGAGCACGAGCTAAACAACATTTTGTGGAAAACGTGTTCTGATGACAGCGTTAGCTCAGGAGTTCTTCTGGAGGAGCCTCCTAGAAAAGCTGGAAGAAAGTAGAGCTTGGGATCTGGGAATTTTTCCCTTCATAATTTTCATCTTTCAGGTTTGTTTGTTTTTCGTAAAACTTTTCCCAACATGCTTTTGGCATGCATTTGGCATGCTTGTAAGTAGTTGGTTAGCCTTGCTTTCTCATGACTTTGTCCAGCACAGTATAGAGGGTGTCAAGAGACATGTTACCCTTTCTTAAGCAATAACAGTCCATTCATTCATTCAAGTATTCATTCAACAAACATTTATTAAATGTTTACTGTGTACATAGAAATATTGGAGTCCAGCCTCACCTGATATGAATAAAAGAAACAATGAATCTGATTGTCACCCTCATAAATCCCAATCCTCACAAAGGAAGCCAGGACCCTCTGTAAAAAGAAACATTAATTCCTTCACCCCAGGCTACTCTTGGATGTAGGGTAGGGTAGGTAGAACAAGCGCTAGGAGACTTTTACTTAAGATTTCAAAATCAATGATAATCTCTTCCACACATACTCCAACAAAGGTCTAAAAAGGACACCAGGTTAAATAATGATCAGGAAATCCAAAGAGATACAGCAACATATTCTTTGAACTGACTCAAGACTGTACAAAAATAATATCAGAATCCTGTGGGTTCTGCGGAAAAGGTCCCAAGAGAAACCAGAATCTATGAGTACTTGGACTAGAGATGCCCCCAGAGGCTCCCAAAGCCAATGGTTCGGGGGCAGCTAGGTGGCACAGTGGATAAAGAACCAGCCCTGGAGTCAGGAGGACCTGAGTTCAAATTTGGCCTCAGACACCTACTAGCTGTGTGACTCTGGGCAAGTCACTTAACCCTGATTGCCTCAAATAAAGGAAGGAAGGAAGGAAGGGAAAGAAAGAAAAAAGAAAGAGAAATTAAAATGGAGTCCACAGAACTCAATGATCCATAAGATGAAAAGAAATATTAGAATAAAATCAAAAGATTGAAAAAAATGTGAGGTTTAAACTACCAAAAACAACTGACTTGGAAGAAACATTGAAGAGAAATGAAAGACCTAATGTGCCTAAAAACCACATCCAAACAAAAAAAAAATCTGGATAGCATACATCAGGGAAGCATTAATTAAAACTACTCAGATCAAACAGAACCAGACGGCAAAGTGAAAAACTAAAGAATCCATTGTCACCTCCTGAGAAAAATCCTCACAACGAAAACACCAAGAAATGTCATATCCCAAATCCAGAGCTTCTAGAACAGAGACAAAAAAAGGAGCCAGGCAAAAAAAAAGAGTTCAAAGTCTTCTGCACAGGCAGATTTTAAGAGTCATCAAGGAAATGGAACTTATGGTATGGATAGCTAGTGTACAAAGAAGCAGACTAGAGCATGTGGCTTGACAGTCTTTGACCAGCTCACATGTGCAATGAAGGAACTCAGCTCTTACATGCCAGTTGGCTCTATGCCCTGAACTGAATGGACCAATCTGTGAACCACAACAGACAACAGAGATAGAATCACAGAATCTCAGAGTAGGAAGGGACCTCTGCCATCATCTGGTCCAGAGGTTCCCAAACTTATTTGGTCTACTGCTCCCTTAAAAAAAAAAAAAAAAAAAGATTACTCAGCACCCCTCCTGGAAATCTACTTTCTTTAAACCTTTAACAGTTTTTTAAAATTTGCATCATTTCAAAAAAAAGTCAGATTTTTTTTTTAAAATGATGCATCTCAAATTTTAAAATTTATTGTAAATTTGTGGGGGATTTCCTGCATTGAAATGTTTATGATGCAATATTGTATCATGTAACCATATAGTATTATATTATAAACAAGTCATTATATGCACATATTCCTGCCCATATATGCTGGACTTTCTGACAATTCGTGACACTCTCATCTGCTAACACTTGCTTGTTAAGACCTGTCAGTGGCCTTGATCACTGATTGGTTTAACTTATATTTTGTGGGTTTATTTGGAAAATAATGTAATCACTGTGACTTTAACTCTCTTACACAATAGATGAAACATGTATAAATGGTTTTTCAAAATTTTCTTCTTTCCTTATGCTTCTGTCACCCCCTTATCTTTTTTTGGAGAGGGAAAAGCAGGGCAATTGGGAGTAAGTGATTTGCCCAAGGTCACACCGCTAATAAGTGTGTCAAGTGTCTGAGGCCAGATTTGAACTCAAGTCCTCCTGACTCCAGGGCCAGTGCTCTATTCACTGTGCCACCTAGCTGCTCCCACCCCCTTATTTTTATTCAAATGCCCCCCAATTGCACCCAAGGCTACTACCACCCCCCCTGAATAGTTCTAGCACCCCCAGCAGGTGGTATTGTCCACTTTGGGAATCTATGACTGGTCCAACCCAGACCTAAATGGGAATGTCCTCTATGATATCACTGACACAAAGTCCTCCAGTCATTGCATATTGGGGAACCTGTTTCACTTTTTGATAATTCTAATTGTTGGGAAGTGTTTTCCTTAACTTGAACTTAAATCTTCTTTTTCTACAATTCTGAATAATCCATCAGTCAGAAGTGTTCATTGCACAGCTATCTCACACTCTTCACTTGTTAGGCTCTCCAGGGGATACAAAAGATGGATAGAGAAAGACTCCTACCCTCAAGGAACTCATCATCAGGAGGGAGAAACCCAACTTACAAACAATGAAATAAG
Organism: Pseudochirops corinnae; assembly: GCA_028646515.1. Taxonomy (NCBI): domain Eukaryota; kingdom Metazoa; phylum Chordata; class Mammalia; order Diprotodontia; family Pseudocheiridae; genus Pseudochirops; species Pseudochirops corinnae. The sequence continues at coordinate 261,834,896 of CM053586.1, forward strand.
GAGCACCATGATAGGGATCATCCAAAAGAGTCAATGTTTTCTAGCAGCTTTGTGACACAGCGGATAGAGTTCCAGGACTGGAGTCAGGAAGACTCATTTTCCTGAGTTCAAATCTGGCCTCAGACTCAGCTGTGTGACCCTGGGCAAGTACATGTCACTTAATCCTGTTTGCCTCAGTTTCCACATCTGTCAAATGAGCTGAAGGAGGACATAGCAAACTACTCTAATGTCTTTGCCAAGAAAATCCCAAATGGGGTCATGAAGTCAGACACGACTGAGTACACATACACACACACACACACACACAAAGTAGAAGTAGTAGTAATGATGTAGAAGTGGTAGTCGTAGTAAAAGTATAGAAGAGTAATAGTAGCAGCAACAATCTTAATAATAATAATGATGATGATGATAATAGTTGGCAGTTACGTAATACTTTTTTTTGGTTTGGGTTTTTTTTGCTTATTTTGGAGGGGGGAGGGCAAGGTAATTGGGGTTAGGTGACTTGCCCAAGGTCACATGGCTGGTACATGTTAAGTGTCTGAGGCTGGATTTGAACTCAAGTCCTCCTGATTCCAGGGCCAGTGCTCTATTCACTGCACCACCTAGCAGCCCCTATATAATATTTTTAACCTCGTAAAGTGATTTGCACATGTTAACTCCTTTGCTCCCTATAACGACCTTGTGGAATAGGTACTATTAGAATCCCCATTTTATAGATGAAGAAACCAAGGCACAAAGAGTTTAAGTGATTTGCCCAGGAATCACACAGCTAGTAAAGTATGTGAGGCAGGATGAGAACTCAGGCTTTCCTGACTCCGAGTCCTGCACTGTAGTCACCCTGCCACCTAGCCACATGGCTTTGACATGCATTATTACAGTGAATTTATCTTCTCAATTATGTGTTACTTAGCCCCATATTTTAAAAGGGTTTAGACTCAGAGGATCACAGACCTAGGGGGAATCTAGTTCAAGTCCCTCATTTTTCAGATAAGAAAACTGAGGCCCAATGAGGCAATGTGACTTCCCCAAGGTCATACAGGCAGCAGAGGCATGATTCGTTCTCAGATCCTCTGACTTTAAGACGCTGCTCTTCTCTTAGCACCTGAAGCTTTTCTCTCTCAGTATCTACTGTCTGGGCAGTTCCAGCCAGTCTGGAGGTCAGGAACATGACAGGGGATAGTGGGGAAGCCTTCTCAGTCCTGTAAAGGGAAGAACAATGAATGGAAGGTCAAGTGATCCGCCAACTGGGACCAACTTTGCTACTCCTTTGTTGTGTAACTTTAGAGAAGTCGCTTAATTTCTCTGTGATATCTGTCTTACCAGCTTTAGGGTGTTCAGATTCATTCATAAATGGGAAAGCATTTTTGAAAATATAAAATGTTATGCAAATGCAAGTTGCCATTCCTATTATTGTCCTGGGGAGATAATTGGCAATAAATGAAACAATTGGGATGAAGACAAGAACTCTGGTAACATGTAAACTCCTGGAGGACAGGGGTTGTTTTGCTTTGGTCTCTGTAATTTCAGCACCTAGTAAATAGCCAGTGCACTATAGATGTCTACTGAATTCAACTGAGGGAGGAATAAGGGATTCAGTGAGTCACACGTACTTGCACTGGACTAGAACATACATTAAATTGTCCATTTCTATACTGAAAATTGAGTTTATCTCCACAATTCCCCTTTAAAATAAGGTTGGACATTTACTCTCTTCCAATTCCAATTCAATCAAACAAATATTTCTTACCATTTGTAACGTGCTCAGTACAGTGCATATGTATATTGTGAAGGGGTGGGACAGACCTTTTCTTTTATTGGCTCAATAGTAAAGTGGCAGTTTCATCAGTCAAAACAGGTTTTTGTTGTTGTTTGGTTGTATCTGACTTTTCATGGTGCTGTTTGGAGTTTTCTTGACAAAGATACTAGAGTGGTTTGCCATTTCCTTCTCTGGCTCATTTTACAGATAAAGAAACTGAGGCACATAGGGTTAAGTGACTTGCCCAGGGTCACACAGATGGTAATGTGTCCAAGGCTGGATTTAAACTAAGATTTTTCTGACTCCAAGCCAAATGCTATATCCATTCTGTCGCCTAGATGCCCCCCCAAAAGGGTTTATTGAGCAATAACTATGCCTACCATTGTACCACATACAATATCCTAATATTAGGTTGTAACCTAAAGTTCTCGGACACCATCTCCTTCATCATTGCTTACAACACAATTTTATGGAAACCACATTTTAAGTTTGACCAATTTTCCATTAACCACAATAGCATAATATTATAATTGTACATACAATCCAAAATAGCAGCTTTTTCTCTAAGTTAGGACATGCTGAGTTGGGAACAGATAGACAGAGGCTAGGATGGAAAAGGTACCATGACTATGCTGTCCCTGGAGAGTGAGCAGAGGGAATAAGGGGATCCTGCCAAATCCCCCGCCAAAATACTTTTTTTTTTTTGTATTTGCTTTCCCTTTAAACATACTCTGATCCAAAATACTCAGAACCTCTTTTACACACAGCGTACACACCAGCCTTGGAGCAGGGCTCATGTGAAATCATCAATTTGCAAAATGCTAAGGTAGGCATTTACATCCAGAGCAGCTGGCTTGCCTAAAAGTAGAAGTGTCTGTTTAGGGTAACGTCTCCTTCACCCCCTCCTGAGTACCCCCCAAAAAAAACCCATTTACTTTTATTTCGTTGGGACTTTTAAAATGATAACAGCTTTTTGTTGTGTTTCTCCTTCAGATTCTGTCCCTAGCCTGATTTCTGGAAAGAATCCATTTGGCTTTTTCAGAACCAGGGAACCCCACAGAGCATCCAATCTCTGTGGCTCAGGTTTCTTGTACCTACTCGGTCATAGTTTGGTTCTACTTTTTATTTATTTATTTTTGTGTTTTTTAGAGGAGGGAAGACAGGGCAATTGGGGTTAAGTGACTTGCCCACGGTTACACAGCAAGTAAGTATCAAGTGTGTGAGGTTGGATTTGAACTCAGGTCCTTCTGACTCCAGGGCCGTGCTCTATACATGACACCACCTAGCTGCCCCTACTTTTTATTTCTGTCCAAGAACATTTCCTGGATTCTGTGCTTCTATGGTTAGAAAGAAAATACACTAGAAAAAAAAAAAAGCTTCCTCCTAAGCAATAACATTAGAATCTGCTCCAGTTCTCCCTGGGGTGCTCTTAAGATTCAGCCAGTGAGACCCCAACAGGCCCCAATGGGAGGCTGTTAATGCTTCTACCTTCCCCATTTAGACACACTGCTCAATAGGAAGGAATCTAGGCACAGCCTCCAGCCTATTGGGAAACTGCAACATTTTTGCCTGTTAAAAATGAATGATGTTTTAGGTGTGTCTGACTCTTCATGATCCCTTTCTTTGGGAGGTGGGGTGTTTCTTGGCAAAGACTCTGAAGTAGTTTGTCATTTACTTCTCCAGCTCATTTTACAGATAAGGAAACTGAAGCAAACAGGGTTAACTGACTTGTTAGGGTCACATAGCTAGTAAGTGTCAAAGTCAGCATCTGAACTCAGGTCTTCCTGACTCTAGGCTAGGTACTCTATCCACTGGGATACCTAGCTGCCTCAAACATATATAGTCAAGCAAAACAAATTTCCACATTGGTCATGTATATGTGTGTAGATGTAGGTGTGTATCGTATATATGTGTATGTGCGTATATACAAATATGTCTTGATCTGCTCTGAGTCTATTACTTCTCTGTCTGGATGTGGGTAGCATGTTTCATTACGAATCTTCTGGAATTGTGGTTGGTCATTGGGTTGATCAGAATTCTGAAGTCTTTACAGTATTGTTATTATTTTATTGTTCTCTTGGTTCTCCTCACTTCACTTTGCATTAGTTCATATAAGTCTTCCCCAGTTTCTCTGACACCAAACCCTTCATCATTGCTTACAGAACAATAGTAGGGAAATCCCATTTTAAATATGACCAACTCTCAATTAACCACACCAGCCTGATATAAAAATAATACACATAATTTGAAATAGCAGCCTCTCCTATTTCATAGTCAGGCTTTGGAATATGTCTTTCCTATACCTCTCATTTGCATTCACTCCACTCCCTCAATATCATTGTTTTCATACTTGTCCTTTGGCAGCCCCACACCCACCTTGGATTGTAAGTACTAGGAGAGAGCAGATTTTGATCTATCTTTGATATCCCCACTATCTTGTACATAGTAGGTGCTACAGAAATGGGTTTTTTTCCTGACAACTGAATTGGTGTATCCATTGTGATTGGAATTCACTTCGATCAAATATTGATGCCACACTGAGGTTTGTCTTGAGAAGAAACTGGAAACTTCTGTTTTCCCATTCTTCTTTCCTATTTCCTATCCCATTGCTAGAAATGGGTAGTATTACTTCTCAGAAAGGTGCAAAGTACTAGTCCAACATAGAGCTCATAAGTCACTACTGTTAATACCTTCCCTGAATTGCCTAGCCCTAGATAGACACTCCATCTGGTTCAAGGAACTATGAACTACAGAGGGAAACTGACCTCTGCAGCTCATGTCCCATAAGGTAACCAAACTAAGACAAAATCAGCATCCTCCCTCATGGGAAAACATGGAAACATGGCATGCCAACAGGCATGATTACAACAGTTTAAATCAAGAGGTAAGGGGGTGGCTAGGTGGCACAGTAGATAGAGCACTAGCCCTGGAGTCAGGAGGACCTGAGTTCAAATCCAGCCTCACACACTTAACACTTACTAGCCATGTGACCTTGGGCAAGTCACTTAACCCCAATTGCCCAGCCTTCCCCCCTACAAAAAAATAAGTAAGCCAAGAAGTAAGAGTGGAAAGAGAAATTTTCTTGGCCTCCCCCTTAATCCCATGTCATGATTTCTAAAGAAAATCTCCTTCCTACTCTCCAATAGACTGAGAAAGGAAGATTCTTATAAAGTCACTAGCTCAGGGGAAAGGATGCAGATAGGCTAATAGAATGTGAATTTTTTAAGATTCAAAGGATCATAGAATATAGAGTTAAAAGTGACTTTAGAGTTCATCTAGTCCACTGGTGTCAAACTGCAATGGAAATGGTGCCACTACTCCATATATAAGTATCCCTGAGGATTGCATATTGACTTCATTTTTAAATGTATATATTTTATTTTGTTTGTATAAATGCATATATTTTATTATATTGTATTTTTATTTATTTCATTAACTATTTCCCAATTACATTTTAATCTGGTTCCCTCTTCTCCCATCTCTAATTATTTGGGAGTACTGTAGGTGGATAACTTCTAGTCTATTCTAACCCTCTCATTTTACAGATGAGGAAACTGAGGCCAAAAGGAAGTTAAATGACTAGGTAATAAACAGAAGATCCAGGATTTGAACTCAAGTCCACTAACTCCAAATGATCATCTGGCCTCTGCTTGAACACCTTCAGTAATTCATTGATTTTGTGGTCAACTACAGTCACTAAACCTTTTTCGCGAGAATGATGATCTAGCCTTATCTCCTACATCCTCTACTTCTAAAGTTAGCATTTTAAAGAAATACAGGATTTGACATTTATGTCTATTAAATCTCATTTCTGGCCATGTCCCAAATCCATGAACCAAAGGAAAACACAAATGGCCCCATGGCCTGTGCAGCTCCACGCCATCATGGAGGAGGAGGCACAAAAGACATTGAGTGCCAAGAATCAGTTTCAGACGTTCTCTAAACATTAACTTAACTCTTGGTCATCTAAATGTGAGCTCTTCTTTTAATGACCAATGAGTCAACATGAGAGTGGAAAAACTGAATCATTTCAATATTTACATGCTTTTCTTTTATAAATAAACCCAAAATATATAAGGAAGATGCAGCCAAATGGGAGGATGACTCCCAGGATATTTTTAATGAGGAAAATAAAAGAATCAGTGCAGCTGATTAAAAAGCTACATCCCATCACAAAGACAACCTTGAACCTGGACGTAAGAAGACCTGACTTTAAATCCTATCTCTGACACTTACTAGCTATGTGATCAGGAGCACTCATAAGCCTCAGTTTCCTCATCTGTTAAAAAAAATACCTACTATCTACCTCACAGGGCTTTTATAGGCACAAATGAGGTAACACAGGTAATAGAACTCTGATATAAAGGTATCACCATAATGAGGGAGCCCAAAGGACCTAGAAACTCTTTCAGCTAGCAAACACTTGATCTCCTTGTGAAGTAGAGATGACAGTTAAGAATTTATTAAATTCTCCCCAGTAGATAAATAGTGAAAGGATATGAACAAATTTCTCAAAAGAAGAATGGCGAAATATTCATAACCACATTAAAAACTACTCCAAATCATTAAGTATAAGAGAGATGCAAATCAAAACAACTCTGAGGTTTCATCTCACACATTGCAAATTGGCAAAAACAACAATAAAAAGGCAACATTCAATGTTGGAGGGGTTGTGGGGAGATCAGTACACCAAATACAATGTTGGTAGTGTTATGAAATGATACAACCATTTTGGAAAGTAATTTGGAATTGTGTAAATAAGGTGATCAAAATGTCTATACTTTTTGAGCCAGACACTGATATTGGATTTACACCTCAAGGAAGCCATTGATAACAAAAAAGTCCCCACATAAATCCAAAATATTTAAAGCAGCACTTGTTGTCATAGCTAAGAACTGGAAACAAAGTGGATGCCATCAATTGGGGAACGACTAAACAAATTGTGGTACATGAATGTGATGGAATATTTTTGTGCTGTAAGAAAGGATGTGTGTGATGAATACTTGGAAGCATGGAGAGATCTATACGAATTGATGCAGAGTGAAGTAAGCAAAACCAAGACATCAATACACAAAGTAACTACAACAAGGTAAATGGTAAGAATGACATATCAAAAAAATCAGAAGTAAATATAACAAAATTATAAAGATCAAGTGAGATTCAAATGAAGAGATATGAGGAGATATTCCAATCTACTTCTTTGTGGAGGCAGGAGGTTCACAGGTGTTACACATTGTACATGTTTTTGGACTTTCTCAATGTATTCATCAACTGTGCTGATTTTTTCCCCTCTCAACTACTGGTCATATGAGATGGCACTCAGGGATGAGACAGGGAAGGGATACATGAGATATTCTGATAATATAAGAAAAAGGAAACTTCTTTTCGTAGATGATGTACTAAGTGCATTAAGTCCCAGAACACTGCAGAGCCTACTAAATGAATACCATAATAATTAAAAGAGTTCAGTCTAACTATCCACACAAGAAAAACCATGTGGATGAAGAGTCTCTTGTTCCTTCTATGACATGCAGTTAGAGCGACAATCCATAGAAACAGCTCATTAATGCATATACCTAGGATAGACACTGCATTTAGACAATGAACAGGGCTCAGAATTGAATAGGAGAGGAAAAGCAGAGAGGATCATACTGAGGGAAATGTGCAGTGTTTGGGTTTTTTTAAATTTAAATAATATTTTATTTTCCCCAATTACAGGTAAAAACTATTTTAGACATTCATTTTATAAAGTTCCAAATTCTCTCCTTTTCTCCCTTCTCTTCTCTATCCCTGGGAAGGTAAGCAATTTGACATAGGTTATACATGTTTGTGCAGTGTTTTTAATGAACCCAAAGTTTTCTTTGAAACAAAAGTAGATCTCTTTACAAAATCAATTAATTTAAAACCAATTAGACTATGAACTCCTTGAGGACAGGGGCTATCTTTTGCCTTCCTTTGTATCCCCAGTGCTTAACACAGTTCTTAGCATGTGGTAAGCACTTAATAAATGTTTATCGGCTGATTGACTAACTGAATAGTCTTCCACTGATGCTATGTGACTATGAAATATGGAAAAATGAAATCTCTAAAAAATCAAAAATGTAGGTCATCTAAATGGCAATTTAGAGACATGTTGTAGGGCTAAATGGGTTAGAACATATTACCAACAAAAAATTGCACCACAGAAACACCATAAAAGATACCATCAAAGAGAAATTAGTCCAGACAAGGAAGTGGGCCAGTCATGTATCAAGGGAAGAATGGAAAGCCAATAAGCTTCATTGATATCCACATAATATCAAAAGACCTGGGGACCTTCCCCAACATATCAGATAGATCTACAGATGATTTGCGGGAAGGCATGGACGAAAGTCACTCAGAATAAAGTGTTGATAGATTGCTATCTGCATTATTGGAGGGAATAGCCATATCACAGATCTATTGAAATAAATTTCATCTCGTTAAATTCAGCCCTATATTCCAGTGTGTCAGGATATTTTCGGATTCTGACTCCATCAGCTGTATTAGCCGTCCCTCCCAGGTGTGTCATCTATAAGCTTCTGATTTTTTATAAGCTTCTGATAAAAATACAAATTCATTTAAAATGTTGACCTATGACAAAGCTAATGACAGAGCACCTCAGCACACTACTACAAATCTTCCTTAAAGTCTACCTGAGTCCAATAGTCAGCACACTTTGGGAACTGGTTTTCAATAAGTTTTTAATTCGTTCAACCATAAAAGTACCCAGTCTACAATGCTACATTTTATCCACAAGGACTTTGTCAACAGTATTCTAGAAATACGGTAACACTCTGATAAAATAAAATATTATTAATGGTCTTTGCAAGCCTTAAAGCCCTATGTATATATAAGCAGTTATTATCATTTATTCTTATATCTGCAGCTTCCCCCTAATCTACCAGTCTAATACATCCAGCAAAAAAGAACCTGCCTCAACTCATTCCCGTTGCTATTGTGTCTTTAATCAAATCTCATAAAAGCTTACCTCTACCTTTCCTTTAATGCTTGAGCTCTACCTCCTACATAAGGTCTTGTAGCTACTAGTGCCTTTCCACACCAAAATTACCTTGTGCAATCCTTGTCCCAAAGCCCATTGGTGTGGGACTCTCCTTATTGGTGGAGATGAATGCCCTCCCTATAAGAGGTCAGAGACAGAGCTCCAGCCTTGGCCTATCCCCCTTTGGGGACTCATTATTCAGGGACTCCTGGCTTCCAGCTTCAAGAGAGAAGATGGAAGAGGCCAACTTTACTTCAGGTTGCTGAAGGAAAAGACTCTGGGAGGACATGAGAGGAGCAGCTGGTCTCCATCATATCCATTTTCCCAGGTTGCTACTCTAGAGATTTTGGGGAGTATTCTCCTTGGGTGAGGTACAGCACCCTCTCAAGTTATATCTAATTTTTATTGCTTTGCCATTTGGGGGGAAAAGGGACACCAAGCTCTATATCCAAGGCTTGACCCCTTTCCCACCTAATAACAATTCCATGATGAACAAACATAGAGAATAGAAAAAAAAAAAAGGCCCATTTATCCAAATTGTAGCATAACAAATCAGAGAAGGTATACATAGGAGAATCTATACCAGACAATACAGAGTGAAGGAGCTCTCCCATTAGTTATCACTCAGCTCAGCCACAGAGAGGGCCCAGATCTCACTCAAGGGGAAGTTGCTAGACTTCCCAGCAAGATGGGAAATGGAACATGATGGAAACAGCCTTTTACTTTAATCTTCTCAGAGTCTTTTCCTTCAACAACCTTCACTGAAGTGGAGTTAGCCTCTTCCATCTTTTCTCTTGAAGCTGTAAACCAACAATACCTGAAGATGAGTCTCCAAAGGGGATCTGGCCAAGGCTGGAACTCTCTCTCCCCTCTTTCCAATTCTACCCCATCCTTTATACAGGACAGGGTATTTATCTCCACTACTAAGGAGAGAGTCTTATGTCAATGGGCATTGAGACAGAAGTTATACTTGTATTTCCTTTTCATCAAGTTTATGTTTACCTGTATGTATATATATTGTTTCCCCAGTAGGATGGAAGCCCCACAAGGGCAGAGACTGCTTCATTTTGTCTTTGTTACCCCAGCCCCTAACACAAGGCCTGGCATGTGATAAGTTCTAAATAAATGCTTTTTGGTGGGTTGATTGAAATATAATCATCACATCTAGTATGCATTGTAGAGATTTTTTTTGGACAAGCTACTCAATATTTTGCTCCTGTTTGCAAGGATGAAATGTAGAAATACACACACAGGTGGTATTCTTATACTAAAATCTCTGATTGCACATCCAGGTCTTATCGTGATGGAAACTCATCAAAATACCATACTTAGCGACAAGCTGTGTAGGTGGCTTCAGCGCATACATCCACACACACAGTAATTCGTTTCAGTTTAATAAACATTTATTAAGTGCCTACTATGTTCCAGGTTCTATACTAGTCATAGAGGAGAGATAAAGATAAAAGACCACACAGTTCCTGCCTTAAAAATACTTCCCAATCCAAAAGAAAGCATGTTCAGTCAGTCAATAAGACACGTATAAAAATAAGTATCTTATCTCTGGCATGATTATTTTCACTACCCCCTCTCCCAAGTTTCGGTACCATAACCATAAAGTCTCTCACAAAGATATATTCCCTCCTACACAGCTAGGGAGGAGGGGGCATAAAAGTCTCTGTGGGAGATTCCATTTTTCTAAGGCCCACAAAATAACTTGCCCTCCCTTTTGCCCTTCCCAAGCCTGTCAAATTAACTTAGGTCTCAGCCTCATGGGCCATGTGTGACCATAATGCCAATAAGCACCAAGATGCTGGTTATTCACAATGTGACAATTCACCAAAAAAAAACAAAACCCCAAAACCATCACAATTCATCTCTACCCCATTCAGGACATACGCTGGGAATTCATCCCAGGAATTACTTTTCATAGGAGGGGGAACAAGGATGGGAAAATTAATTAAATCAAGGCTCAAAATATAAAAGGAAATTTGATTTGATTGTCTGCTCCCCAGACCATGTCTTATCCTGCCTCTGAACTCTCCAGCACAATAGATAATCATATTCTGCTACAGGTACTGAGAGTTCAGCTCACCTCCTCCCTGGTTGCATCCTACTTTTAGCTCAAAGGACAATTATTAGAGTAGTTTCCTAAACCCTGTGGATTCTGGCTCTGCAATCTCTCTCAATCTATTCCCCCTTCCCTACTCCCACTGCTTTTTTTTATTACCACCTGCCTGGAATACTGTATCAGCCTCCTTCCTTGATCCATCCCTTGTACCACTGTCAGATTAAACTTCCCTATATAGAGATCTCATCACATAACTGCTTTGCTCATAGCCATTCAAAAGCAATCTTCTACCTGCTAAACGTAGTCCAAACTCCTTTTAAGTCATTTAAGGGCAACGGCAGCAGCATGAACCAACTACCGCCACAACAACTAGTATTTTGATAGCACTTTAAGGCTTCCCAAATGGTTTACAAATGTCTCATTTAACCTTACAACACCCCTGGAAGCCAGTTCAGATGCTAGTCCCCACTCTATACACCCTTCTCCAGTGAAACTGAACCACTCATCCCCTCTTGTATATAGCCAGTACCTTTTCGCTTCTCAACACTTACATGCTTTGCTCTCTATGCCTTATATGCCCTCTCCCAGCTTTCCTATTCTGTCTTCTGAAATCCTATCCATCTTTCAAAGCTCAGCCCGAATGACTTCTCCCATGAAGTCTTCACTGATCTCTTAGTGAGAAAAGATTCTTCCTTCCTCCAAACTTGCATAATATTTCCTAGCTCTTCAGCTTCCGGTATGTTCTATTTTGCTGTTGTTTAGTAATTTTTCAGTCATGTCTGACTCGTCATGAGCCCTTCAGGGGTTTTCCTGACAAAGATACCAGAGTGGTTTGCCATTTCCTTCTCCAGCTCATCTTACAAATGAGGAAACTGAGGCAAACAGGGTTAAGTAACTTGCCCAGGGTCATACAGCTAGAAAGAATCTAAGGCTGGATTTAAACGCAGGTCTTTCTGATTCCAGGCCCAGCACTCTGTCCACTGAAGCACCTAGATGCCCATATTCTATTTTACATTATAGATATTAAGTGGTTCTTGTATGGCATGATGGATAGAGAGTAAAGAAGACCTGGGTTTACATCCTGCCTTTGACCCACAAAGGTTATATGACTCTGAGCAAGTCATTTAACCTCAGTGCTCCAGGTAACTCCCTAAAACTATAGGTTATAGAGTGAGTAGTGGAAGTTTCCTCACTTGGAGATCCCTACCTCTAGGAAATCATAGGTCTAGTCTCTTTTTCACCCCCAAACAATTTTATATTCATTGTAGAGTATTGCCTATTAATGGGCAGCTAGGTAAGACAGAGTGCAGGACCTGGAGTCAGGAAGACTCACCTTCCTGAGTTCAAATCCAGTTTTAGACACTTCCTAGTTGTGTGATCCTAGACAAGTCACTAAACCCTCTTTGCCTCAGTTTCCTCATCTGTAAAATGAAATGGAAAAGGAAATGGCAAACCACTCCACAATTTTTGCCAAGAAATTCCCAAATGGGGTCATGAAGAGTCAGACATGACCAGAAATGACTCAACAACAACAATTGTTTATTAATATATATATATATAAACTCACAGATACAATATATATTTATATACATCTACATACATACACAGACACACACATTTATATATACATACGTGTGTGTGTGTATGTGTAGATTATCAGGAAATCAGAGACCATACCTTATTTTGAGAGGTATGCTAGAATCAGTTCTGGCTCGCCTTGAAAATTTTTACTGTGAACATTTATACCTCAGAAATCACTGCAAATCAGGGTTTGATTTATTGTTCTGTTATCACTAGACTTAAGAAAGTGTTAATAATTCTGATTAAACTTAAAAGTGTGTACATACATTTTTTCCCATCAAATCTGGTTGTTAAACATTTACTAGTCCATTCCTATCTTCCCCTTCATGCTTTCAACATAGTAATATTTATTTACATTTATAAAGTAAGTTAACATTTGCAAAACATTTTCTTCCCAACAATTCCATAAGGTAGATAATTTAAGTATCATAATCCTCTTTTTACAGATGAAGAAATTTATGCACACAAAAGCTAAGTGAATAGCCCATGACCATACAGTTGGTATGTGCCAGGGTCAGTATTTGAATTCAGGTCTTCTAATTCCAAGACCAGTATAATCCAGAGGTATCAAATGCCCAGCATGGCCCACAAAACTCCTCAGTACAGACAGAACCAGAATAAAATATAATTGGGAAATGTTTAACAAAGTAAATTTAAAAGTAACACAGCATAGATAATGCCAACTTGCAGTTTTCTTTGTCAATATGCTGCCCAGAGTGAGTAATTTTTCTTTGAGTTTGACACCATTGATCTACACTATACCACCACGTTTCTCAGTAGCAGACATGTAAGAAATTGTAAAAGGAATAAATGAGCAAATGAATTTTGTTGACTGACTAGATCCTTTCATCGTTGAATCTAGATTATTCCTTCAAGGTGTCTGAATCAAGGCCTGACACTCAGCTCATGAGAGCTGGACTGGTTGTGGTCCGGCTCCAGAATCTGACCCAAACCCACAGTGGGATTTGTCGCCAGAGTAATATGCTAATCAGGTACTAATATTTGACTCTTACAAAAGCTTTTGGTTCCTTTATAACAACAATGCTATAGGTAGATTTTTAAAAATTATATTTATTTTATTTGTTACATTTTAAATTCCATGTTGTTTCCCTCCTTCCCTCCCAATCCCATAAGGAGTTTTCTCTTCGTTTTTTTATCAGTAATATCTCATACACATGGACTCTTATCCAGTGCCAGTGTGGTATAACACAATGAGCCCAAGACTGGAATTTAGGAGATCTGAGTTCTAGTACCATTTACCCCCCTAAATTAGCTTTATAATCTTAAACAAATTACCTCTCTGCAAAATGAGAGAATTGGAGTAGATTAATGACTCTAAAGGCTCCTTCTGCAGCTATGAATCTACTTTAACAAATATTCATCAGTCACTTACTATGTGGGCTGTGTGACCCTAGACTGATCATTCTTCCTCTGTGGGCTTTGGTTTCTTCATATGCAAAATAAGGGGCTTAGATTAGGTGATCTTTAAATTCCACCTCTCCCTCCAACCCAATCTGCACCCCAGTTCTACTGTCTACAATCCTATGACTTTACAGCGTAGTGTGAGATAGAAAGGAATTTAAAACACAATCTATCCTTGTTTTCAAGAAGCTTACAATGAATGAACTTGGGTAGAGGGCTATGAACTCATAAAAAGCTAAGCAACAATAGGAATAGGAATACAACCTGTCATTTCATTGGTTTTAGGAACTCTGAGATGATGGAAATTCCCTCTAGCAATAGTCTGGAACCTTCTCTTCAATGTACAGTCTTAGAGCAGCGGTTCTCAACCTGTGGGTTAAGTTCAATTTAAATACATCCTGCATATCAGATATTTACATTACGATTCATAACAGTAGTAAAATTACAGTTATGAAGTAGCAATGAAAATAATTTTATGGTTGGGGGTCACCACAACATGAGGAACTGTATTAAAGGGTTGCAGCACTAGGAAGATGCCACTGTAAGAGAGCTACTTAGATTGCTGAGACATCAGATGATCTTCCCCAGCCTCTCTTCATAATAATGCCTTCACTCTGTTAATTATTTCCTGTTTAACCAGAATGGAATTTGTTTGTACGTATCTGTTTGCTTGTTGTCCCCTCCATTAGACCATAAGCTCCTTGAGGGCAGCGACTGTCTTTTTGCCTTTCTTTGGCTCCCCAGCGCTTAACTGGCAGGTAACTTGCCCAGGGTCGCACAGTTAATATATATCAGAGTCATCCTGGTTTTAAGGCCAGCTCTCTACAGTGTCACAATACCTCTATGAACAAAAATTGATGAGTTAAATGACAGTAAAGAAAATAATTTAATGTTTTGTGTAACTGTGCATGTATATTCTATGTCAAATTGCTTGCCTTCTTGAGGAAGAGAGAGAGGAAGAGAGAGAATCTGGAACTCAAAGTTTTAAAAAATGAATATTAAAAATTGTTTTTAATGTCTCTGCTGCTGCATCTTGTGTAATTCTAATTGTGGCACCATCATATTTAAATTGTTTTAATCTTGATGCTTTTAATATTTTATCCTTGAGCTGGGGGTTTTGGAATTTGACTATTGAATATTCCTATGCGTGTTCCTCATAGGATCTCTTTTAAGTGGTGATCGATGAATTTTTTCTATTTTCACTCCCCCCCCACCTTGTTCTAATGCTTCAGGACAATTTGTGGGGCAGCTAGGTGGCACAATGAATAAAGGACTAGCCCTGGAGTCAGGAGGACCTGAATTCAAATTTGATCTCAGACACTTGACACTAGCTGTGTGACCTTGGGCAAGTCACTTAATCCCAATTGCCTTGCCTTCCCCCCTCCAAAAAAATAAATTGTCTTTACATGTAACTGGAAAAAATGTTTTTAAAAAAGAAAATAATTTAAGAGATGATACAAGACTGTAATAAATTGCCAGTTGACAAGTATAGACAATGAGTGTCACCTGTTCTGGGAAGAGAGAAATCATCTGGGCTAGAATAGTCTTGGAATACTTCATACATGAGAAAAGCTAGGCTTTAAAGGACTGGATACATATGTGTGTATATATGCACATATATATATATATATATGTCATTCAATAACATTCTAATGTCCAATATTAGCCTGAGGGGGTAGCCAGGGTTCAAAGAAGTATAGGATTGAGACTCTCTCTATTTGAGATGGGAAGCTAAGTCAATCAAAAAAGATATAAACAAAGAGTTGAAGATGTGACCACCCCTTTCAGTGAGTGTGCACTATAATTACAGAATGTTTGATTTGGGTAAAATCTTAGGGCTATCCAGTTCAGCTAAATTAAGTCTCACCTCTCATATTTGTTCAGTTGTGTCCAACTCTTTGTGACTCCATTTGGGGTTTTTTGGGCAAAGATACTGGAATGGTTTGTCATTTCCTTTTCCAGCTCATTTTACAGATGAGGAAACTGAGGCAAGCAGAGTTAAGTGACTTGTCCAGGGTCACACAGCTCATAAATGTCTGAGTCTGGATTTGAACTCAGGAAGATGAGTCTTCCTGACTCCAGGCTTGGTGCACCATCCACCATGATGTCTGCTTAGTTACTAGCTATGTAATCTTGAAGAAGACATTGTTTAATCACCCCCAGGGTTGGATTAGATGGCCCCAGCTCTAAATCTAGATCCTATAAACCTTTGTCTCCCTATTTTGTAGAGGTAGTCCTTGAGGCCCAGAGAAGTAAAGCAGTTTATTTAGGGTTACAGACCTAGTAAGGCACAGGGCCAAAACTCAAACCCAGATCTCCTTATTCTCATTATTCTGACTCTACCTGCCAGCCCACAATGCCTGGAGAGAAACGATAGCTCTAAGTGTGTGCGTGTGCTCTGAGGATGAAGGTGCCAGGAATGGTGCTTTCTAAACCTCTCTGTCACTGAAGGGAGTATTGGATGATTCTATTACATTTAGAATATGTACACAGATATGGTGTGATAACATGAAATCTAGTGAGATCATGTATGTCAGCC
Organism: Pseudochirops corinnae; assembly: GCA_028646515.1. Taxonomy (NCBI): domain Eukaryota; kingdom Metazoa; phylum Chordata; class Mammalia; order Diprotodontia; family Pseudocheiridae; genus Pseudochirops; species Pseudochirops corinnae. Next base: position 261,851,283 of record CM053586.1, read on the forward strand.
ATTTTGTAAATCACAAAGCACAATAAGGATGTTCGCTCTTATCACAGTAATCCAAAGATTGGTAATCCATTCTCAAGAACGGCTCTCCCCCAAGCCCAAAGGAGAAAACTTTCTGAGGGAAGGCAGAAGGGGGGGGCCACTTCCATCCTGGCATCCATTTATTTTTTGCTGTAAAATACCATAGGGTGGCATTTACTTCATCACTTGGGAAAAAAAAGTGGAATCCAAGTACATCAACAATGATGCTATCCAACATCCTTCAAGCAGATGGAAAGACAGTGTGTTTTTATTCCAGCAAGTGGGGCTTTCTGACATGACTAAAGGGGCGTCCTCTTTTCTCCCTGACATCATCTAAATGCAAAAACTGTTTTCATGATGCAACATAGAGCCCAGATCACTCTGTGGCCCCCGTAAGCCACAGAGAATAGGGTCTAGACCTATGATTTTGGCAGGGGTAAACTCCCTCTGATCAAAGCAGGTTTCTGTAACTTATAGTCTCAGAATTGTCTAGATCCTTGTGTGTAAATTACTTCCCCAGCCAATATATATCAGAAATGAGACTTGAACCCAAGCCCTCTTGACTTTCAGGCCAGCTCCATCTTTACTCACTTTATTCACCATGCCGCCTCTCAAAATTCTCCAAATGGTCTCTGAATCTGACACATATCTGACGCTAACATGTAGTATACATATGTATATATGTACTTGTAGGCAGAGCTTGGGCAAATTCTCTCATGCCTAGGTCCTCAGTTGGGGGTTCAAGCTAAGGCAGCTAGTATTCAGTAAGTCAATGTAACTTGGAATTTGTATCTCAGAAGCCAGTAGTGACCTGAAACAGGTTCTTGATGACTCTCTCCCCACTCCCTATCCCCTTTATTCTGCTTCTGCTGCTACTTCTGAGGAAATTCTTGGTCTAGGAAAAATAAATAGAGGATGAAAAAAAACACCAAAAATGTGGGCATTTTAACACAAAAATCTTCCAAGGATAGACTATATGATTTATGTGGGTATTATGTAAGCCATGTACAAATGCATTTTATTTCCCTCTCCTAGCCCCCAACAAATTCCCCATTTTTCATATACCTTTGAGTATCACCTTGGATAAAATCATCATAAAGTGTAACTTAGTGAATAGAAGCTCAGCCACCAGCCAGGAAGACCTGAGTTCAAATTCAACCTCAGACACTTACTAGATGTGTGACCTTGGGCAAAGACACTTAACCTCTGTTTGTCTCACTTTCCTCCACTGTGAAATGAGGGTGATAATAGCTCCCACCTGCCAGGGTTGTTGTGAGGATAAAACGAAATATTTGTAACGGCACTTAGCACAGTACCTGAGCCAGAGTAGATACTATATAAATGTTAATTATTGTAATATTATTATTATTAATAAGGTATCTGCTGTGAGGTATTAAGTGAAAGACAGATCAAGACCATGAGAAAGGGCAAAGAACTGAGCAGATTAGTTTCTGTCTGGACACAGAAGGTTTGGGCCTTGCCTGGACTCCCTACTGCCAGGCTATGCAAGAGCAAATCTTTTACTGAGGAAGATCCAGAAAGGATTGCCTTTTCCCAGCCCAGGCCCACAGCATTCTGCCTCTGCCAAGGGTTCTATGAGCCTGCAAACTCGCATTGCTGGAAGGGGGAGGAGGGGTGTGTTTGAACTGAGGGCCTCATAGTCATGCCAAGTACAACCTGTGCCAAGGCTGGAGTGAGTGGGAGAAGGGAGCCTCTAGGGTATAAATAGGGAGGGGGGTTTTAAGGCTTGAGGTAAGACTGACAGCAAAACTTTTCCTTCTTCATGCTCCTTCTCCTCCCACCCCCAGCTGGAATTTTGGCATCAGACCCATTTGCGCTGGAGCCGGCTCCCATCCAGTCCCAAGTGTGTATATATGTACATTCTGCTTTACTGGAAATGGACTTAGGGAGAACTGGTCATAAAGTCCTTACTTCGCTCTTATGTTCATCTGGAAAACCAAAAAGAAAAGTGGGGGTGGAGAGAAAAAGAAAAAGAAAAAAAAACCAAATGTTGATAATAGCCAAGCGACTTTTCTGTTGAGCTACCAGAGGTGCTTTTTAAAAATAAGGATGAAGGTAATGAGAAAAGACAGGAAGGCAGGGCCCTTAGTTTTTGGTTTTTTCTATCACTGATCCCCTGCTGGCCAACAGAGGTGCGATGAACCACTCCAGCCCAGATCTCATCCTGTTCCAGTCCTGTTCCTTCTTCTTTGGGTCCCTATCTCTCTGACAACTTTGAGGGTTGGAAAACTTTCGAGAAACCACCAGTCCTAGGGTTTTATGCCGGCGACGGGGCACCGCCCTGGGTCCTCTTCACCCTCCTCTAGCTCATAAAAATGCATATTTCCTTCTCTCTGAGCCCATTTAAAAGAAAAAGGGGAGGGAAGGAGGTTAGATGCCCTGTGGGAACGAGATAGAGAAGTGGGTCTACTCGAGCCAGCTTCAATTTCCACCCTGCGGGCCCAGCAAAGGGTGGTCGGGGTGCCAGGTAGGGGAATGAACTAGCAGACCCATGGGTAGGGCGGGCTGCCTGCAGATCGTAGCAGCAAGGCTGCGAGGAGCATCCCTCCTACTGCAGCTCATCTGGCGCCTCCAGTTCTACCCAAAAAGTTTCCAGCTCCCGGGTAACTGGAGAGGGGAGGATAAGAGTTAGTAATGAGGTGGCGTCAGGGGAAAGGCTCTGGCCCCTCTACTCCCTCCTTTTTTCCCCGGGATGTCGCCCACTTGCTTCTACCCACCACCGATTGCTTTTTCAACCCGACAGCGCCCCCGCCTCAAAGGGACGCAGCTTCTGGGGTGGGCTGGGCAATCGTCGCTTCCATCCAGGACGCCCCCGGGGATGGCAGTTGCACACCCTCAGCCTGGTCAGAATCGCACCTTCGATGGCCTCCTCCGCACCCCCCTATCTGGCCAGCCGGTTTGCAGTCACCCCGCATTTGGAAGGAGTCCCACCCGCCCACCTCTCCTTACCCAGTCCCGGCACGAAAGTGTTGAGGAACAAGCAGATGACTGCCACGGGGAATGGCATGTAGGGGATCGCTGCACGCAGGGGGCCCTTCTTCTCCCGCACCTGCACCACTACCCCGCTGGACGAGGATGCTCCCCGAGGGTCCGCGGCTGCAGCCGTTGCGGTGGCGGCTGCTGCCGCTGCCGTCTCCCCGTCTTTGTGGGGATGCTCCATGGCTTCTACGAGCTCCCTGGGACGCAGAAGGGCTTACGGGAGGCTGCTGGAGAGGTGACAGGCTGTGCGCGCCCTCCAGTCCACACTATCGGGGTCTTCCTAGCTCACAGGTGGTGAGAGCCGAGGGTCAGTGGCTGCGGCTGCCTCCTCTACCCGGCTCTCAGAGAAAGCGTTCAGCAGCCCAGCCTCTCAGTCCGGGGACTAGATGCTCCGAGAACTCTCTTTCTCGAGCACACACGCGTCAACACACACATATACACACTCACACACAGGCGAAGGAAAGGAAAGGGCAGCGTGACACTTCAGTGACAGTCGTTCATTGCCCCTCCCCCAGCCTGACTTCTTCCCCGCCCCCCATCCTTCACCCCCACTCTCAAAATGAGAACGATGGAAGAGAAATTTTAGGTTGATGTTAAACAAAGCAGAGCTAGTAGGGAGAAGACTTGTTGGTGCTGGAGATGAGGAATTACTCTCGCTCCCTGAAGAAAAACTATATTAAATTTCCGAGAGAGAAGAATATTCTGTCTTTGTTCGTTGCCACCCTTTTATTTTTACATACTTGAACTAATTAGTTCTTACAACATTCCTAATATGGAAAGTCGCCCGTGGATCGTTGCCTTAATTAGAGAGATACATTTCACAAATGAGGAAACTAAGGCAGGGAGTGGTTTCGTGATTTGTTTCAGGTCACGTAGAAGAATCAATGAGGGAGACTATGGTAGAGCTCAAGGCTTTGGGTGGGGACTCCTCTTTGTGAGCATCACAGCCGGAGATCTTAACAGGATTCTGCAAACAAAGAACCCCCTGCTGCGGGACAAGAACTAGAAGTGAAATCAATGTCTGCTGGAGTCGTCTCCAAGAATACTGTAGGGACTGGGTAAGAGAAGCCCCCTCTATGTCCTCAACATAGGTATATATAAAGCTTGTAAGGAAGGAGACAGCGCCGTCTGGTGGTTAGCGCTCAACAGTTGGGTACCCAAGTTCTGTGTCTTCCACTGTCCACTTTAAGAAAAAAAATCAGTGTTTAAATAAATAATTGAAAAATGCCCATTATTATCCCCTATCAAAATTAGCAAAGAATCCAAACAAAAACAAGCTAGTCTACTATTAAGGAGGCCTTAATGGAAGATGACCTGAAATTTCCCAAACTGACTCAAATTATCTAGATAATTGTGTAACCCTTTCACTTTTGTACATACACAAAAATAACCTCCTTGGTCTGTTTCTGTTTCTCTAGAAATAATAGTGCATGAGTTTTCCCTAAATTTCTTTTTTTTTTAAATACCCATTACAAAGTATGATCCATCTTTTTAAGAAAGACTGTTAAAGAATAGGGATTGATATTTTCTAAGTCAATGGACAGGTTATTTTCTAGGTCAGTGACCAAAGACACCTTTCACACTGACAGCCAGGAAGAGACAGTGATATTGATTGCTTCTCAGTCTAGGCAATTACTCCCTAAATTGTGTGCCACTTAAGTAACAGTGAATAAGAAAGAGATTTGGGAAATTAAGTATAACCTGAGATGTCTTATTGTTCAGTTGTGTTTGACTTTTCATGGCCCCCTTTGGGGTTTTCTTGGCAAAGCTACTTGAGTGATTTGCATTTCCTTCTCCAGCTCATTTTACAGATGAGGAAACTGAGGCAAACAGGGTTAAGTGACTTGCCCAGGGTCTTATAGCTAGTGTCTGAGGCCAGATTTGGACTCAGCCTAACACTATATCTACTGCACCACTTAGCTGTCCCCTTGCTGAAATGTCTGTTTATCCCTAAAACTCTAGAAGCAGTTTGCCATAGTGAACAAAATGTTAGACCTGGAGAGAGGAAAACTTGGGTTTAAATTCTGACTCAGATTCTTACTAGCTATGCATCCCTGAATGAGTCACTGAACCTCCTCCATAAAATGGGGGAAATAATAGCCCCTACCTCATAAGATTATTGTGAAAATAAAATGAAATAATGAATGAAAAGTACTTTGCAAATCTTTAAGGTGGTCGAACTTAGAACTGCACAAAGACTTTCAGGACACCCTGTATGAATGTGATTTCCTAGGTTGTACCCTGGGCAGCTAGGTGGTATAGTGGATAGAGTGCTGGACCTGAAGTCAGGAAGACTTCTTCCTGAGTTCAAATCCGGTCTCAGACACTTATTAGTTATGTGACCCTGGGAAAGTCATTTAACTCTATTTGCCTCAGTTTCCTCATCTGTAAAATGAACTGAAAAAGGAGATAGCAAACCACTCCAGTATCTTTGCCAAGGAAACCCCAAATGGAATCTCGAAGAATTGGACTTGACCGAACAATTGTAACAACAGCCCTATGCTAATAGGTTCGTTTAGGAGAAGAACAAAGGGTCTGCAGTTAAGCCCTTCTGGGAACTACGGATAACTAGAATTGCTATCAAGTCTTCAAATAGGGCCACATTGTCTAGTATGAAAACAATGGAGGGGAAAGACTTCTGGTCTCAAGTCAAGAGACCTAAATTGTAGTATCAACCATGCTCCTAACTGGCTTATGCCGCCTTGGCCAAAACTCTCCAGACCTCAGTAAAGGGAACTGTAAATTCTCTTCCAGTGTTAGCATTCTTGATACCTATTTGAAGTGCCCTGGTCCCACTTCTGTACCTGCAAGGTGATGGGGGACAGGGGTGGGGGGAGGCATGGGATGAAGCTGTCTTAGCCTTTCTATTCCATTGTGATAACTGACTGCCTGCAGACTGTTTCAGGTAGTCATATCCTTCCAAAGAAAAGCCCAACCTTACCTAATTCCCCAGACATAATCAATCTGTAACAAACACAGCAGAGGAGTAGATAGAGCAGATAACGTCAGCTAGACGATACAACTAGGCCAGGCACTGGGTCATGACAATGAGATCTATGTCTTGGCCTTGTTCTGTCGTTAGTTGAATAAAATGTTTTTGCCTGAGGCCCCCCTTCTTTTTTTTTTTTTAAGAGAAATAATAACTCAGTGCCAAGTTAGCTTCTGAATCATACAAAGAACTGGATGGATCCTTCTGACAAAGTCAGGTTTGCAGTTTCTAGATAATTGCCCCTTCACTGGCTCAAATAGAGCCAGTGAATCTATCATGCCATCTATCATGCATGTAATATGTGCAAATCATTAGAGAAGAAACATGAGAAATAAAATCTACAGTTCCTGTCCTCAAGAAGCATTTTCCTAGGGAAATATGGCGCATCCGTAAATAAGTATAATGGATGTTGGGCACATGTATAGTCCATTGGTGGAGTAGCTGCAACTGTCAGCATCTTCAAAAAAGCCTGAGTTAGATCTGGTCATCTCTCTTTGCCTGGGTGCGATTGGTAGAGGTTGGTAACCAGTGAAGGAAGTGGAGTACATGACCTTGGGAATTTGAAAGGTCCAGAGGGCTCTTCTGCACCCTGTCATTCCAGAATTTTTTCACAGCCGGTGTAGCTTCAATGTCCAGAGGAACAAGGAACGACTCTGGAGGATGAGCTTTAAAAATTCAGTCCAATGGTAGCTAAGAAGAAGCTTCATCTGGTAGAAATATTTCTGGGCTTGAACTTGGAATCAACACCGTGTAAGAACTGAGCTAAGTTGTGAGCCTAACCCCACCCAGAGAACAAGGTGGAGTAGGAGGGTCCCCATGATATTTGGGGAAACTATTTCTATGTTTTTTCTGTGTCTTTGAAGTAAATATCTTTTTTGTAAGAGCTCATCTGAGGGTGAGGTTAAGTGGAAGTAGGGGTACTAGCCACTATCTCCTCCCCCCAACAAATGAAGGAAACAAAACTGATCAGGGCTCAAGACAAAGGCAGAGAAAAGAGACCCTCCCACACAACCACCTGAGATCCATGAGGTAGATTTGTAATAGGCCTGGCCCTGAGGGAGCAGACATGTTATATAAATTTAATATTTATATATTATAATAATATAAGGATAAGGAAAGATAGGGGTAAAGGAGAGATCAAAGCAAGATGTTCCAGGAATATTTGAGGAGGGAGGGAGGGGGAGAGAGAGGAGGGGGAGGAGAATGGGAGGGGAGAGAGAGGAAGAGGGAAAAAGAGAGAGAGAAAAAGAGAGAGAGAGAGACTGACTTACTTTCAGGGGAGGAGGTAGGATATCAAAGACTTCCTGGAGAAGATGAAACCTCACCGGAAGCTTGAAGAAAGAGAAGGAATCTGTCATACCTCTTTACTGGACTGTGAATTCCTTAAGGGTAGGTACTATGACTTATCTAAACTTCATATTTTAATATGAGTGTGTGGATAAGAACACAAATTAATAATCACATGGAAGAAATATTCAAAACCACTAGCATTTGACTTGGAGTCAGGAAGATTGGAGTTCAAATCTAGTCAGATATTTACTAGCTGTGTGACTTTAGGCAAGTCATTTAACCTCTGTTTGCCTCAGCTTCCTGAGCTGTAAAATGAGGATAATAGTACCTGCTTCTCAGGGTTGTTGTGAGGATAAAATATGATAATATTTGTGAGGGTCTTTATAAATCTTAAAAGCTTTATAAATGTTAGCTAGGACGATGATGATGAAGATAATGATGAAAAGAACTGAGTTCTACCTGACACCCACAAAATTGGCAAAAAATAATAAAAGACAAAATTGAATGCTGGTGTGGCATCTTAATAAGTTGCTGGTAGAACAATTAATTGGTTCACTGTTTCTGGGAAGTAATATGGAATTATCAAGAAAGAATTATAAAATTGTTCTTGCTCTTTGCCACCACTATATTTATATAGCTTAAGGAAAGGGAGAAAAAACCTTTCTGTACAAAATAATTCCTAGCAGCATTATCTGAAACAGGAGGGAAAAGCCCCTGGAAACAAATGACAGGTCGATGATTGGAAAATGGCTTAACAAATGATAGTACATGCATGTAATGCAATATTGCTGTACTAGAAGAAAGGATGAATATGAAGAAGTCAATGAAATAGAGAAAGACATGAAATGGTACAAGGTTAAGAAAGAAAGCAGAACAAAGACAGCAGTATATACAGAAACTACAACCATGGCATTAAAAGCAAAATCATTAACAGCAACAATTCTCTGTCAAATGATGGTGAAAGATGAGACGATGTAAGTCTTAGAGGAGAATCAAGAGACCCCAGTCCTGTTTCAGCTACTTAGGCACCATGTGATCTTGGACAAGTCACTTAACCTCTCTGAGCCTCAGTTCCTACATCTGCAAATTATGTATAATAATGCTCATACCACTTAAATCACAGGAACCTATGTTATGAGGAACCTATGAGTTAACCTAAAAATGTTATAGAAATCTGATTTATTATTTTAAGATGGTCAAAAAGAGCCATTAAAAAAAACAAATGGGATTTATTCCAATATTCTAATGGATGTGTGATCTCATTGATGTGGTTATTCCCTCCAATGATGCATATTATAACCTATCCATGCCTCCCATCTTGTTCAATTTTCATCTATGTCCTTGAATAAATTTGCCACAGGGAACCTTGTCCAGCATGCTAGGATACTGTCTCAAGTTCTTTTGCCATAGAATGGAAACCAGTAGAACATGGGCACTCTCATCCGTTAGCCCTCCCTCTAGCTACATTCCCCCACCCATTATTTTCAAGCAGATTTTTTTTACGCCATCCTATACACTACTTCTTCAAAATGCCTTATTTGTGAAGTATTGCAGCCTTCTTGTGCCCACCCTACGCCTCTCCATTGCCCCAGAAGGGCTTTGTTCTACTGAATCCGTTTTTTTTATCACCAAACAACATGCAAACTAGAAGTTTGTATTTCCTACATCTTTCAGTCAATTATATAATGGTAATGACATAGTTTACTGTAGAATATCATTTGAATGTCTGCCTTTTCCCTTCTAATATTCTCATTGAGGAAGTCCACCTTTATGTGCATAGATTTTTCTAATAAAAAATTCATATAAGATAGGAAAAGTAGATATATGGCTTGGTAATTATTAGTGTGCTTTTGGTCACCTTTTTAAGAAAACAATATGGCATAGGATTTTTTAAAAAAATTCCTTTAGTGTGTTCTCCTAATACCTTGAGAAATAACGCCTTAAATACCTTCAAAATTCTCTTTTTTCCATCATGGAACCCCTCTATATACACTGGGTCTCATCTAGTTGCTTTTTCCTTCTTTATCTTTTCTTCAGTACCATTTCCACTACCTATATGATACATATGGGACTGTGATGTCAGAGTCTGAATGTGGTGGTTCCACTGTACTTGACAGTAAAAGGAGTATATTATAAAGAAAAATCTTTGCAGATCTTTTTCACATGTTTATTGCCCTTCCAGTTTCAGTTTTAAATGTTTCTGGAATGGCTTTGATAATTGGGAATCTCACAAAGTCTTTTTTAAGTTGATTTTTCCCTTTACTGTCTCTCATATTTTATGAGGTAATACTGTTCATAATTTTCTACCATTATTCCTTTATAAATTTACAACAGAATTTATATTCTAAATAGGTGTTGTGTTTGACTACCACCTCTTTCTACTTGGCAAATAAGTCAAATGTTTGCTGACTAAGGTGATTTTTAGGCTCTTTTGATCTCCTTGCTATGGAAATTGATTTATGTGGGTTAAACTTCAATAAAAAACTATCATTTATGTCTTTTCCTCCATCTATTTCCCATTTTTCTTTGTTAATTTTTAAATAGGTCAGATTGGAATTGTTTTAATTGCATACCTTTTTCTCATTTTTATTTTTTCTCTTAGCTTTGAATTAATTTTTACCCTGGTTCTAACAAGTCATTGATCTGATCATATACAGACAGCTGTTTCAGGACTGAATGTTATGTCCATGAGTCATTTCCAATCTGTTAAAACACAATCAATTTCTTTTAAAGTAGATATATATATATATATATATATATATATAGAGAGAGAGAGAGAGAGAGAGAGAGAGAGAGAGAGAGATAAAGTAGATATATAAAGCTTTTGTTTAGCAGCTGGAAAATAATAGATTTTCTTGGTCATTTACAATCTATAGTTCTGGGGGAAAAATCCTTTCTTGTCTTTTTTTTTTTTTTACAAATTAAATTACTTAAGAAAAGTTTTTTTAAAACTAATTTTAAAATTTGTATCATCCTCAGTTCTTTTTATATAATGAGTACTTAATAAATGACTATTGAGTTGGATGGAATTGAACTGAAGCCAGGACCCTCACTAGGTTTTCCCCCATGCTTCACAGGCATTTGGGGATCATTTATTTTGGATATGTTGATTTTCCCAATTGTCTGTCTATCTGTCTTTCTATCCCTCCCTCCCTCTCCCTCTGCCTTCCCCTACACAGACCCAGATACACAGACACACACACACATACACAGACACACACACACGCACTGTGTACTTAAAGATATTTGAGTTCTAGGTTCAGAGTTAAGAGACATGTTTTCTAATCGAAGTCCTACCTTGCTATGTAAACTTGAACAGACTAATAAATTTCTATGCCTAAATTTCTCCATGCGTGTATAAATGGAATAAAGCAATTTATTTACTGAGGTAAAGTAGAACAGAACTCACCAGATCTATCAGCTCTACATAGCCCCTTTCAATAATATTTCTGGTTTATGTGGACCACAATTGGTGTAAGAAAACCAAAAAGTAGTTGAAGTAAATTTTCTCACTCTAAGTTAAAAGAGTAAATTGGATTCACAAAATGGCAGCTGGAGGAGAAAAAAAGACATACTTAAATGACCGAAGTCTTCTCTAGCTGACAAACTGGGTCTAGGTGACTGAGGGTCTAAATTCATAAAAGAGCTGAAATATCCTCTTAAGATTATAATACAAAAGACCTGGATTTCCTAGAAAAAAGCTGAATTCAGCAGAGAGATTTTAGTGGAGAGCAGCTAATCAAAGATACCTCAACTTACAAGTAATGCTATTTTTCAGCCCAATGATATCACCAGATGATAACAGTATGTTTTCAAGAAAATAAGCAGTAGTGTTGGAAGTAAAAGATGTGATACTGCCCTATGAGTCTGAGTTGCCCTGGCCACATCTCCCACTGTTGATGGAGTAACTTGTGGAAGTGTGTACCCTGGTTTTACATTGGGGGAAATTTTTCTTACCCTGTATATTTCTCTGGTGTTTAATTAAATATCTGTTGCTTTAAACCAGCGGTTCTCAACCTGTGGGTTATGTTCAATTTGTAACAATGAAAATACATCCAGCATATCAGATAGATTCATAACAGTAGCAAAATTACAGTTATGAAGTAGCAACAAAAATAATTTTATGGTTGGGGGTCACCACAACATGAGGAACTGTATTAAACGGTCGTGGCATTAGGAAGGTTGAGAATCACTGCTTTAAACTAACGTGTTCCGTGGTTGGTCTGATAAAATAAATGATGGGGGAAGGTGAGGTATCTTGTGAGCTATGGGTTTGAGTTAATGCTACTCCACAACATGCTTTAAACCTGGGGTAGCTTTGGGGGGGGGGGGCGACACTCATATGGGGGACCCTGGGAGCTACATATAATAGGGAAAACAACACCTGCCTTACCTACCTCACAGGTTGTAAGGATAGAAAGATATGGTAGGTGTGAAAGGAATGATTATTTTTGGTTTTGGGGATCCATCTGGCAATTAATTCTGTGATGTTTCCCTGTAGTCTTGCACGTCTAAGGTTATCTGGGAGGCTTTGCCCTCTGAAAGAATTTATAGCATTTTTTTATTGCCTGCCTTGTGATTACGTTGTAATAGATCAAACTGCGGACACTAATAGGGCTGGGTATTTTATGAACGTGTTATAATTAATCCCAGCATTGCTTGCAAGGAGATCTGTAGTGTTAAGATGTGCTACTCAGGAAAATCATCAATAGCTATGCAGAATGATGTTAAATAATAAAATAATAATAACACCACCTCATATCTGTATAGTTATCCTTTATACTGTCTAAAGGCTTTCTCATTTGCCCCCAGTCACCCTGAAACAAAGATAGGTATAATTCTCCCTTACAGATGCAAAAACTAACCAACAGCAATTTAGAGTAGTTCCGCATAGCTCATAATTATCAGGATTTGAACCTGGGTCTCCTGAATCCAGGTCAGGCACGATTTACACTCTATTATCTGATGCATGCAGTGATCAAGATTCAGCTGAAGTCAGCCAGTAAGTCTGTCCCCCTACATACAGTCCCACGAAGCTTTGTCTTCCCAGGTCTCCCGTACATCTGGGTTTAACTAGGAATTCCAGGTAAGCTCAGACCAAGAATTGCTAAGCTAAAATAGAGAGCTTTTCTCAAAGCTCTCAATAAAAAGGCTTTTGTTGAAAAAACCCCTCCATCAATACTAGAGGAAAGGAAAGTATTTTCTCTTTAAGAGACCCTGGGTCTTGAGCTTTTCCCAAGAAAAGTCTTACTCGTTATACAAACAATTTAAAAATATTCTTGAATCTGCTATAGCAGCAGCCACTGTCATAGACCCAATTCTAAATAAAATATGGAATGTGGTTAGAAAAGAGGACACAGGAACCCAGTGGGGGGGCCCTGTGAGGCTCACAGACGCCAAGGGGCAAGCAGGTGTCCAGGCTGAAGAAAGCCAGGGATGCCGGGACTCCTCTACCTCCCTGAGTTACTGTGGCCATCAGCCAAGTCTAGGGATGAAATGAGAGAAAAATAAAGGTCCTATTTCTGGGAGCCTTCTCCTCCCTAGAGATGATCCCTCACTTAGCCTGGTATTCAAGGACCTCTACAATCTGCTTCCAATCCACTTTCTCAGCCTAATCTCACATTATCCCATCCCCTTCAGGCACTCTCACTACAAACCAACTACAGTTGGCATTTCACCATCTTGTCCTGCTCTCTGTTGTCTAGGCACTTGCCTAGGGCATCCCCCACATGGAAAATATTTTCTCTTTGCATCACCACCTATCAAGATCTTTCTCCTTGTGCAAAGCTGAGACCGAGTGCCACCTCTGCCATGAAGCCTTCCCTGATTCTCCCCACAAAGTAATTGTTCCATCTTCATATTTTCTTCTACCATGTTATTTGAATCTCCACTTTGCCCTTATCATATGTGTCTGAGCCACTGAGGCTGGATTTGAACTCAGATCTTCCTGCCTCCAGGCCCAGTACTCTATCTACTGAGCCACCGGCCTGCCTCAAATGTTAACTTAGCTCCTCGGTAGCTTCCTGTCGTGCTTGCTCTCCCTCTCTTTCATTTTCCCTTCTCCCTCTCCCCTTCCCCTCCTCCTCCTCCTCCTCACATGCTTCCTCCTCTGCCTTCTCATCCCTGAGGTGGTGCCTCTCTTTGTCCCTTGTTAAAGTCATTGACTCAGTGCCAATTCCGCTCAGTTTCTGGAAAAAAAAATCTATTAGATAGTAATGAATTTGCAAATCAGCTCTCCAACTGGGGATTAGGTTTGGAACTTCATTGTAATTACAGTTGAAGAGCTGAACAGTAAATCAAGGTGGCTGATGGAGGCCCTAAGGTTACCCTCTTGACCAGATCCCCTCTCAGATCCTGGGCAGGATGTAAACTTTTTGAAGGCAGGGACTGCTTCATTTTTGTCTTTGTATCTTCAGTGTCTAGCACAGGGGCTTCGCAGAGAAGGGGCTTAATAAATGCTTGTTGATTGGCTCATTATCTTATCCTTCCCGTTACTGACCATGTATTATACTCTAGTTCCTAAATGTACATTCCACTCAGCCTTCAGGAAAGGATGCCAGGAGGAGGAGGAGGAAGGGAAGGAGGTGGAGGAGGAAGTGGAGGAGGAGGAGGAGGAGGAGAAGGTGAAGGAAGACTAGGAGGAGAAAAATGAGAAAGAGGTAGAAGAGGAGGAGGAAGAAGTGAAGAAGGAAGAAGAGGAGGAGATAGAGGAGGAAGTAGAGGAGGTAGAGGGGGAAGTAAAGGAGGAGGAAGACAAGGAGGAGGAGGAGGAGATGGAGGAGGAAGACAAGGAGGAGGAGGAGGAGATGGAGGAGGAAGAGGAAGAGGAAGGGGAGGAGGAGGAGGAGGAGGAGAAGGAGGAAAAGGGAGAGGAGGGGGAGGAGGGTGGCAAAACACATCGATAGGCATCATGTGCAGTGAAAGCCTTCCCTGGAGCTTTCATAGTCCCCAACCAAACCTGTCAGACAGACTCCTGGGCTGTTGTCTGACCTGGACTATTTCTGCCTTTATGAGACATACAAGAGTCAATAAGAACCACGAGAGGCGTGGTGGGAGGTGGGCATGGAAGGGAATGGAGTAGGGTGCTGTTGAGCGGAGGGTAGAGGAGGGTAGACAATCAAGGGCTCAGGGAAATGGAATTCTTTCCATCTCCATGCTCCTCTTCACAAACAAAGCAAGTGAAATTAAGGGTGTGCGGCGGAGAAGGGGCGGGGGGGGGGGGGCGGGGATGGGCGGGGATTTTCACCTGACGCTCGGGACTACTATTGGAATATTTTCTAGATAACAAAGTTGAAGAGAGAGGAAGAGGGATTAAAAAGCCAAATAAAGAAGAGGATTGGGGTCACTGGGAGAGAAAGGGAGTGGAGAATAAGAGGAAAGGAAGAGTTGGGGAGAGGAATAAGGAGAGAGGGGAAGGGCGGTGAAGGAGGAGAAGAAAAAGGAAAGGATGGGCAGAGAGACAGAGGAGAAGAAAAAGGAGGGAGAGAAGAAGGAGAGGGATGGGAAGAAGGGGAGGGAGATGGAAAAGTAGAAGGAGCTGTCTGGCATGCTCTCCTTCCTCATCTCACTTCTTAGTCTCCCTGGCTTCCTTTAAGATTAAGCTCAAATCTCATCTTCAAGAGGCTTTCCTTGGTTTTCCCACCCCCAGCTACTAACGCCTCCCTCTCTGAGATTACCCTCCGTCTATTCTGAATATACCTGGTATGCTGTCTCCTCCGTTAGAATGTAAACTCTTTGAGGGCAGGATTGTTTTTGCCTTTCTTCCTACCCCTATTGCTTAGCTTAGTGCCTAGCATATAGTTACCTGCTTAACAGAACCTACTGTTCTACACACAGCAAGTCCTTAATGGTTTTTGAACTGAATGTTTGTTTAATTGAAAAAACAAAGCCCACTGGATTGAGAGTATAAGCACCGGTACCGGGGCACACTCATCTTCCAACTGCAGAAGATAACTCAGCCAAAGACATCTACCCTAACTTCCTGATCTACTTCTGCGTCCCTAACTCTGCATCTGAAGGGCCATATGCCTCTCAGCCCCCTCCCCCCTTCCCCCTGCTCTACGGCTCCTCACTTCCTTCCTGCCTCACGTGGAGCACTGAGTTTCTTTCCTTCCAGTCATATTGTCTCATATTTCCCGGGATGACACATTGGGACATGAAGCACTATGATTTTGGCAGGCTCTGCAGACCCATCTCTCCCTCAACATTTAGTTCCTGGGCGTAGGTTGATTTGTTTACTGGATTGCTGCACTCCCCACTGATGCCTATTAAATTATTAGCTCTGGCTGCAGGATACATCAAAGGACCCCCCAGAAGTAGCCTGTCCAGTAGCACTGCAGGCATCTCCTGCCACTCAACTTCTCTCTTAGACACACAACAACACTACATCACACACTGCGCCCTAACGTGAGGTAGGGGGACACCTGCACACCAACTCAGAGCCACTGGGAAACTTAGGACTGGCTCACTTCTCTAAAGCAGACTGGAGGTATGAACATGGAGAAAATATATGCAGGCAGTTTGCTATTTCTATCCATCCACCTAGGGGAAAAGGACAAAAGGATCCTCTCCAATAGAATAGAAACTTCTTGAGGACAAAGATTTCTTCAGGTTTCGTCTCTGTATCCTTTTATTGTTGTTTTTGTTCAGTCATTTTAGACTCATTTTGACCCCATTTGGGAGTTTTCTTGGTAAAGATTCTGGAGTGGTTTGCCATTTTCTTCTCCAGTGGATTTTAAGGCAAACAGAGGTTAAGTGACTTGCCCGGGGTCACACAGCTAGTGAGTGTCTGAGGTCATATTTGAACTCAAGTCTTCCTAACTCCAGGCCCAGTACTCTATCCACTGAGCCACCTACTGGTGGCTCTTAGCCCTGGTACAGAGCCCAGCATAGTGTAAACTTTTAATAAATATTTGTTTTTGAATTGAAAGTACGGCCCATAAGGTCAATTGACCTTTGCATACAGCCTTAGACATGGAAAAAGTAGATGGTCCCTGAGTTTGTGGAATTTTTAAGGAATGCCAACAAAGTCTCCCCTCATGACATTTATTTTTCCTAATGATCAAACCTAAAATTCCTAACAAGAACCAGCCATTCCTTTAAGTTAGGGAAGTGTCCTCTATTATTGGAAATTGAGGAGATGCCCATCAATTGGGGAATGGCTAAATAAGCTGTGGCATACGATTGTTATAGAATACTATTGTGCTATAAGAAATGACAAGGAGGATGAATTCAGAAAAACACAGGAAGCCTTATATGAACTGATGCAAAGTGAAGTGAGCAGAACCAGGAGAACCATGAAAGACTTAGTTGCACTGATTAATACAGTGATCCACAACATTTCCAAAAGACTCACGATGAAAAAAATGTCATTCACCTCCAGGGAAAGAACTGATGAACACTGAATGCAGAGTGAAGCATTTTTTCTACTTTCTTGATTTTTTTAAAAAATTGAAACACAGTTTGCCGTCTCAATAGGTGGGGAAGGAGTCTAAAGGGTAAGAAAGAATTTGGAACTCAAAATTTAAAAATTGATATTAAAAATAAAAATAAAGGAATTGTCCTCTATTAAAATGCAAAATACCAAGAAGGATGTCATATTAGTCCACTGTTGGTCATTGATAACTTAGTGTGCATTAGCATCATAGTATGTGAGCTCTGAACAGACACTTAGAAGTCATCTAGTCCAAGCCCTTCTTTTGAAAGACGTGGAAAGACCAGCATGAAGTAGCTTACCCAAAAACATACAGCTGGTAAGTTGCAGATATAAACTGAGAGGCCAGGTCTTAATGATTCCCTGGCCGAGTCTTCTTATACTGACAATACTACAAGCCTTTCCAAACACTCAAGCCTCAAGATTAGAGAATCACAGGATTTAGATTAGTAAAACACCTTATAGATGATCTACTTTAGGGCTTAGCAAACTATGGGCTTTGTCTCATTTTTTGTGCTGCTAGAGAGCTAAAAATAGTTTTTACATTTTTAAATAAAGTTTTATTGCACTTTAAAACGTAAAAACCATTTGGCCATCAGGTCATAGTTTGCTGACCCCTGCTAGTTCAATCCTCTCATTTTACGGACAAGGAAATTGATGTCTATAGAGGTTAAATAATAACAACACTTTCATAAAGGGTGAAGGGAGAAAGATGTGCTAGAGTGTCGTCATGGTCCTAAGAGAATAGACTTGGGTAGGGAATAACCTGGAAATATTGGTTCCAGAAGGGAGGGATTTAACAAATATTTATCTAATTCTCTCTTCACAACAACTCTGAGAGGTAGTTACCATTTTAAAGATGAAGAAACAATCAGAGGGAGGTTAAATGATTTTCTGGTAGTAATTTTATTAAGCTGGGTTTGAACTTGGGTCTTCCTAACTCCAGGTCCATCACCACTATGGTACCCAACTGCCTCTAGACCAGTGGTTCTCAACCTGTGGGTCGTGACCGCTTTGGGGATCAAATGACCCTTTCACAGGGGTCACAGGGGTTGCCTAAGACCATCGGAAAATACATATTTCCGATGGTCTTAGGAACCGAGACACCGCTCCTCTATCAGTCTCCAGGTGGGTCTGCCCACATGCAGATATGCCCACATATGAGTATTAAAGGGTCGCAGCATTAGGAAGGTTGAGAACCACTACTCTAGACAGAGGTAGAAGTTCTCTCAAGGTCAGATTTAAATAAAGGGCATTAGCTAATCACCCACCCAGTCATTCTCCATCCACTCCTTTTGTTTCTATAGAGTTCAGTTTTTGACCTTCCACTGAAATGAATTTTGGGTTCACATGCTCTTGACCCAAGGACAACCAAACCACTAAGCATAGATCAATTTGCCTGGGCACAGAGATAGAAAAAAGTCTTTCCAGGGGACACTGGGAGTTGTGTCTCTTGAAATTATGTTTGGAGGAGTCAGTTGGGAGGTGGAGGGTGGGGGAAGGGTACTTACTGTGACTTGAGCTCATCTGACAGAGCCCTGGCTTGGGGGTAAATTATGCACAGCAGCTTGGCGTGCTGTACAAAATGGAATTATGTTTCAGTCCAAATTCCTTGCCATGTATAAATTACTTTTTATTTTATTACTCCATAAACCACCCTCCAGACAGGCTTGAATGCCACGTTGAATACGCCAACCATTTTCCCAAGCAGCAAGTGTGCAAATTATGCACTATCCCCATTAGTTCAGAGAGAAATTTTCTTTTTTTCTTAAGAAACAAAGCAAGGCGCGGGCACTTGTAATTTTGAATCATTAGTTACAAATTTCAGAAGAAATAAAATACTGAACATTATGATGTAATGTAAAGCCCTCTGGTATGGTGTCATAGTCATAGATCATAGGTTCATGGCTCCATATAACTAGAAAGGACCTCAAAGGTGGTCTAATCTTAACCCACTAATTTTTTAGATAAGGAACTGAAGTCTAGAGAAATTAAGTGATTTGGCCAAAGTCAAATGGGTAGTTAGTGCCAGAGTTGAGATTCAAACTGAGATCTTCTGAACCCAAAGCCAATTCTTTCTGGGTTTGAATCTTGGCTCTACCATGTACTATCTGTGTGACCTTGGGCAGGTCACACAATCTCTTAACCTCAGTTTCCTTATATGTCAAATGAGGGAGTTGGACCAGATCTTAAATTATGATCTTATGATTCTGTGACTAGACCAGGATATTTTGACATGGAGTAGCCAGCAGGCAAATTACTGACCTCAGCATGGTTTCCCTAACTCTAGACAGATCTGCAGAGAGGAGAGCCCTTGCAAGCGTTGCTCTGGCTTATGCCAAAGTCTTAGAAACAGAAGACTTATGATTCAGCTACAAAGAATTCTCCCAATTTTAGGGAAATAGGGGATCAAATGGACAGAGCTGAGAAGGACCTTAGAGGTCACCTGGTCCAACCACCTCATTTTACAGGTAAGAAAGCTGAGGCCCAGGAGTTTAAAAAAACTGGATCGTCCTTTATTAAATGGGGCAGCTCCTAGTGAGGAGAGCCCTTTCCACTGACACACATCTGAAAAAAATGAAATAAAAAAGTTCAATTAGCATTTATTAAGGATCTACTAGATGCTGGGCACTGGGCTAAGTGCTGGAGCTATAAATAAGGAAAAAAAACCCTGCCCTCAAGGAGCTTACAATCTAATAGAGGAAGACAATACATAAAAGAAAGCTGAAAAGCTATGGTAGGAAGAGGGGAAGGAGTGTGGCCACCAGGTAAGTGCCTGGTACAGGCAGCAGGTGTATTCCAAGGAATTTATCTACTGTTTCTCAGAATAGGGTTTTTAGTGATCATTTTCCAAGGAGTTAGCCCTTGCCCTACCCTGTCCTGCTGTTGCACTAGCCACTGAGATTCCTTGCAGCCTGAAATCAAGAAGACCTGAGTTCAAATCCAGCTTCAGAAACTTAGTTGTTTGAGCAAGTCACTTAACTTCTTTTGGCCTCAGTTTTCTCGACTGTAAAATTGGGGTAATAATATATAATATAATATAACATAATATATAATAATAGCACCTACCTCACAGAGTTATCATGAGGCTCAAATGAGATAACATTTGTATAGTGTTTAGCACAATGCTTGGCACATAGTAGGCACTTAATTAAATGCTTGTTTACTTCCTTGCAGAGTGGGCTCATTTGCACTTACATGAGGCCCTGGACAATTTACCACCCCCTTTCCAAAGACTTCTCAGTAGAATGATTATTTTCTAAGTAAATGAGGCAATCCCTCAAAAGACATAGACTAGTGATTCTGCTTCCTAGGTCATGACTACCCATGGCCATTCCAACAGGAAGGACAGAGCAGTTCACATGGGCATCTCTGATGTGTGGTGGGCCACAAGATGCTCTGCCCTCTCAGAATCCCCAGCTACCATCTCTGAGACCTGCTGGGTTGGGTCTAAATGGGAAGTATAATCTTTTTCCTGGTATATACCTAAACCCTGCCCCAAACTCTCCTCCCTATTATGCGTCCACCAGTGGGGAGCAAACATATATTTGTTTGTTGTCCATGAGGTAAACTGGTACCTCTGGAATTTTTAGAAGAGAGTAATAATGGCCTGTAGCCTCTAGACTAGTAGGGAAGAATCACCTCTGGCCTACTTTATGTGGGAAATTAACTCTGCTCACCATCACCTCCAGACCCTTGACCTGCTATCTACATTGAACAACAGCTATGAGCTATAGCTACCATGCAGATTATTTTTAGGCACTGGAGAAATGAGGAAGAAAGGCATTTGAGCTTCCTTAACGTCTGTTTCCTCATCTGTAAAATGAGGTAGTTGGAAAACATGAGCTCTGAGGTCCTTTCCAGCTGTAACCGTATGATCCTATGACCCTATGAGGAAAAAAGAAAGGGAAAGGAAAGGAAGGAATGGAGAGAGAAAGGCTGATACAGAGACAGGGAGGTTTCATCAGTTGACATGGGTTTGATTGTCACCTCTATGGAGATGACTCTTAGATCTAAATAATTATAGGTGCTGGGGATACAGAGACAAAAAGGAAATGTTCCTTGTCCTCAGGTAACTTATATTACATCTGCTGTACATGCTTCTGACCCAAGAGAAGGAGAGGAGAAGGGAGGGGAGGTAAGGAGAGGCAGAAGGAAAGGCAGAGGAGATGAAGAGGGAGAGGGGGAGGGGGAAGAGGAGGGAGGAGAGAGAGAGGGAGAAAGAAGGGAGAGGGAAAGAGGAGGGTGAGGGGCAGGAGGAGGGAAGAGAGTGAAGGAGGAGGGAGAGGGAGACAGGAGGAAGAGGAAGAGGGGAAGGAGAAGGGGAGGAGGCAGGAGAAGGGAGACAGGAAAGAGAGAGAAGAGATAGAGAGGGAAAAGAGAGGCATTTCCAATGATAAGTCTCAGGACACTAATAAATTCAAAGATTTTAGGCTTTTAATTACTATAAAACCATGGAAACATTAGAAACAGAAACATTTTAATGATCCACTAGGGGATGACAACTGCTTGCATGGGTGCCCTGGTGGTCAGCAAACAGGGCCTCTGTAGAGCCAGAGTAGACAGGTGTTTCCAAGGATATGATCCCTCTAGAATAAAGAAAATGCCTTACCTCTGGTTCCTGCCTTGTAAAAACAGCAGAAGCAGCCCTGCAGATTTCACACTTGTCAAGAGAGTGAGAAGGAAACCCAACTATACTGCAGTGCATTTGGCCTTTGCCCTAGCTGTCGGCAAGGAAACCCTTTCCCAAAAGCAGAGCAACGTCCTACTCCCACTAACTCCTCTACATAGATGCTCAGATAATATGACAGAGCAAAGATTCCCCAACCTATTAATCACATCTACAATTGGTCTTGAAATCTTACTTGGCAAATGCTTGGCCACACCCATTTTTGCACAATTTTCTGTAATTTCTATTAGGGAAAGGAATGCAATACTCAGTGGCTCAATGCCTTTTTATTGACTCTGTTCACACACTTTAAAGAAAATAAAAAGTGGTTCCCATGCATAGAGAGGTTTGGGACTTGAAACAATAATATATATTATATAATTGTATATAACATAACATAAAATAGATTTTATATTATATAGTTTATATTTTGTATATAACATATTGTGCATCATAATATATTATGTTATCCTAATAGAAGATATGTGTGTATGTGTACATATATATATATATATATATATATATATATATATACACATATGTAAAATTAAGTTCTAAGATGTGAATACAAAATACTATAGGAGTTCAGAGGAGGGAAAGGGCAATGAGAATGAGGGAACAGAGAGTAATTAGGTCACTTCACAAACTTATGAAATTTCAGAGTGGAAACTGAGCTATACCTTGAAGAACCAAATTACGGAGGGAGTTAAAAAGCAAACAAAGTTTAGACTTAATATGGGAGGAAACAGCAGTAAAAGGTTTCAAGAAATAACATAATATTGTTGTTGTTCAGTCCTTCATGACTCCGTTTGGGGTTTTCTTGGCAAAGATACTGGAGTGGTTTGGCATTTCCTTCTCTAGCTCATTTTACAGATAAGGAAACCACGGGAAGCAGGATTAAGTGACTTGCCCAAGATCACACAGCTAGTAAAAGTGTCTGAGGCCACATTTGAACACAGGTCCTCCTGACTCCAGGCCCAGCAGCGCTCTATATACTGTGCCACCTATATACTGTGCCAATGATATTTTGTATTTAAATAGTGCATTAAGATTACATGTGTTATTTTATTTGGTATTTACAAAAATTCTAGAGGAATATGCCTACAGGTAGTAGGCATATTCATGCCCCCTGTTTTGTATATAGAAGGACTGGCCAATGGGGACCCAGTCCTCAGAGCATGTGAAAGGGGATCTTTCTGCTACCAATCCATAACAGAGGTTTGGTGAGCCTGCTTCTGGAGGTGAATGATGATGAACAGTGAAGGAGTCTTGCCCCTGATGCAGAGCATGCATCGGTATTCTGTGACTGTCTCCTGTTTGCTTACTGTGTGGTGGAGAAAAGTCTTTTAATTGGTCACTGAGCCAGAATTAAGAGTGTGTACCAAATGCTTCAGTGGAGAAACATGAGCTTTCTCTTCTTGCTGTAAAATTCTGGATGTGCACAGAGAAAGGTCAGGAAAAAGCAAAAAAAAGTAGGCTATGTTAACAGCCCTACAGAAGGAATGTAGGACTCAGTTTAAGCTTACTCCTTCCATGGACACTGTGTGTATTTGTGGGGAAGAGTGAACCAAGTTTTTAGGAGAACATTTTGAATTAACTTCCTCTACTATGTTATCTGAGCAAATACCTTTGGTAAAAAATTACTTGAGACTATTATATGACTGTCAGTGAGGACTGCATCATTTGGCACTCAGGACAATAGGAGAAGCACAGTCTCTGAGAGTTACCTGGGAGATAACTGAGTAGGAGCTGCCCTCTGGGGGCCCAATCTGCAGAAGTTGGAGAATGCTGCTATTTCTTCTCTTCCTCCTCCTCCTTCTCTGTTCTCCTTTTTCTTTTTTTCCTCCTCCTCCTCCTAGTCTTCCTCCTCCTTTTCTTGCTCTTACCTTATGTGGGCCCTCTATTTTAGGAATTATAATTATAGAAATATAATTATTAATATAAGTACATATTATGTTTATATTATAATTATAAGAATATAATTTTGGATGCATATTTGGAAATATTTCGGGGGTAGATTTAATTTTTAATTTTAATTAATTTGTTTGTTTTTCAAAAAGCTGGGACAACTTACTTTTTGTCCTGTGCAGTATTCATTTATGATTTTTGAAATATAACTCTGAAAAGACAGACTTAAAAAGCCCATTGTGTTTCAAACGGGGCTATACTTGAAACTCAAATCACTCTGGCTTTCATTAAATGGCCAATATTAGCCCCCAACACAAGCCTCAGTGGCTCATGGTTTAGTTTTTGATTAACTTAGAATGAGCGTAAATAGCAATTATTTTCTGTTAGCCAGGAACTTTGATGGTCTTTCCCTCCAAGACTGATATTTTTGTGATGGTAAATTAAGCCATCTTTTGCCTCCAGTCTTACCTAGCCCTTAGTCATTGAATGGACATTACCTCAAAGAAACTGAGACCTTTGAAAGACTTTAATTCAAAAAGGCCAAGGTCATCCAATGCATCCAGAGCCATCCCTAGCAGTCTCAGCTTTTGTCTTGCCTGATTCTGGAGGAGAGATTGAAGCCAATGACTTTGCACAGCTCTGCCTCACTTAAACCCAATTCATTTGAAAGTTAACATAACACCCTCATGATGTTGATCCTCTTCGAAAACAAAGGATGAACAGCAACAGCAGCTAAAGTGATGAAAAATGTAGGAGAACAAAGACAGGAAATCCTAGACTTTAGGACCCTCCCCCCTTCAAAAAGAATGAGTCCCAATCTTCGATAGGTGATATTACAGGTAGTTCACAGAAAATCTCCCCGTGTGAATCATTAACAATGAACAAGGGACTAGAAGCCATTCATGGCTAATGAAAAGAGTTGGGACTGAGTATGAATTGTTCCAAGAGTACAAATATAATTCTGGGTCCAAAGTTTCACAAAACTGTCTTCACCTCCCAGGAGAGTCAAATCAGCATTATGTTATATTGTTTTAAGCATTCATTTGTGTGCACTGAGTGTTCCAGGCATTTCTTTTGAGGTGGAGGGAATGAATGGTCACCCTATTTACTTTGTACATCGTGCAACTTTTAAAAGGAACCCCATCAATCCCAAGACTTGAACCAAAGCCATGAATTCTGTCATAGATGTGGCAAAGACTGTCTCCCAAGAATCAAGTAACTCTTGGAAAACTGAAGAAGATTCTCCTCTCTCCACTCTTTCCAACTCCATCCTGCCCCTCACAAGTAGGTGTGGTGTTGATCTCCACGGATAAGGAGAGAGTCCCATATCAAGGGACTTTTGGCACTGGGGAGATTTTTCCCAGAACTCCAGAGTGGAAACATAACTAGCCAGAAAATGTGAAAAAAGCCTGACCCTCTCTCTTTGTGGTCAGGAACCCTGAGGATTGAAACAAGTACATATTAGATCAGAGCAGAAGCCACTTATTCATGGGAGAGAGAACCGCCTTAGACTAGGCTGACATTTGTAAAGGTTATGAGTTGCAGTTTAAGCCAAAATCCTTCAACTCCATGACCACAGCTCCTGCATCAAGTCATATGGCATCAAGTCAAAGCAACAAGGATTGATTAAATGCTTACTATGTGCTAGGTACCATGCTAAGTTCTGGGGATATAAAGTTAAAAAAAAAAGTCCCTGCCTTCAAAGAGTCTAATGAACAAGAGATAACTTGCAAACAACTATATACAAATAGGATATATATGGGAAAAATTGGAGACTCTCTAAGGAAAGGCAGGACTGGGAAAGGCTTCTTGCAGAAGATGGGGCTTGAGCTGAGATTTGAAGGAAGCCAGAGAAGACAAGAGGCATGGATACCATATTGCTTATGTTCAGAGATTAGCTCGGGGTGGCAAACAAAATGTTTTGAAAATGGAGGATGACCAGGCAGGGGTCTATTGCAGTAACCAAAATATGAAATGAGGACCTAGCTGGTTGCCATTGATGTTTGTCCTTCGTTCTCAAAGAGGACCGATGAATGACACCTGGAAGGTGATGCCATGACCTGCAAGTGAACTGGATTTAAGTGAGGGAGGGCTGTGCAAGGTCACCAGTCTCACTTTCTCCTCCAGAGCCTTCTGGGTCCGGTGATGAAATATAGATCAGGACAACTAGAGAGAGCCCCCAGGACCAGCTTAAGGTAACAGTAAGAGTACTAGAAAAGAAGGATCAGGTATGAATATAGACAGCTGTGTGTCACAGTGGATAGAGCACTGGACATACAGTCAGGAAAACCTGAGTTTTAATCTAGCCTCAGACCTTGTAGCACCAATGAAATATTCACAGTGCCCACGATCACTATAAATATACCCGCATGGTGCTCGATCACAAAATATAACTGGCAGTATGACCCTGGGCAAGTCACTTAACTGCCTCAGTTTCCATATCTATAAAATTGGGATAATAACCACACCTACCTTCCAGGGTTGTTGTAAGGATAAAATGAGATCACGTTTTTAAAGCACTTCAGAAACCTTAAAGAACTATATAAATACTAGCTACTGTGACTAACAGACATTTTGAAGGAAAAACATACAGGACTCAGTGACTAGATATGGGGAGTGAAGGAAGAAACAAACATGCCTGGATTCTGAGCCTAGGTGACTGGAAGAATGCTGATACCACAAAGAGAAGTAGAAATTTTTAGAAAGGAGAGTTGTTTTAGTGGGGAAGATCATGAATCTAATGTAGGACAGGGAAAGTTCAGAACCAAAGCTCTCTCTGAATGGCCCCATAGATCCACCTTGGTAGAGCTGCTTCTGCTGACTGCTTTTGCTGGCTGGCCTTTTGCCACTGGTGGCTCTAACATAGACCACCTTCCTCCCTGCTCCCTAACTCCCCAAGCCTCCCTGTGGTCTTCTTGGATTCGATAGTGCTTCCTGGTTATCAGACCTTTAAGCGGGTGATTGAGCTGGAGTTGGGAAAGTGAAAACTACAGGTACTAATTCATAAGCACATGGACCAATGCTCACTCGTGTCCTAGCAACAGGGGCAATCCTCCCATGGCAGACCAAGGCACTTCATCGGTTCATTACAACACTTCTTTACCTGCTGCTTAATGCAGTTTAGGCCCAGGCTAATTTCTTTTGAGCTTGGGCAATGATTAATTATTTGAGTAGTTGCATTTTATAGGCTGGTGGTGGTCTTGAATCCAGGCTATCATTAAACTTGTAGGGATTGGGGGATGTGGGGCATAGCTAGATGTTACCGCTGTGATTCACCATGGGAACAATAAAGTGGGGAAAAAAATAATAACCCTCCCCCAAAAAAGGTTCCTTTTGGTTCTGTGTGAAATCATATAAGATGAAGTGGTGGTTGCCCTGGATACTAGATTCCAGATATGATGGGTGGGGGGAGGGCACGCATCCTTTAAGGGGAGGACCATAGAACAACTCCTTGGGCTGACTGTGCTCTTAGCGTTTCACCTTCTGTGAACACAACCTCACCCTCCCCACCTCAGTCACCAGCAAACTCCTTGTGTCCCAAATACCTTCTTGTAACACAGCTTTTCTTAACTCACACATCATCCAGACACTTGGACTCACCCACCAGACCCACAAATGGCAATAGTGGTATTGAAGTAAGCACAATGAAATGAGCCCAGGACAAACAACATGAAGGGTGCTCTCCAACCTTTTTAAGACAAAGTCATTTGGGGGATTTGGACAGAAGGTCACATGATAAGAGAGAGCCCCACTCCCACCCTCAGGACACCATCTGGTATGGGGAAGACTAATACTGCTGGATACCTCAAAACTAGGCGATGGAGTGGCATAGTACATAGAGGGCTGAGTCTGGAGACAGGAAGACCTAAGTTCAAATGTGACCTCAGACACTTAACTAGCTGCATGACCCTGGGTGAGTCATTTAACCACTGGCTGCCTCAGTTTCCTCAGCTGTAAAATGGGGATAATAATAACAGTGCCTACCTCCCAGAGTTGTTGTGATGACCAAATGAGATAATAATCATAAAGCATTCCATTCTAATAAACACTTAAAAAGAGTCTATTACTTGCTAGGCATGCCCAGTGTCATACAGCTAGAAACTATCTGATGTAGGATTCAAATTCTAGTCCTCTTGAGTTCAGGCTAGTTCCCTATCACCACTATGCTGCTAATTGACCAACCAGGGTTTCCCATTGTAACATTCCACCTCGGCCATGGCCTAGCTGGGACTTCTCCCCCCTCATGATCCCCTCAAAACTTACTTGTCTCATGAACCATTCCTTCTGGAATCTGCTAGGTAACTTGTTTGCTAATCCCTGCAAAACCAATCTATCCTGACAGGCAGCATGATGGACTAGAAAGAGGACTGAATTTGGCTTCAGAAGAAGTGAACTCACATGCTGTCTGATAAACTGGGCATCTGCATGCATGTCGCTTAATACCTTTGAGTGTCAGTTTTCTCCATAAATAACAACCCTCGCATTACCTGCCTCACTGAGTTATAAAGAACACTTCCTTGTAAACTTTAAAACACTCTGTAAATGTGAGCTCTTATTGTGAGCTATGGTAATGGAAGATAATGGCTTAATAACGTATTACTCTACATTTCAACATAACAGGCTTAAATAGGAAGCAAGTGAATGAATCTCCAGAGGTAGAATTTAATTTGTCATAGCAGGATAATACAGAGATATCTTGGGGAGAGTGCAGGGGGAGAGGCAGGTCTTTCCATGGAGCCCTTCAAATCATGCCTCATGGGTATGATTTAAAGGCATCAGGCTGGCTCTGGCCCTGAGGTCAACGCTCACCTCCATCCTCAGAGTCCTCTGCTTTCTCCCTTTTGCTTCAGTGGTAGTGTGCTATCTGGGATGAGAATACGCACGTGGCATTTTGAGTGAGCCAGCTCCACCACTCTGGACAGAAAGACTCCTTCAGACTTGCCCTCCATAATCTCGGTTAGCTCCTCATATAACAACAGTATCTGTCACATTCACTCATTCCCTCCATCTGAAGATCTATAAATCTTTCAAAACATCTGATGAGTCTTCTCTTCTTCCTTCTCCTCCTGCATTCACTGTCCCAACAAGTTCATAAGCTGGCTCTCTCTTTATTTTGACAGACGACCAAATAGAGAAGTTTGCTAAAGGTCACAGGGCAAAGAGCGTGCTGAACGGAGGGTCCAGGGGTCCTGGCCCCTACCCAATCCCTTTTCCCACTCTGGATGTCAGATCTCCTTTTGGAAAGATTTACCACTACTGGGTGAACCATCCCAAATGCTTTCTGGGGTTGTGCCTGGGAGTCTCTAAGGTTCTACCATATGATGGGAAAGAGAGAAGATAGGTGCTGAATCCAAACTGGAATGCAACTAGGGGAAGGCACCAGTAGTGAAGATGGCCAGTTTCTTTCTCTCTCATCTTTTGTTTTTTTTATCTGTTCCTTAGTTTCTTCCCTTCTTTCCCCTCCCATTCCACTCCCTGCAGGGAGCCATGGTGTAGTTATTTTCGCTCCCTGGCTTCCCCTGAGTAAATATTGCTTTGTTCTGTCCTGACCCTTTATTCATTCTCTCTCTCTACCCCTCTCACTCTCCCTCTTTCTTCCCCTCTCCCCTTCTTCCTCTCTCTCTTTCTCTCTCCCTCTCTCCCCCCTCTTCCTTTCCAGCCCTTCTTTCTTTCCCACCCCTCTTCCTGCTTTTACCCCCAAATTTAAAATAGCAGACATGCAGAAGGCACAGCTAGGTTATATGGGGAAGGGAGAGTCATCAATCTACAGATTAGAGAAAAACATTATAGTTCCTTTCCCCCCACCCCGAATTCAAGTCCTAGGACCCAACAGACTTATTTTTGTAAAGGGGAGGGGAGGAATGATGCAATCCCCCACGTCAATGAGGCTAGGGAAGCTGCTTCCAGAAAGGCATGATAATGTGTAATAGAAACAAGAGTCCTGCCTTGCTCATTGATTTGGAGTGTGAGAAATGCTAGTTTGGTTTCCATAGATTCTATAGGAACAATGGACGTTCCAAAAACAGATGCAGGAAGGTGTAAATCAGGATGAGGGGAGGAAGGGAAGGGCAACCCTATCCAATCACATAGCTGGAAGAAATCTGTGGGTTTCCCTCTTGGTAGAGACCTGGGCTAAGCTGACTCAAACCAGCCACGGTCAAAGGATGGTCATCGACTTTTTATTAACACTCATGTTTAACTAGCATCATACATATTAGCTGATACACCCTTCATAGGCTTAGAGCCTCATTATCTGATCATGGAACCCATGTTAGCTCATGTTGGGAGGATGGAACATAAGACGGAGTAAATGTGTAGAGGGCAGGTCAGAAGGATTGTAACCCAGAAGAGCTGGAACCAGTCCCAATTCTGAAGGGAGGAACAAGGCAGGAAATTCAAATGGAAGCAGCATAAAAGGGCTTGCATTTGTTTGATTGTCAGTAGTCTTTTGAAGATGCTACACATTTATTCAGGAAAGAATAAATGTAACATAAAGGTAAAGAAATTCTTCCCGGCTTTCCAGTGAGTATTGTTTATTCCTAGACTAAGTATGTTTCTAACAGGAGTGTATGTAGACATTCTATAACTGGTTTCAGTCTACTCACCACATGATGAGGATATAGACTGGAGATTGGCTGCATAGGTGGAAATGATGTGCATTTAAAAGGCTGATAATCCAGAGGATAACCATTGGTCTGGATTTTTCCTCCCTGGCTGATTTCCAGACATGTTTTGAGCCTCTGGATGGAATGGACAGCCCTCCCCATCAGTAGCTGATGTATAATACATGACTGTCCACCTCCGTTCTTTATATTTACTCTTTCCTGTTTTAGAGGAAGGAGATCATGGATGGCTATGACCACATAGATGTATAGACAGCTATGACCATGTAGCTGTGAACTGTAGATAATTGCAACCTTCAAAATGTCAGGAGACTAAGCCACCAAAGGCCAAGTGCTGGAGTCCTTGAAGCTAAGTGAGGTCCTGAATGACCAACCCAGTTCAGTGGCAACAGAAATGTGGACTCATCCCTTAGCTATGTGATATTTGGAAGCAAACTTGGTAAAGGTGAATACTTTAGAGCAGCGGTTCTCAACCTGTGGGTCACGACCCCTTTGGGGTCAAACAACCCTTTCACAGGAGTCACAGGGGTCACCTAAGACCATCGGAAAACATATTTCCGATGGTCTTAGGAACCTCCTCTATCCGTCTCCAGGAGGATCCACCCACATGCAGACATGCCGACATACGACTATTAAAGGGTCGCGGCTTTAGGAAGGTTGAGAACCACTGCTTTAGAGGAACTGTGCTAAGTTTGAGCCTGCTCTCCTCAGACACTAAAGCGGTATAGAAGAGAGTGAGCCCTAAAGCACTGTTTATACTTCTATTCTGTCTCCTCGGTCAACAGCATTCTGTAAAAGCTCATTGAGGGTGATAATCATTAAATATCATATTTTGGCCAAAGTCTGAATTAATCAAACAAACTGCTCTCATTTAAAAATGACTTTCCCCGTGTTAGTAACTTCAAAGACCAGAGGTGAGATTCCCCTTATCTTGGGACTTACTCCACATGAGAGCAAAACAGACATCCTGAGACCATAAAATGTAAATAGATGCTG
Source organism: Pseudochirops corinnae (assembly GCA_028646515.1). Classification (NCBI taxonomy): domain Eukaryota; kingdom Metazoa; phylum Chordata; class Mammalia; order Diprotodontia; family Pseudocheiridae; genus Pseudochirops; species Pseudochirops corinnae. The sequence goes on from CM053586.1 coordinate 261,882,209, forward strand.
CTTTGGTCATTGTCGATTTGCATTTACAACCAAAGAACTCTTTTTCACATACAGATGGTAACAAATAGAAATCAAAGTTTTGTGACATGGTCATCCTGAATTGGGATGGTTCAAAAATGTATAAAAAGTCTTCTGATTCCTCTGTTCATCAGTCAGGACTTTAGTCCTACACTCCTTGTGCAAGGACTATTCCCTAGCCTTAAGGGAATAATGAATGAATAATGTAATTTTATATTAGTATTTGTTTGTTTCCTTTAACCAAACTTTTTCTCGATGTCAACAAAGTTGATTTGTTCAAGGGAAATGGGGCACCAATTTCTGTTGGCCAACAGCAGGAGAAACACAGTAGAATAGGGGCTTGAGTCAAGAGCATTAGAGAAAAATATCCCCCCCCAAAACCTTGGGATCCCCCTAGAACCCAGAGGGGAAATGTAGCTAACCTCATTCTAGAAGACTGAATTCAGAGCCATCACTACATTTCTCTAAGTGTCTCCCAATCAGAGCATGGCTCTTCCTCTGGGGAGGGATATGTTGGAGAAGCAGTGGGAGTGTTGGATCTGGAGCCAGAGGGCTTGGGACTGGCTATATTTCCTTCTCTGGACTTCAGTTTTATCATCTGCAAAACAATCTCATGTTCCTATAACATCTTATTGGCTTACAAGAGCCCTACCTGGTTATGCCAGAAGATGGAAAAGAGCGATTTCTTTATTTGGACTGTGGAACAAGGAATCAGGAGAGGGTCTGAGAACACAGCTGCATTTCCTACTGTGTGAAGAGTGAGGTTGGGACTTGTGGGGCAGGGATATCTTGTTCATCTGCTGGGTTCATCACATTGGGTTTACTACTTGTAAGTAACAGTACCTCAGTGGCATTGTGAATAGAGTGCTGGCTCTGGATTCAGGAAGTCATGGGTTCGAATCTGCCTCAGATTCTTACTATCTGAGAGACCCTTGGCAAGGCATTTAAACCTCTGTCTGCTTCAGTTTCTCCATCTGTAAAATGTGAACAATAATAACTTCTCCTAGGATTGTTGTGAAGAGCAAATGAGATGATACATGTAAAGCACTATGTAAGTTCTACACAATGTAAATGCAAGCTATTACTATCAAGCCTCAATCTAGGTCCCAGCCTGTGGTTCCTTCTGCATGCAGGAGGCCTCTGCCAGAAAAGAACTGAATTTCTCCTTTAGTAAAATGAATGGCTTCGCTTGGCTCATCCAGGCCCTGATTTGTAAACAAAGAGGAACACAAATGCTTCTCTCTCCCACTTCCCCTTTCTCCCCCATCCCCCTTTTTCTCTCTCTCTCTGTCTCTCTATCTCTCTCCCCTTCTCTCTCTCTCTTAATCTCTGTGTCTCTCTCCCCTTTTCTGTCTGTCTGTCTTTCCCCTCTCTCCCTCTTCCCCTATTTCTCCCCCACCCCAACTCATCTGCCCCCTTTGTCCTTGTCCTTGAAGAAGGATGAGGCAGGATCCTTCACTGACCTCCTCCTTCTACAGTGGTTCCCCAGGGAGGTTAACTTCCCACGGGCCTGACACAAGAAGATCCAGCCTCCTGTGGCTAGGCAACTCTCACATATTCCATTATCTTCTCCATCACTGGGATTAGTCTAAAACTGGGTGCCAGGAACAAACCTTTCAGAAAGGTTGCCTTATTCTTTTTTATTTTCCCTAGGGTGCTGTTCTTAAATCTCACATTAAATCTCACAATCCCAAGAATATCTTTTTTTTTTTTTGGCTTTTTGGATGGGAAAAGGTAGGGCAGTTGGGGTTAAGTGACTTGCCCAAGGTCACACGGCTAGTTTTTTTGTGTGTGTTAAGTGTCTGAGGCCAGATTTGAACTCTGGTCCTCTTGACTCCAGGACTAGTGCTCTATTTGCTGTGCCACCTAGCTGACCCCAACCAAGAATATCTTTTAAATGGGAGAAAAGACCCCAGAGCAGCTCATAATTACCAGAGGATTTAGGCTAGAGATTCAAGGGACCATAGGCATCATTGAGTGGAACCCCTTCATTTTACAGGTGGAAAAGGACTGACCCAAGGTCATGCATCTAGAAGATGTCAAAGCCATTATAATTCAAACTCAGGACCTCTGACTCCAAATACAGTGACCCTTCCAGGGCATCTGTGACCCCCCAAATGGCCCCCAGGAACTTTTTGCAGGACAAATTCACTGACTGAGCTCAAAGACAGCTCCTAAGACTCCACACCTGATGTCACTTTCCCTTCTTCCTTCTTTGCCAAGTCCCCCCACAGATCTAACTTTCCTAATCAATGCATTTGTCCCTAGGCTTCATGTCCAACCCAGAACCATATATGAGTGCAAGTTGGTTGGGAGTTTGGGGGAGAGGGGTAGCCACAGGAGGAGAATGGGAAAGAACCCGTTCTCTGCTCACCATTACTAAGAAAATTCTACCCACTTGTTTTCCTTAGCCCAGCCTTCCTAGGTTGATGAAGGGATCATGGTGGACTAGATAGAGCTCTGGATTTGGGGTCAGAAAGGTGAGGGTCTGTCTTTATATACTTTGTAACTGTGTGGCACTTAACCTCACTAAGCCTCGGTTTCCCTCTCTGTAAAATCGCAATAATAGTAGCATCTATCAGGGCAGCTAGGTAGTGTAGCAGATAGAGCACCAACCCAGAGGTCAGGAGGACCTGAGTTCAAATCCAGTTCCAGGTACTTACTAGCTGTGTGACTCTGGGCAAGTCACTCAACCCTGATTGCCTCCCTCCCCCCCAAAATAAAGAACAATTGTACCTATCTTAGAGGGTTATTGTGAGAATCAGAAGAGATAATGTATGTAAAGCACTTTAAAAAAATTAACGCTTTGCTATGAAAGTTAGCTGTTCTTATTGCTATGAGAGCCTTTCCTTTCACAGTTAGAAACCAGGCTGTAAATACCACACATTGACTTGGGCTTCCACCAAAGCATAGATGACTGCTACCAGAACCTTCCTAGAAACCTGAGGGGAGGAGAGGGACAGCTAGGTGGTGCAGTGAATAGAGCACTGGCCCTAGAGTCAGGAGGACCTGAGTTCAAATACAACCTTAGGCACTTAACCCTTACTAGCTGTGTGACCTTGGGCAAGTCCTTAACCCTAATTGCCCTGCCTTCCCCCCTCAAAAAAAAAAAAGAAACCCAGTACCTGAAAAGGGACAGGGACATAGTAAAAGCACTATGTTGGAAGGAAGCAAGGGAATAAACATTTCCCAGCCACCCACTAAGTACCAGGTACTGTGCTATGCACTTTAGAAACATTATCTCATTTAATCCTCTAAGCAGTCCAGGGAGGTAGATACTATTATTAATTCTCATTTTACAGTTGAAGAAATTGAAGCAGATAGAAGTTAAGTGACTTGCCCAGGATCATGTAGTTAAGTATCTGGTAGAAAGTGGAAGAATAAAGGAAGCTGGGAATTGGGTGGGAGGGGGAGGACAAGACTGTAAATCCAAACCTGTCCTCCATTTGTTTTTTGGACAGTCGTTTAGAATTGGCCCTAAACAGTAAAAGTGATGGGAAAACTAGAGTTTTAAAGTGCTTCAAACTAGTGTGATAAAGTAGAAGGAAAAATTATATGTGAAGTTGGGGACCTGAGTTCAAATTCTGTCTCCCCCACTACCAGATTAAGTTTGTGTTCAGGATTAAATCAGATGGCCTTTTAAGATCCCTTCTGGGGCAGCGAGGTGGCTCAGAGGATAGTGTGCTAGGCCTGAAGTCAGGAAGACTCTTTTTCCTGAGTTCAAATTTGGCCTCAGACGCTTCCTAGCTATGTGACCCTAGTCAAGTCACTTAATTCTATTTGCCTCAGTCTCCTCATCTGTAAAATGAGATGGAGAAGGAAATGGAAAACTACTCAAGTATCTACCAAGAAAACCCCAATGAGTCATGAAGAGTCAGACACAACTTAAAATAATGACTTCACAAAGATCCCTTCTAGCTCAAAATCTATGAGATGAAATCAAATCTGTCCTTTACCCCACTCCCACTCTTTGAGCAAATATGAACTGGGCCAAGTTCCAAAACCCAGTGAGGAAAAGATTCACAATAGATGTAACCGAGATTTTAGAACTGCTGCTGGGAAGCAGTCTTAGCAAGCGTCTGGTCTAGATTCCTGATCTTACTGCCAAGGAAACTGAGGCCCAGAGAGATGAAATCACCTGCCTGATAGTTTGAGTAAGTTACATCCAACCATGTCATCAATCATCAGTATCACCTCCATGATCAACTCCTCTGTTTGTCACTCAAAGCCCTTTACAGCCCAACCCCCTCCTACCTTTCCAGTCTTTTTATACATTACTCTCCACCACACACTCTGCAATACAGTAACACCGACCTCTTTGCTGGTCCTTAAACGAGACGCTCCATCTCCCAGCATTTTCATCTGCTTTCTCTCCTGCCTGGAACGCTCTCCCTCTTCAGCTCTGCCTCCTGGCTTTCCTGGCTTCCTTCAAGGTCCAACTCAAATCCCATCTTCTCTGACAAAGCCTTTCATGATCCCCTTAATGCTAGTGACTTCCTCTGAGATTATTTCTCATTTATTCTGGATTTATCTTGTTTGTACATAGTTGTTTGCATGTTGCCTTCCCAATTAGACTGTGAGATCCTTGAGAGCAGGGACTGTCTTTTTGCCTTTCGTTGCATCTTCAGAGGTTAGCAAAATGCCTAGCACAAAGTACAGGCTCAATATATGCTTATTGACCGATGAGTAGATCATGGAGGCAAGATTCAAACCAAGATTTTCTAACTTAATCTAGTTTAATCTTTCCACCATACCACAGCACTTTCCTCATGAGGAAAGTTGGAAGAAAAAGAGGACTCCAAAGTGCTTAGAATCCTCATTCATCCCCTTCCAGGGGTGGTAAGGGGAGGGAGGGGAGGAGAAAGCATCATGCCCATTTCTCCCTTGACAACCCTGAGTTTCAGAACATGAGGGGAATTAAGGGGCATGGTACAGGGGAACCTGGCGTCAGGGGATCTGGCTTCCATCTCCAGTTCTGCCATTTTGTTGTTGTTCAGCCATTTTTTCAGTCATGTCCGACTCTTCGTGACCCCATTTGGGGTTTTCTTGGCAAATATAGTGGAGTGGTTTGCCATTTCCTTCTCCAGCTCATTTTACAGATGAGGAAACTGAGGCAAATAGGGTTAAGTGACTTGCCCAAGGCTACATAGCTAGTAAGTGTTTAAGGTTAGATTTGAACTCAGGAAGAGGAGTCTTCCTGACTCCAGACCTGGCTCTCGGTCCACTTTGCCACCTAGCTGCCTGTTCTACCACTTACTCTGGGTTCAATGAGTCTGGGCCTCAGTTTCCTCATATGTAAAATGAAGAGACTGTACTAGATGACCTCTGAGGTTACTTCCAGTTCTAAATCTATCAGCTATGAAATAATCCAAGTCTTCAGAGCACTAGCCCAATGCCTGCTGCTTTTCAACAGGTTGTGGTGGCATTCTTGGAGGACAAGGCAGAGATTGTGCTAGTTAATAAGCTTTGTCCTTGCTCTTTGGGAGTTAGTACCCCCTGTTCTGGCCAGTGTCCCAACCTCCCAGCTTACCAGGGAGCTGTTTTCCTTCATTAGCTCACTTCATCAGGACTTCTTGTAGCAAACAGGAAAGGTGGGGCAGATTTCATGCATTTTCTTCCATCGAGAAAAGAGCCTCTAAACCAGCGGTTCTCAACCTGTGGGTTGCAACCCCTCTGGGGGTCAAACGACCCTTTCACCGGGGTTGTCTAAGACCATCGTAAAACACATATTTCCGATGGTCTTAGGAACCAAGACACCGCTCCTCTATCTGTCTCCAGGGGGGGTCCACCCACATACATATACACCCACATATGAGTATTAAAGGGTCGCGGCATTAGGAAGGTTGAGAACCACTGCTCTAAACGCACTTTGAAATTATTTCAAAGTCCCTGAAAAAACCATGAGATGTCCTCCTGCCTCAGTCCTGCCATAATCTATAAGAACACGGAAACCAAGACACAGTGATAAGTGTTCATTCATTCATTCATTCCATTAGCATCTACCATGTCCAGAGCTTTATGCTAGATGCAGAGAGAATATAAAAATAATAATAACAATACATTTACATAGCACTTTCTGGTTTGAAGAGTACTTTATGTATATTATCCTACTTCATTGTCATAAGTACCCTGTAAAGTAGGTGCTATTATTATTATCCCCATTTTACAGAGGAGCAAACTGAGGTATTAAAGAGGGTAAATGACATGGCCACAGTTGCACAGCTAGTCAGTGTTTAAAGTGGGATTCCTGGCTCTAAGGGCAACAATTCTCCTTCCACTGGGCCACAATGCCTGTGTAGAAATAGAAAATTGAGACGAGACATTGTCCTTTCCTAGTGGAACTGACATCTGGCTATTAGGGCCATTTATATCACCTGGTTAAAGGCATGTGAGAGTTGGAAATCAAAGTGCAGTGTAAGAAGAGGTGGGGGAGAAGCTGGGGACCAAAACACAGGGAAGATTGTTTTCTCCTATGACTTAATCTCCTAGCATATGGTTTTAGAATCTCTTGCCATCTGGAGTGGTTCACCGATTATCTTACTCATAAAATCACAGCATCTCATAGTTAGAAGGGACCTTAGAGGCCATCTATTCCAACCCTCCACCAAATGCAGGAATCTTCTTTTCCTCATTCATGGAAGATGCTTATGCAACCTGCTGGAACACTCCTAATGATGGGGAACTTACTACCTCAAAAGGCAGCCCACTTCATTTTTTGACAACTCTATGGGAAGATCCTTCCTGGTATTAAGACAGATTCTGCCTCCTAATGACTTTGCCTGAATCTTCTCCCTGAAAGAAGAGCCTATCTTTTGAAAAATAATTTTCATCTGGGGACTCTCTATGAGTCCTGGAATATTACTGTCTCTAAGGGATTAAAGTTGAGCATGGACCAAAAGGCGATGTAGAGATGTATGGCAGCTAAGTGGTGCACTGGATAGAGTGCTAGGCCTGGAGTCAGGAAGACTCTTCTTCCTGAGTTCAAATCTGGCTTCAGACACTTACTAACTAGTGTGATCCTGGGCAAGTCACTTCACCCTGTTTGCCTCAGTTTCCTCATCTATAAAATGAGCTGGAGAAGGAAACAGCAAACTGCTCCAGTATCTTTGCCAAGAAAACCCCAAATGGGGTCATGAAGAGTCAGACAAGACTGAAAAATGACTAAATAACATGGTGAATGAGAGTAGGTCACAACACTTGCGACAACACCCTGGTGTTAAAAGATGGCATAGGAGACATATATGGGCTGATCACATTTCCAGAGTAAGGGCTAACTTATGTATGGTCTACTAGTACCCCTTGCTGTTTAGAGAAATTAAGGAGCTGCCTCCCCAGCCCCCATGGCAGAGTCTCCCCTAGGGAGGATTTATGAAGGGACAGAAACATGAAACAGCCAAGAGAACAGAACATGGACCAGTTGTGATCTGCTTGGCTAAAGACAGAACTCATACTTCCAAAATACGAGATACAGTGAAATATGGAAGTAAATAACTTCCACCCACTTGTCAAAGAATTAATTCCATACTCTGCATTTTCCTGGCTTAACCAAGTCATTTTTATTACAAGGGAAGTACTGAATCATGGACACATAAGCAAGTCTCACAGCCTTGTTCTTCCCCTAACTATAGTATGACTGATGATTTTATGGTTTCACAAACTAGGTATAAAAGGGATAGGGACAAGATTTGTGATATCATTGGCATAAGGAAATCCCTGGTGAAGAAACTCCCTCTACCAATGCTTTTTTGTGGGGGAGGATGTACTAATGACATTTTAAAAATTTAACCTGTATTATTAACATTTTTCTATCACTTTCTTAGGTTTAGAACAGAGATGTCAAACTTGGAGCCTGTAGGCCCCAAGCACCCAAACTCCTGAGATTAAAAACGTAATTGAGAAATATTTAACAAAATAAATGGAAAATAAAATACAACACAGACAATGTTAGTTTGTGGTTTTCTAACTCAATTGTAGTGGTGGAGATCCTTTTCTATTAGAGTTTGGTGCCACTGGTCTAGACAGCCATAAATCAAGCCTGACTTTGCTAATTTTCAAGGTGTACATGCTCACTCTGAACATTTAACAATTGACTCAGGAGAGTCAGTTTAAACTGTTTCCAGCATGACTACTGACTATAATATAAATGTAAAGAACATTTTTTCAACAAAGATGTGCACTAATAATGACCAACTTTGACTCTGGAGAGGTAGAGAAAATGTATTTCCCCCACCCCCGTCTTTTTGCAGAGTTAGAGGAATATTGGCATAGAATATTATGTATTCTGTCAAACATGCTCGATATGTTGCTTGGTTTTGCTAAACTGCTTTTTTCCTCTCTCTTCATTAATTTTTGTTACAAAGGATGGATCACTGGGTAGGGAAGTAAGGGGGGAAATATTCAGAAATGAAAGGGATTTTAAAAAAGCAAAACAATATAAATAAAATTAAGATGAACACAAATGGAATCCACAAAACATTTTTAAAACAAAGTGCTTGGCAGACCTTAAAAACAAAATAATAAAAAGGAAAAGGGGGTGGGGGAACACCCTGGGACAAAGGTGGTGAGTTAAAAGGCATTGATTCTCCTTTTCTCCTTGGGCTGAAACCAAAAAGTTCATTCTCCTGGCACTATGTCACTAGAAGTCTTTCTCCATGCTGAGATATCAGCACATCAAATTATTGCCTGCTGTGATGAATGATAGGGTCCCCAGAAGTAGCATTTAACTGTGAATTCCAAGCAGTTCTTTTATGGCATACTCCTTACCTAAGGCTAATCCTTCTACCTGTGTCCTTGATGCCATCCTTCCTCACTTACTCCAGTCTGGAGCTCCATCCATCAATCACCCCCTCTCCACCATGTATGTTTAGTCTCCCTCTCCACCAATTCTCTTCCATCTGGATACACATATGCTCAGGTCTCCCCAAACCTAAAAAAAACCCATTCCTGATTCTTCCCCTCTTATCTATCTCATCTCTCTCTTCTCCTTCACTTCTAAACTTCTGAAAAAGTTGTCTACATCTAAAGCCTTCATTTCCTCTCTATACCTTGCAATCTAACTTTTTCCCTTACCACTCTCTCAAAGGTCATCTGATAGCTAAATCCTACTGCCTTTTTTCAATCTTTATCTTCTCTGTACTATTTAAGACTGATAGTCACCTCTCTAGTCATCCAGTCAATCTCGTCTTCTTCCAACTCCCTTAAGATGATGTAATCTGGGTTTCTACGCAGACGCTCATAACTGGTGAAAGGAATGTTGAAATGCGGAGGTGAATGCTGACCCTTTGTTACTGTCTGAGGGGCAGAAATGGCATGAGAGCTTTGGAGAGGAAGGACATTGTTTATTCCTTCTTGATACATACTTTATTCCAGACAAGGAGACGTATGAAAAGAGAGAGACTTTGGAGGTGGTAAACATATAGAATAACTCAGCTATTCAACATATCCCTAATTTTCAGCTTGCCTCCTAGAGACTTTAGGGAAATTTCCCTTGGGTGAAATCACTACCTCTCTCTTGGATGAGGTGAGATCTCATTTTCCTCTTAAAAGAGCTCATTCACTCTTGTGTATTTTCTGGTGCAATCTAATCTATAGAATTCCTCTGATTTCTTGCTTGTATAAATTACTTGCTATTCACTATTTGTAATAGGTTTTTTGTATCACAAGCATTTGACAAGATGGGGCCAAGTCTGTAGGTTTGGGGTGACATTTCCCTACCACCACCCTTTAAGGGATAGTGGCCAGGAAAGTGACTTTGTTCCAAACTGATATATGCTTACACAAGCAATATCTGGAGAAGGGGGCGGTGCTCCACTCAGAGACTACAGTATTGAATGACCAGCCTCAAGATGTTCCAGGACTTGCCTGGTCCTCCCCCAAAGCCTTTGTGCTGGTTCTCCTCCTCTCTTCAGAGGCAGTGCAGACCTCAGATCATCTCCATCCATCCATCCCTAAAAACCACGCATCTATATGTTTAGACCAGAGGTTGGAAAACTATAGCCCACTGGCCAGATCTGGCCGGCCACCTGTTTTTGTACAGCCCACAAGCCAAGAATGGTTTTTACATTTTTAAATATGATAACATTTTATTTAAAAATGTAAAAACCATTTGTGCAGCTTGAAGGCTATACAAAAACAGATGGTGGGTGGAATTTGGCCTTTGGGCCATTTGCCAACTCCTGGTTTATATAACCCATGTGGACCTATCTACCTTACATGGGCATACATAACTTAAAAATGGTGTTCACCAAGGTATTATCCTTGGTCTTCCTCTTTTCTCCATCTAAATGTTTTCCCTTGGTCATCACATTTAACTCTGTGATTTTAACTATTGCCTCTATGTAGATGATTCCCAAAACTTTATCTCTAGTTCTAGAGTGCTTTCTGAGCTCCAAACTCATAATTCCAAATGCCTACCTGACGTTTCTACTTCAGAACCTCAAAATCAACATGTCCCCAAACGAGTTTATCTGTCTCCCTAAACTGGCACGTTCTTTCTACTTAATTATTTCTGATTGTGTGATGACACTGTTCACCTGATCTTTTGTTTTTGTTACCTTGGGGTTATCTTTGACTCATCCCTTTACTTCACCTCACATATCTGATAGGTTACCAAATTCAATTGATTTGACGTTTACAATATCTCTTATTTCTACTCCTCATCTCTATTCCCATAGCTACTACCCTAGTTCAGGCCCTAGTTAATATTTGCCTGGCCAATTGCAATATTCTGCTTAATGTCTTTTCTTCTTCTTTCACTTCTCCATTTGCCAGAAAAAAAAAATTATGAATTAATCTGATCATCTCACTTCTCTTTTCAAAAATCTTCATTTGCTCCCTATTAAATAATAGAATCTTAAATGTGGAAGGGTTCTGAAAAGTCATCTAGCCCAACCCATATCTGAATAAGAATCCTTTCTACAATAAATGTGGAAAAATGTTCATCCAACCTTGTTTGGAAGGCTAGAAGACCCACAATGAGGCATAAGTTGCTACTTCCCATGGCAGCCTATTGAGAGAAATGATTATTTTTCTATTATATTAATAATTAACTAGGATTGAAGTTTTTCCTGTATATTTCCTCATTCAGGGACCAGTCCCTGTAGGTCATTCAGTCAGTCTCTGAAGGACAAGGCTGATAGATGAGATTGGCGAAATCCTCTGGGTACATGCTCTGCAATCTTGGGTAAGATCCCACCCAACTAGAAGACCTTACTTCTGTTTAGAGTGATCTATAGAATCTAATCTAGGTGCATTCCAGTCCTAAAGCACTGAGTTCATGCCCTTGCACCTTTCCATTGCAATCTAGGGAAACTCAGCTCGTGAAGGAGAAAATCAACCACAGTGGTCTGGATAGAGATGGATTTCTTTGTCCAGATTGCTGGAGCAGCTAAGTCTCATGATCAAGTCATATTCTCAGCAGGAGGAAATGAAGACTGTTAGCTCACCTCCTCATTAATTGTTCACCAATTAGGGTTGATTTTCACCTGCCAAGGGCACCTCCTTTTCCAAAGGTATTTAAGCATTCATAGACCTCCAGGGTTTTGTCTTTGGTTACTGAGAGAAACCACTGAGCATCAATTTAGTGAGTATCAGTTAGCCTAATTAATAAATTTATTATTAATTACCCAGAAACTGTCTCCCAGGCTGTTTAATCTTCTCACTATTCCAGCTTTGGATAGCTCCAATCCTCAGGAAGTTTTCCTTCATCTCAAACCTTATAGGTAAAAAGTTTTTGTGGGCTGGCCTAGAACCCTAACACTTGTTTTATGTTATTTCTATGGGAAAAGACATTACATGTTAGAAACAAATCAATTTACAAATGAACATTCTGGAGCACAACCTGTTTATAAACTACATCGTACCTATCCAAGTAATAAAATTAATTCATGACACTGGAAAGATTTTCAATAATAATGGCTTTAAAAGAAAATAAAAGATTTTCCCATTAGCCAGAAAATTCTTCTCACCTAAATTCCCCAGCCCCTCAAACCATTTTATTACTGTAGACACAGAAATAAATAAATCCTCTAGGAAGAAAGCACAAAGTTGTAGGATTTAAACAACAACAAAAACCTTTTATAAAGCATTTGAAGTTGTGTGGGCAATAGGTCAGCTCATTCATAGACAACTTGCCCATTTCTGATTTTCTTTAAGAATCATATTGTAGATAGCCTTGAACAATTCTATTCAAATCACATCTGTCAAATGGATATACTAACAGCACCTAATCTCACAGGGTTGTCTTGAAGATCACAAGAGATAAACTGGATAAAGTGCCTCGTGAATATCAAAGTGCCATGTAAATGTCAGGTATTATACTATTATCATTATTATTTTTAGGCCAGGGAGCTAGGGAGAAGAGGAGTCAGGCTGCAGAAAAATCTCTTTGTTGCTTCCAAATTCACAGTCACAGAAAGGTCCATCTGATGTCCTTTGGGCCTCTCTAAACCCTAATGCAAAGATACCAACCATGGGGTGATGTCCAGTAACAGGGGACTGAGTTCTGTCATAAAGGATAATATGTGTAATTCAGAGACCAAATCTACAGGACACCTCCTCACTGCTCAGATCCCATCATAGAGATCATTCTGTGACTTAACTTCCAAGCAGTAAAGGTATTTTTCATGGACCATAAAAGATACAGGCAGACCAGGGCCATGCAGAATGCCAGTGTGAGGTGTTTGGAATAGGATGCTAATGGAACTGGCATTGAATTAACTTCCATACTCTCATACCACCAACCAGAGCTGTTGTGAACTAAGATGATCTGGAGCAGAACTGGGGCAGTTTGAGTGAATTTTGCCCCAGTGCAAAACTTTGGCCTAGTACCCAGCTATGTGGCCCTTTGGGCAAAGACAACTATAGCCCTCTGGAAGGTAGTTTTTTGAAGACTGCTTTTATCATCCCGGGAGTTGCTTTTACATGGAGATCAGAGAATATGATTTTTGGAAAGAAATTTCGCATCTCAATCCTTAGGCTTTGAGTGGTCTATTAGACCAGCTGTGAAACCACAACTAGGACAACAGAGAAAAGTCTTGGTCCACCACAGCCAAGGTTCTACGAGCTTCTCTGAGCCTGCTCTACCAGCCACTTCCTCCCTCCCTCTCTCCCACTGCACTGTGAGTCTTGCCCTAGTCTCTTTTCGAGATCAGGCCTGCCACTCCAACTGCCATCAGCTTCTCAAGTTCAACATTTCCAAAATGGAACCAATCATCTCTTCCACCAAACCTGCTTCTCCTCCACATTTCCCTATTTCGGGTGAGGGCAAAATAATCCTTAATCATCGCTAGGGATGGTAACCTTGTCATCCTCAAATCTTTCTATCTCTTGCCCTCTAATAGCCAATCAATTGCAAAGTCTTGATTGAGTCTCTGCAATGTTAGTAATACTATATTGTCTCTCCCTTCCCAAATTACTTTTTATCTATTTTTATAAGAATATTTCCTCCAGTTAAATGGAAATTCCTTGAGGGCAGGAATTGTTTTGTTTTGTTTACTTATTACATTTATATATTCTCAGTACTTTGCTCATGATAGTGACTTAATATACACTGGTCGAGTTGAATTGATTGGCAGATCTGACCAGGCTACCCTCAGACTGCAAGCAAAGCACATCTGCCTTAAACACATTTTCCTTTCTCGTTAAGTACGGGTAGATTGATTCTGATTCTGATCCTGATCTCTAGTGAGTGGACCCAGGTGAGTTCTTCTTCCTTCACACTCACTACTAATATACCAATGCAAAAAATTAGGTCTGCGTAAAAGTCATGCATGTAATGTTTCATCTAACTCACACAATGTTTGGTATCAGGTTTTCAAAGTTAAAATTCACTGTAAGATACTTAGTTTATGTTTTCCAGAACATTTGTTGTTATCTTAGTTGATATTTCTATTTTGGTAATGTAATGCACCTTTTCTGTTGCCCTAGAAGGCATCCGTAAGCCTCCCATGTAGTGTTTATTTCTGGTAACAAAGTTTCTGACAACAACGTTGTTGCAGTGCGTCCCTTTCATTAATAAAAGTATCACTTGGCTGGGATCAGAGATGCTGGAGAACCCTGACCACTTCTAATCTAGACACATTGCTTTGGCTCCCATAATCTATATGATAGGATCCATGTATGCTCACAGGTCATTTACAAGATTATCTTTAAGATGACTTATTCAATCTATTCACTACACATCTGATTCAGGGACAATGTCTTTGCACAGGCAAAGCAGATGATTCTCCAATCTGCTCACTATATTGTGGGCTGTATAACACTTTAAAGAAAGCCCTAGAAATCCACATCCAATGAACTTCTATTTCCTAAAAAACTTTATGTTGCCTAACATCCTGGGAATTTGTCTGACCTGCCCTGTAGCAGGATGCTACCCTATAAACCACTGATTCTTCCTTACTCCAATGGGAAATAACTATGAACAAAGACCAGAGTACGGTGCTAAAGAATTAGCCCTTCTTACCTAACCATCCTCTACTCCATAAGCTAGACAGAAATGCACCTCAAAGCATCTTAAGGCCACATGTGGCCCTCTAGGTCCTCAAGTGCAGCCCTTCGACTGAATCCAAACTTCACAGAACCCCTAAAATAGAGGATACATAAAGACAAGAAGACATGGTGAGAATAAGAGCATGAAAAAAATTCGGCTCCTCAAATAGTTCTCAAATCTCATTTTCACTCCCACGTTCACCTGTTTTGCCCACTTACTTTTTTTTCACCAGAGCTGATAATTATCATCAATGATACTTTTAGTTTCACCACCTTTCTCAGACTTCTGTCCTCCTCTCCTCCTCCCCTCTCCTCCTTCCAATTTCCATTGGAAATTCCAAAAAGTAGTGAAATGGTCCCAGGAAGACAGCATGGTAACCTTTGACTAGTACTAGAGGTGCTCACTGTGCTTGGGTTTGCCATAATTGCTTACATCAGTCCCCATTCAAGAATCAGAGAGACTATAGGTGTTTGTAGGGGTGGGAATAAATTCTAAGGGCAGCTTCTCTGAGGTATACTTAACCTGAGTAAGATAAAAAAAAAATAGTGTCATTGTTTTAAATTATACTCTCTCTCTGACTATAAATGAAAATTAGAACCATACTTATAATTTACATACACATACACAAATACACACACACACACACAATGTACTCATAGGAGCAATGCTGTAGTGGAAAGAATTCTAGACTTAGTATCAGAAGATGGATTTGAATCCAAGCTCTGGTCATTTCTAGTTGTATGACCTTGGGCAAGTCTCTTAACCTCTTCTGAACTTTAATTTTCTCATCTGTAAATTTTGGGAGCTAGACTTAATTATCTCTAAGGTCCCTTCTAGCTCTGACATTCTATGACTCCATTGCTATAGAAAACTCTATATGACCCTCCATATTAAATCAGTATATATTCTAATACTCAGTGAATTCCATATGAAGGAGAAAGTAAGCAAAGAGTATATTAAAATATAGAGATCAGGAATAAGGAATGAGAGAGGTCAGCAACTTGTAGACTACACAGAAGCCTCATGCTTATATATCAATAATACTTTCTTAAAGAAAAAAGAGCTGACAGAAATGGCAAGTACCAAAATTACTCGACAAAAGTTGAAATTGATTTTAACAGACAGGAAACAACTAATTACTGATGAGGGAGATATTCCTATATCAGTTTCCTGTGTATAGACACCCAACTTTTTGGGACAGAGAACAAAAAGAATACACAGTTAGAAGAAAATAAATTTTTTTTAAAAAAGATAGGACATACAATTAAAACAATTCCACCCTGACCTATTTTTTAAAATTATTGACAATGAAAAATTGAGTATGGACAGAAGAAGGGACATAGACACAGACTATATTATCATATAGAAGTTTAACTAATATAAATGAATTGTCCAGATAAAACCAAAATATTCTAAAAAAGCATTTTAGTCAGCAAGCACTTTAAATGCAGAAAATTGCAGCTAAGGTCAATAATGGTTTAAGAGATAAACTTGCAAAATCTTATGGAGATTGATCGTGGAAGATGACGAGCAATATCTTCTCATAAAACAGAGAGAAACAGTGCAGGGTAAACCCAATTCAATTTAAAGAAAGCTTAGTGAGATAGGCAATTAAGAAAAATCATCCCAGTGATAAATTTAAGGATGAAAATGAGAAATGAACAAAAAAAGAGAAGGAAAATGGAAAAGATCATTCAAAACTTTTTATTACAAGCTGTTTTCACCATTAAAGGTGATAGGGTCCCTATACTTGGACTGTAACATCATGGTTCTGTATGTGATTATAGAAGAGGTTTAAAAAAAAGTCACTAAAGAGGAAAAAAAGTGGGAAAAGTAGTTGATTTACTCTTTTTTGTGGTGGCAAAGAATTTTCACTGAGTGAATGAATCAGCTGGAAAATGAATATTCCAAATCAATAAACAAGTATATGGATGTGATGAAAAACTATTGTGCTATAAGAAATAACGGAAGGGCAGCAAGGTGGTGCATTGGATAGAGCACCAGCCCTGGAGTCAGGAGGACCTGAGTTCAAATCCAGCCTCAGAAGCTTGATACTTAGTAGCTGTGTGACATTGGGCAAGTCACTTAACCCCAATTGCCTTGGCTTCCCCCCTCCAAAAAAAAAAAAAAAGAAATTATGGAGATTTTGAAGAAAAACCTGGGAAGACTTATATGAATTGATACAGAGTAAAGTAAGCAGAACTGGAAGAACAATTTATATAATGACAACAATATTGTAAAGGAAAACAATTTTGAACAACTTAGGAAATCTGATCAGTACCATAACTAACTGCAATTCCAGAAGACTAATGATAAAACATACTATCTACAAGATAGAAACATGATAGAGTGTAGATTGAAGCATATTTTTCTTTTTGGACATGGCTAATTCAGGAATTTGTTTTGCTCGCCTATACATTGTTTTGAAAGGTTTTATTTCTCTTTCTCAGTGGATGGGGAAAAGGACAATGGGATGGAGAAAAGTTGGAACTAAAAAAAAAATAAAATTGAATTTAAAAAAAAAAGAAAAAAGTAGCTGGTTTAAACTGAGAGGAGATCTGTGCTGGTAGCAATACCATTGTGAGGGCAGTGAGGGATTGATTTACAAATGAAGGAGAGGGAAGATACCAGAGGCTTGGGGGAAAGTCTTAGACCTTATTATCATAGCAGCCAAGTGGCACAGAGCATAGAGTCAGGAAGGCCTGAATTCAAACTTGATCTCAAGAGACTTGTCAGCTAAGTGATGTTAGGCAAGTCACTTAACCTCCGTTTTCTTCTGTTTCCTCAACTATAAAATTGGGATGATAATAATATCACCTACTTGCCAGGGATGTTGTGAGAGATGATACTTGTCAAATATTTAGTACATTTCCTGACACATGGCAGCAGCTTAATAAATACTTGTTTCTTTCCTTCCTTATAGTGGTTTCCAGACTTTATATAACGACATCTTTAAATTTTTTACAAGAAAAAAAATCACTCCCCATATACTTTTAGAGACAATAAAAAGTTTAATACAATTAAAATTTCAATGTAATTGTTAAAAATTTCAGATGATTATAAATGTTCTCAAGTTATTTCCCTTTTTCTAAGTTGCAAGAATCATTTTTTAAAATTAGCTTATTATATTATACTTACCAAAACGAAGGATGTTAAGACATATAGCAGCTATTATGGTACTTTTAACTTGCACACAAAGATTCTGTAGCTTGGAGTTTACATACCTCACATTCAAATACAGGAAGCAGTGTGATGACAATTCATCTGTGTCATAATTTATCTGTGTCACTGAATGGCAATGAGAGTCGCAGGTCATGCCCATTTTGAGGTTCTAAAGGCTATCAACTCTAGTTTGACCTTGTTTGCATAAACCATATTTAGACAGTTTCTTTATTGCATTCAAGATTAGTTGGAGCCAATGCTTCATGCTAATCTCTCTTTCATGGATTTTTATTTGAATTTCGTTTTCATTGAAAAAAGCGAGTATATCTATGCAACAACTATATTGAAAAATATCCAAAAATTTTGGCCATTGCTTCACACCATCCCAGAGGATCACGTGCTCCTCTTGCAGTGGTATAGCCCACAGTTTGGAAGACTATCTTATTAATACTGAAAAAAGCAAATGAGAGAGGATCAATAACTACTGACCCATGTGCCTCCTCCTTGTGAGGTTTAAAAAGTTGGAGAGATAGAATTTCTGGGTAACTAATCATTTTATTAATAATATAGGCATATTGCCAATAAAATAAGACTGACACTTCGAATGCCAAACACAAATCATGGTGGTGCTTCATGATTTGCATGCCTTTGGAAGAATAGGTGTTCTTGAGGGTGGCAATCGAATCTGAATGGTCAACCCTTAATGAGAGAGAATTAACACTACAATGAGAGGTAGACCCGTTCTAAAGAGGGGCTGGGGGAAATACAACTTTGATTATGTTGTATACTTCTAAATTACCCAGCCTTGGACAATCTAATCAAAGAATTTATCTCTATCCATACCTAATTAGAGCACAATGGGCTTCCCCACCTTAGATTAAATTCCTTGAAAGGTTGGGTAGGGTCTGAACAAAATTGAGGAGAAAGTTAATTCAAATTTATTATTAGAAAAGTCCTTCAGAGACAGAAGAACCTACAGACTTCCGAAAAAATCCTGGTGCTAATTCAACAATTGATTATTAATATGAGGGAGAAATCATCATTTCTCTCATCTGCTATCTATATATTATATACTGCCAATGTGACAATAATCTACACATATATCAAGGACAATCTCTATGATGCTATTAGTAAAGAACACAATAGAACACATCTTTAACCATCACCCAATGGACTGAAAAATGGAGAGAATATGAGAGTCTCACTCTGTTTATTCTTTCTTTATTATTTTGAAAGTACTTTATTTTGGGGGAAGGCTAGGTGGTGTAGTGAATAGAGCATCAGCCCTGGAGTCAGAAGACTTGAATTCAGACACTTAACACTTACTAGCCGT
>CM053586.1:261901709-261926284 GCA_028646515.1 Pseudochirops corinnae
GGTAACCTTCCCTCAAGGAGGTTATAGTCTAACAGAAAGATAAGAGACAAACATAAATAACTACAAAAAAGTACAATGTAACAAAATAAGTACATTAGAGAGCAACAAGAAAAAAGTATAATGTAAAATATCAAGATTACAAAAAATTATTTCTCTGCTTTATTAATATATTCATAATTTAAATTTTTTTCAATTATCAAGCATTAACCTTTTCTCTAACCCTTCTCCCACACACACGAAGAAAATCAAATAAATAAGCAAAATCCAGCAAAACAAATTCCCATATTAGTCATGTCTCGTTCTACAAAATGAGTTCAAGAGGATTGATTGTTATCAAATGAGAAGAAGCAAGAAAGCCTTAATTTAGGAAATAACAGTCGAACTGGACTTTAAAAGATGAGGAGTTTAACAAACAAAAAAAATGAGGAGGGAGGGCATTCTCGGCTATTAAAAAAAAAGAAAGAGAGAAAAGGAAGAGAGATATGAGAAAGTGAAGGACAAAGAACTATCCAATTTGGTTGGGATGTAGTTGTGTTAAGAAAAGTAGCAAGTGATAAGGATGCAAAGGAAGAGGGATGCTAGATTGTAAAGGGGCTTGAAATGGAATTGCTCCCCCAGAAATAGTTTAGAGTTCAGAAGTGCGGATAATGACATAGCTGTCACTGTCCTTTGTGATATAGCATCACCATCAGCCAAATCTTTTGGCTTTATTTCATGCCCCAAACCTCAAGAGGCTTAAAGTACAGCCCAATGCACAAGCCTTCTTCCAAACAACAAATTGTGGGAACTCCAAAAAGGTGACATAGGAAATGTAGTCAGACAGAAAACATCATCTGCTATGGCCCTACTATTCTCAGAGTGATCTTCTTTCTGGATATCCAAATGGTCAGAAAGATAATAG
The DNA here is from genome assembly GCA_028646515.1 of Pseudochirops corinnae. Taxonomy (NCBI): domain Eukaryota; kingdom Metazoa; phylum Chordata; class Mammalia; order Diprotodontia; family Pseudocheiridae; genus Pseudochirops; species Pseudochirops corinnae. The sequence continues at coordinate 261,902,611 of CM053586.1, forward strand.
GGACAATGATGCTTATTGTCTGAGGAAAATATTATTTCCCTCATCTACCTCCCCCAATATAAAAATGAGCAAACAAAATAAATCCAAATCAGATAAACACACACACACACACACACACACACACACACACACTTTATGAACCTTTCTGAAAAGATAATTTGCATTAAGTTGTGAATCAGATGAGCCTTATCTGTAAGCTATGAAACTAAAGACCAGGCAGAACTGACCCTAGTAGATCAAATTTCCCAACCAAGTGAAATCATGTTTTCAGTTGTTCCCAAATGGAATGAATAGCAATTTGTGAGGTTTCCAAAGAATAATCCAGGCCATCCTTCCCGACAGCCTTTGCCTCAGAGTACTTCTCAAGTCCCTACCTGGTTTGAACTTCATCCACCTGCAAAGTCACGTGTTTGAGGAACTTTTAGGAAATGTTCTCTGGAAATCAGAACAGAGAGGGCAGGAAGCTTCCTAGTGAAGGCAGAGGAAAGACTAGAAATGATCTTCTCAACACCTAACACAATTACCAGCCTATCTCAACTTGTATTTGAATCTACATAGCACTTATTATGAAGAAGGGTCTTTTAGAACCATTACCTCATTCAATTAATTCAATAGCCATTATTAAGCAACCAATTATGAGTAAAGCACCATCCTAGGCCCTGGGGGAAAGAATTAACAATAATAACATACAGACCCACACATATGCTTTTACTTAAGTTATTGCATAGATTGCATACATATATACACACACACACATATATTATATATATAAATATTTTACAAACTGCTTTTACCCAAGTTATCATATAGATTAGACATATTCTTTGTTCTCATAGAGCTTACCAGCCTACACTTATGGTGAATGACCCGATGTGCTCCAGCACAAAATACATGGAGGAGAGTGAGTATCATCTTTGCCTCATCATTCTCACTTGCCTCACAAATCCCAATCCATTGCCAAATCAGGTCATTTTGGCCTTCTGACCATCTCTCATATATGTCGCTCCTTGTCAACCTACTTCAAGCCTTCATTCCCTCTCACCTGGCCTATAGCAATAGCCTCCCAACTGGTCTCCGTTCCTCAAGTTTCTCGCCAAACAAATCTAAACTCCAATAGCCAAGGTCATTTTTCTAAAGCTTAGGTCTGACTATGTCCCTCCCTTATTCAAGAAGCACTGATGGTTCTTTTTCTTTATGTCCAGGATCAAATATAAAATCCTCTCTGCTTAGTATTTAAAGTTCTTTATTACCTGGCCCCTTGCTACCTTTCTAGCCTTCTTACCCACTACTCTGCTACATATACACTACACTGCCAGTCAATCAATGAACATTTATTAAGTGTCTACTGTGTGCCAGAAATTACACTAAGTACTGCAGATACAAAAAAAAAAAGACAAAAGATAGTCTCTACCCTCAAAGAGTTTACAATCTAATGCGGGAACACAGTACACAAAAAGGAAGCTGAAAAAGGATAGATGGGGAAGGGGGATTCAGGGCATGTGTTATTTCATGGAGTGGAAACCAAGCTACCCTGGCCTCAAACCACTCCCAAAGCCCAGTCAGTGTCATAACTTAACAAAGATTCGCTTTTCTCCTTTTATAACTCCAGGTTCACAAGTAATTAAACACACACAAAATATTTATAATAGAACCTATTTTATCTGGATTAAACTAGAGTTTAAAGTAATTAAAGTTGATTATATCAGGAATTGTGGGAAAAAAAACAGAAAGACTTTTTTGCCTTTTCAGACAAAGAAATGGGGCAAAGGGCAGAGGCATTTTGTCATCTGCATCAATATTTGGTGGGGAGAGTTAGTTCACAACCATTTGGATACCTCTCTCACTCTGGCCTCAGCTGTCCCATACAGCCTCTGTAGACTATGGAGGCAGTGGCTATGGTGGGGCCCAGTGGTTCTCAACACCATTGATGTCTGTCCCTCTTTGTCTCTCCAGCTCTGTCTCCAACCCTGTCCTCTCCTCACACCTTAATCTCATTTGGCCAACTCTAATTGAATGGGGTGTTCATTCTCTTTCTTCCCACCCCTCTGTACCCTGCTTCCATGTCAGAAAACAGCAGTGATGGCCAGAGTGACTTAGGCCCCTACATCTTGTCTAGCATCTATCTGTCTTTTAAAAAGAAATCATTATAATTTTATTAATATATAATTCAATCTTAAACATAAAATAAAACAATGGAAAATATATATTTATAGCTTATAAAAATAACCATAATAATAATATTAATGTTTTGGGTGCGCTTTTTTTAGTGCAAAATTTCTCAAAACATGTTTTATGATGATTGCTGGTCATAATTCTTTTTTTCAGAAACTTGTCTTTTTAAATTTTTATTAGAACAGAATATAGAATGATAATACTATGATAGAATGATATATAGAATATATATAGAATGATAAATAGAATATAGAATGATAATACTAGCCAGCATTTGTATAATGCTTTAAGGTTTGCAAATCACTTTATAAATATTTCATTTTATTCTCATAACAATCCCACAAGGTAGGCAATTTTATTATCTTCATTTTACAGTTGAGGAAACTGAGGCAGGTAGAGGTTAAATGACTTGCCCAGGGTCACAGGACTAATGTCTGAGCCAGGATTTGAACTCAAGTTCACCATCACCTGAAGTCCAGCACTCTTTTCCCTTGCACCACCTAGCTGCCTCTGCCTTTCCATTCCCCTTCCCCATTGTGTAATTTTTAGAAAAAATAAAGCCCTCAAAACAAGATTTTGAACTTCTTGAAGGCAGGAACTTTTGCCTCCCTTTGTATTCCCCATCAATTAGCACAAAGCCTGGTATACAAGTAGTGCCTAGTAAATGTTTATTGACTAACAGATATGGATAGTCTCTCTTGTGCCCGATAGAAATTTTGTCCAAACTCAGCTTGCTCACTCACTTTTCAGTCCCTGCAAGATTGCTGTTCCCTGCATCCTTTCCGGATAGGGGTCATAGCAGGCTGATACATTTCTATCCCAAGGTGCAGAACTTTCATGCCAGGGTGTACCGGTAGATGTTTAACAACGTGTTCTCTGAGGGAAAAAAAAAACTACCCTTGACATACTTTTAAGTTTCATCTGCATTATTAACATTTTCCTCAGCATTTTCTTAAGTCTAGACAATCAACAAGACACTAAATCAAGCCCTAATTTGTAACATTTGCTATGTCTCAGATGTAAATACACTGAAAATTTAATAATTGTCTTTTGTGAGCCAATTTGAACTGGCTCCAGTAGAGAGGATATGCATAAGGAAAACTAATCTGACAGCAGTACAACTGTCAGGTTAAGTAAATAATAAATTATAAAAAATATATTATATATAAATACATATTATATATAATATATTACATACAGATAATACAGTATTATACATAAATAACATATAATATACAAATGTTGTTTACAAATAACATACAATTTGTAAAATCATCATATAAATAATAAAGTATTATTTTACAAATGGAACAACAGAGGCTTTAAACACAGAAAGGTTAAGTGAGCTGTCTAGTCATATGTTTAGCCATAACTGTCCAAGGCCAGACCTCTTTCCATCAAAAAACTATCAACTTTCCATCAGTTCCTTTCTTTGGGATAGGTAATGCAAAGTGAGCGTTGCAGGTGGTATTATTCCCATTTTACAGAGGAAGAAACTGAGACTTGGCTTAAGTAATTCTCCCTCAGCTGTTTAACTAGAAAATGTCAGAACCAAGGTTAAAACTCAGCTGTCATTTCTACCTTCAAAACTCTAAGCTAAGTGTTTTTTCCATTGGAATACCCTGATGATTTATAATCTCTGTGAAAACATAAATTTTAAATCTTAGACACTCCTCCATGCCAAAATTTCTAAATGAATCCCCTTCCTCTAGGTTAACTATGCCATACATAAATGTATTAGAATTTGAAGCCAGGAGGGACCCCAGCCAAACCTCCTAATGTTGTAGAGGCCCAGGCAGGTGAAGCAACTTCTGCAAAGTCACACAGCTAGTAGAGGATAGAATCAGGATTTGAATCCAAATCCTTATATTCCAAATCTAGTACCCTATCTCCAGGGTTGGAAGCTACATCCTTTCATCCCTAGATTGGCATCCGCTACTGATACAGTTACAGTAACTCCCTGCCCTAACTTAAGAGTCACCCTGTCCTTTTAAGTACTTATAACTTTCTATTTATCAGTGATTCTAGGAGGCCAGTTCAGTTGCTCGGTGGTTAGAATGCTGGGTCTGGAGTCTGTAAGACTCATTTTCTTGAGTTCAAATCTGGCCTCAGACATCTACCATCTGTGTGATACTGGGCAAGTCATCTAATCCTGTTTGCCTTGGTTTCCTCATCTGTAAAATGAGAAGGAAATGGCAAGCCACTCCAGTATCTTTGCTAACAAAACCCCAAACAGGGTCACAAACAGTAGGAAACAACTGAAATGATGAACGACAACAACAAAAAAATTAGCTGGAGAAGGAAATGGCGAGCCACCCCAGTATCTTTGCCAACAAAACCCCAAATGGGGTCACAAAGAGTCAGACACAACTGAAATACCTGAACAATAACAAAAAAAATTAGCTGGAAAAGGAAACGGCAAGAAGTCACTCCAGTATCTTTGCCAAAAATCAAACAACAGACAAATCCAAAGATGGTTCATAAGAAGACCCAGACCTAGGCCTCCACAAAATAATTCACATTATGCAGTCCTTTAAGGTTGACAAAATATTTTCTTCACAACAACCTCCTAAAGTTTTATTAAAAGCATTATATCCTTATCACAGCTAATAATAGTGATAGTTAGCTTTTATATAGCATTTTAAGGTTTACAAAGCACTTTACTCATTTGATCCTCATAAGAAGGTGGGGAGGTAGGTGTTCTTGTGATCTACATTTTACAAATGGGAAAACTGAGGTGGACAGAGGTTAAGTGACTTGCCTAGGATCACACAGCTGATAAGTATCTAAGACCTCTATCCATAGTGGTTCCATGTAGCCGCCAGATTTGAACTCGGGTCTTCTTGGTTCTAAGTCTAGCACTCTATTCATAGTAGTAGCGCTTAGCTGCCTAGACAAAGTTAAATATGTGATAGTCATAAGATTAGTAAACACCAGAACTAGTCTTCCAAATCCAGAACTCTGTCAACCACACAATATGCACCATGTGCACACTCCTTGGGTTGAAGGTGAAGGGGATCAGGTATTATAGTAAAAGATATTTTACTATGCAGTGTGTTCTGCCCTGACCTTTTCTATCTCCCTGAGCTATACCTGTGGGATAAAAAGATAATCAGTCAGTCAAGTATTTATAGAGCATTTACTATCATTGTGGTAGGAAAAAAGAGAAATCTAAACCATATCCTTAAGTTCTTACCCTCATGGTACTCACAATGTAATTGGGCACAAATTCATGAAGCAATTAGAAAATATCAAAAGACAGTATGTAACCAAGGGCTATGTACTGTATGGTATGGCAGAGAGTCTAAATTCAACGGTTTGGTAGGACTAGTATCCTAACCCACACCCCCTTGCAAGTTGGGCTAGTTTTTCCTGAAAAGGTATTGATACCATACTTGAGACTTAGTTGACCAAAGGCTCAGACTATTCAAGTTATTCCTCATTGTTTTCATACATAAGGAAAGGAGAAGCTCCAGATCCATTCCCTAATGCTTGACTGAGCAAATCAGGAACTGGGAACTTTGCTTAAATGAATCAGTTTGAGGAATCAATGCACATCATTGTTATATATTCTCCTGGTATAACTAAGTAAATCTCTTTTTGTTAATTAACGAATGACTTGTTAGTGTTTCCCTAATTAAACTACCAGGGGACTGGCCTGAATCAAATCCAGCCCAGAACAATGTCTAATGTCTTTTCCCCAAAACCAATCCCTATTCCAAACTTCTTTATTTCCACCTGGGACAACAGGTTTATAACTTGATGTTATTCATTCTCACCTCACATATCAAATCAGTTACCAAATGTTGTCATCTATTACTTTACCAAATTTTTCCCATCTATCTCCCTCTCTCTAGTTCAGGCCCTCTTAACTAGTCTAGTTTTTCTCAAGTCTTTCTCCCCAATCCAATCCATACAAAAGCAAAGTTTGACCATGCCACTGCCCTACTTGGTAAACTCCAATTACTTCCCATCCTCTATTCCAGTGCTTCTTAAACTGTGGGTAAAATTTGGCAACAGTAAAAGATTTCTGAACGTGCAATGACCAAAACTTAATTCAAAATCAAATGCGCAATGGATTCAGGTGTTTCTGGCAGCGCTTGCTTGTGTTGCATTGTGTGATTTCACTGCAATCTTGGTTTGAACACACAGCATATACACTTTACACTGCACATGCCCACAAGTCATGCAATGCCAACAAACCCTATCAAAAAGAGAAAAGGAGTGGCAAATGGAAAAAGCTTAAGAAGCCCTGCTCTATTCTAGGGTAAAATATAAATAAATCTCTTTGTTTGTCTTTTAATGCCCTTCACAACCTGGATCCCAGCTACCTTTCCAACCTTATTATATGAGTAGCAAAACTGTCTTCCTCCAGAACGTACAGCATGAAAGTGTCATGTGATTCAAAGGGAAGCAGAATCTCTAGCTCTATTCCCCCAGCTCTTCTCCAAGGGAGACTTTAATTTCTGGCAGGAGGAGAAGAAAAGGTTGGTGCCAGAAGTTTGCCTACTCTGCTCTCCTCAGAGAGAGGGAGTACATGCCAGGTTAGAAACATACCTATCTCCTCCCTTAAATATTATTAGTCTAGGAGATGTGACTTTCAGGTTCAAGCTAAACTTCTGATCATTATTCATTAATGGGAAAAGGAATATCCAAGCTTTATATCCAAGACTTGACTTCCTTTCCAACCAAATACCAGTTCTGCAATGACCACACGTAGGAAGTAGCAAAAAATTCCATTTATCCAAGTCAATAGCAAAACAGAAATAAGAGAAGATGGTATATATTTAAGAGAAAATACAGAAAACAACACAGAGTGAAAGAGCTCTCCCATTGGGAGCAAGGTAACTCCGCCCAACCAAGAGAATCCTGAATCTCAGCCAAGGGGAATTCCCCAAAGTCTGTAGAGTAGCTAGCTGGGGGTCAGGACATGATAGAGACTGACAGCTTCTCTCATGTTGACTTCTTCCTAGTCTAATTCTGCCTTCAGCAACCTGAAGTGCAGTTGGCGTCGCCCATCTTCTCTCTCAAGGCTGGAAGCTAGAAAGACCTGAAGAGACTGGAGAACCTGAAGAAATTAAGGAGATTTCAAGAAACAGAATTTCTCCTTTCTCTAACTCTTCATAACTCGATCCCTGCCCCTTGGGCAGGTGTAGGGCTTTGCTCTCAACCAGTGAGGAAAGAGTTCCCTATTGATGGGTTTTGGAACTCAGGTTACAGACATCATCAATAATAACAGCTAATTAATAGTTATGTAATTAATAGCTAAATAATAACAAGCACTTTACAATTAGTACCTCATTTTATCCTCACAACAGACCTGGGAAATAGGTACTATTATTATCCCCATTTGACAGATGAGGAAACTGAGGTGGGTTGCATTTTTAAAAAATGCTTTGCCTAGGATTGCACAGCTAATAAAGATTTGAAACTAGATTTGATTCAGGTCTTCCTGACTCCAGGCCCAATGCTCCATTCATTATGCCTCCTTTCCTGGACTCTAGAGTGCACCCAAACTGTTTCTCATACCCAAAATTCTTTCTCCGGTCTCTTTGCCATTGCACTGACTGAATCCCATGCCCAGAATACATTCCCACCTCATTTCAGTTTCTTACCATCCTTTGTTCCCTTCAAAACTCAGTCCAAGCTCTGTCTTCAACATAGGAAGCCTTTCCTGGTTGCCTCTAACTATTAGGTCCCTCCCCAAATAGTTATTTTGCAAATAGTGATACATTCTGTCTCCCCTGAAAGAAGGTAGGCTCTCTGAGGGCAGACAGTTTCTTTTTTGTCTTTGTATCTACAGTGTCTAGCATCTAGTAGACACTTAAAGCCTTGATTGATTTGTCATAGATTTAGACATGGAAGGAACCTTAGAGACCATCTAGGTCATTCTCCTTATTTTACTGAGGTCTAGAGATTTTATGTGGATTGTTTATGGTTAAAAATATAGTAAGTTGAAGAGACAGGATTTGAACTTTGCTTCCCAAGCTCCAAATCCAATGTTCCTTCAAATGCACCATTGCACCCTGCGCAGACAAAAGAGGATCAGTACAATTGAAAGGTAGCATAGCAATGGCCTTAGAGTCAGGAGAAACTTGAGTTCAAATTCTGTATCTGACAGTTACTAGTTTAGTGTCATTGTGGGTAAGTCACTTAACCTCTCTAGGGCTCAGTTTCTTCGTGATATAGAAAATGCTTTGCCAATCTTAAAGATCTCTATAAATATTGTTACAGAGATACAGCATGGAATTTGATGGGGGGGGGGGGGAGGGCAAATGGGGCCTGACCTTTCAATCAGGAAGACCTAGGCTCTAGTACAGACTCTGATATAGACTAGTTGTGGGACCATGGGCAAGTGACTTCTCTTGGTGCTCCTCTTAAACAACTCTCTAAAACATAAGTTATAAATGAAGAGAGAGTTTCCACATTGGGAATTTCCTCCACCAAATGGACCAAATTTTTATCACTAATAATAATAAAAATAATAATAAATTAAGGCCTTCTAAGAAAGCACTGAAATGCCTTTCCATCTCACTCCATCATAACTGGCCAACTCTGTTATTGTTTGGTCATGTCTGACTCTTTGTGCCCTCATTTGGGGTTTTCTTGGCAAAGGTACTGGAGTGGTTTGCCATTTCCTCTTTCAACTCATTTTACAGATGAGGAAACTGAGACAAACAGGGTTAAGTGACTTGCCCAGAGTCATACAGCTAATAAATTTCTGAGGCTAGATTTGAATTTAGGAAGATGAGTATTCCTGACTTAAAGCCTGAATTGAATGCTATCTCTTGATTATAAAGACCCCACTTGTTCTTAATCTGCCCTAGCCTTGATGCCTTCTAAGGAGTATAATGTACTTGCAGGCACAAAGGAGGGCAATCCCACCTGTTTTATTTCCTGTCTCCTGCCTCTTTAGCTCCCCTTCCACTTCTCTCCTATCTCCTCCACAACTCTCCTCATTCCACCACTCCTAAGAAGAACTGCTTTCCACAGGTCAGGCCAAGTGCCCTGCACACAACAGGACCTTCCTCCACTCCCACACCTGATTGAGAAAATCACCAAACATACTTCTAGCTCAGGAAACAGAATTAGAAACACCATTCGCCTCCAACTCAAGGCCAAGGGGGAGACCAGGAAGAACAATGAATTAATATCTCTAAAATCCCCGAGCAGAGACCTGAGGAAGCGCTGCAATTTAAAACAGCTCCCCACACCTCCTAATCACAGCTGATAGCAAGTGTTCAGGGCCTCACCTGAAGAGTGCCGTTCTCTCTCCAAGTAGAGTTATTGTCAAACTCCCACTAAACTGTACTTATGGGGAGGAGGGGTGAGTAAGAATCTTGCTTTTATTAACTCTTCCACATAAGTGCCTCAAGCTTCAATTTGACAGCTGCCCAGGCGATTCTGCTAGAAGGGATATAAAATACAAGCCTGTTTGTCTGAGAGACTATTTCCTCAGACCAAGAAAGCTGAATTCATCTGACCCCCTGGTCTGAACCTCAGTCAATCAATCAATCAGCTCAAAGGCCAGCAACTCATAAGCTTTCCTCCAACTCTGGAATTATCTACTTTGAAAACAATGTTTGATAACCTCACCTACTTGGGTGAGGTGGAAAAAGCAGCAGGGGCCAAGGCACAAGGTCACCTAGGGACCATGTCCAAATGGGAGTAATGACAGGGTAGAAGACAAAGATATTGGTCTCTTGTAGATTCCCAATCATGACAAGAGAGAGATATAAAAGTACCATGGACATGAAAGTGACCATCTTTTTTCCCTTAATCCATAATAAATTCTCTCTCCTACTAGATTCTCTAAAGCAAATCCAGGAAGGAAGGAAGGAATGAAGGAAGGAAGGAAAGAAGGAAGGAAGGGAGGGAGGGAGGGAAGGAGGGTCTGGCACTTTACAAATATTTCTTCATTTGAACATCACAACAACCTTGGGAGGTAGATGCTATATATTAGCCAATTTTACATCTGAGGAAACTGAGGCAAACAGAGATGAAATGATTTGCCCAGGGCCACACAGCTATTAAGTGACCCAGGCCAGACTTGAACTCAGGGCTTCTAACTCCAGGCCCCATGTGCTATACACTGAGCAGCCTAGCTGCCTCTATTAATAAACATTTATTAAACTGGCATTGTAATGCCTGGTTCCATATAGCTTTTAAGTGGAGTTTTGACTTCTTCCCTCATTATAGTAGATTGTCCTCAAAGAACATGAGACCCATGGCCACAATGCTGTCTCCATGCTTTGGCCTTGAGCTTTTCGGCTAAATGCTGTTCCTAGGTCCATAGAACAAAGAATGCAGATGTAGCCTAGTCTAATACCACCTCCTACAGGCAGCCTTCCCCAACTTCTCTTAATTCCAATGCCTTCCCTCTGTTAATTAATTCCTTTTTCTCCTATAAGCAGCTTGTTTGTACATATTTGCTTGCATGTTGGCTCCCTCATTAGATTGTAAGCTCCTTGAGGGCAAGAACTGTCTTTTGCCTCCTTTTGTATCCCCAGTGATAACATAATGCTCACTGACACATAGTAGGTCCTTAATGAATGTTTACTGAATTGAATTTTATGGATAAAGAGACTGAGGCTTCAGAAGTTGGAGGTCCCACAACTGGTTGGTGACAGAGCCAGTACTAGAACACAAATGTCTTACAGTCAAGTCCAGTTTTTTTCTATCACCCCACAGTGTCTCCCCACCCCTTTACCCCACCAACTCTCTTTCCTGCTTCTAATCTTCACCCCCTGGTAGGGTTCTCCCCTCTTTTCCAGATTCTCCAGGCTTCCAGCCCATTGGCAGTATCGAAATAAGAAGCACAAATCTGACTACAATAAGCCACTACTACATTTCCTGGCCTGCCAATTTCCCAGTGCTCAGCTTAATAAGCTCATCAATCAATCAAACATTTATTAAGCACTTGTAACGGGCATTGTACCAAGCATGGGGGATACAAAGACATGTCTTATGTCCCTTCCTCTGACGGTTGGTTTCCTGAAATTCAGATTTAAAAAGCAAACATGCTTTGGATATACAGTAAATAACCATGGAAGACCCCCCTCACGAGTAAAGGTGGGGTCATGGTGCCACAGTTTCTAAATGCAAAGCAGAGAGAATGCAGTACATTGGTCTTAAGGAAGCTGGGATGGGGAATAATTGTCCAAATGGCAAAGTAAAGCCCAGAATGTGGTCTGCGTTCCATCTCAGGACAGAATGTGCTCATGCCGCTCAATAAATGTCAAATAGCAACAACACAGAAAGTGATGAGGGAAGGATGTCACCCTATTTCCCAGAGACTGCCATGTTGTAAAATATACCAGAACTCTCCCCAGGTGCTGGTTCCTAAAATCTGCCCTAGAATCTCCTGTTCTCCCTAAATGGAGACTTAGTTGGAGTTGCAGACCAACAACAAGCATCTCCCTATCACAAAAGCTCCTCTCTTTAATATCAATATTCTTCTGGACCTGCTATTGAGCTTCTGCAGTGTTTGTGGAACGGAAATTTTATTGATTTTAATTTAATTTATTTTATTGTCCATATTTAATTTCCAAAAAGCTTCCAAAAATGGAATTCCATTTGGAACGGACATTCCAAAAATGTCCAAATTTACTTTCAAAAAAGCTTCAGGGTAATTTACTGCCCTATCCAGCTGCCCTCTCTTGTGTCTTCAATACCCAAGCTGACACCAGAAATGCTTAACTATTTAGAAGTCATTATCTTAGAGTCTTTTCTGTTCACTGCTTAACATTTATGAAGTCAAAAATGCTTACTTATATTATTAAATGCATCAGCTCAACTTTGATGAAAATTGTATTTGATTGCTGCACCAAATTGTTCATTTACATCTATGCTGAACAATAATTCAATTAGACAATATCTATTAAGTACCTACTGTGTACTGTGCCAGGCACTGGAATTATAAAGGCTAGAAAGTCAATAATCCTTTCTCTCAAGAACTTTGTACTTTGTACTTAACGTTATACTCTTCCTAAATTGTTGCCCATATAGAATATATGATCATTCATAACTCTTAAAAGTAGAGAGACTAGAGGGGCGGCTAGGTGGCGCAGTGAATAGAGCACCAACCTGGAGTCAGGAGGACCTGAGTTCAAATCCAGCCTCAGACACTTAACACTTAGTAGCCATGTGACCTCGGGCAAGTTGCTTAACCCGGATTGCCCTGCCTTCCCCCTCCAAAAAAGCAAAAACAAAAAAAGTAGAGAGAATATTCACCTGAAATCTTCAGGAGCCACAGGAAGAGGAAAATGGCCTTCCCAATCCCTTAGGGTCTTTTAGTCATGATAAATAGGTCTGACTATATTCTGCTCTGAACCAGTAGCAGCTTATAAAGCACGTGAAATGGGTGACCTAATCTTTAAGAAGTATTGGAGGTTTTCAGTTAACCTGTTCCCCTTCTCCTTGCTCACCCTTGGGGCTTCAAGAAATAGCAAAGTTTTGTGTTGGTCAAAATAGAGGACAAAACCCAACTGATTTTTTTGTTGTTATTTGTTATGGAAAGATGTACTTTAATAAAGGCTGAAATGTGAACCAGAAGGGTAGAGGCCAATGACCTTGCTTTCTTTCCTTAACTTTCGTTCTTGACCAATTTCATGTGCATTTTACAATTATCATCTCATTTGATCCTCACAGCTTTGGGAGATGGGTGCCTGTTCTGATCTCCAGTTTACAGTTTAGGAAACTGAGGCATACAGGGATTAATTGACTCCAAAAGGATTGGGGGGGGGGGGGAGTTAGCTTCATCACCCCAGACTCCACACTGTTCCTGTGAATTTTTTTTGACATTGATTCTAAAATTGTTTTGAGGGCATAAGATCCCTCTCAGGTATTACGTAGGAGTTACAAGGAAGTTCTACCATAAGTCATATTGTTTTCTAGAACCATAGTTTTCAAATCAGTACCAGGTATAAGGAGTCAAAACAATAGTTTTAATCTTAGGTTGGGGCATGTTGGCTGCCCTTAGTTAAATGTAGTAGCTCATGGTCCAAACATCTGTGAATTGGTAGACCTTGACTTTCTTTGTCAAGGAGAGGCTTTCTGACCATCATGCTTTCGTACATAAGAGTAGAGAATCAGTAAATAACCTTGAAAGCCTAAAACCCAATAGATGGTAAGCAGAGAACAACTCAGAAAAATGACACCCAGAGAGAAAACACAATAATCAACAAAAAGCAGAGATGTGATGCCCAAGAATGATACCACGCCTACTGGTGGAGAGTAAGGGCATGACACCTAGGAGAAAGCAGCACAGTAACATAAGCAAAGAACATGAGCAACTTTGCAGCATCAGAGATGAGTTTCTCTGGATAAGATAATATCCAGTGAATGGAGCACTCAGCCTAAAGTTAAGACCCCGAGTTCAAGTCTGATCTCAGACATTTACTAGCTGTATGACCCTCGGCAAGTCAATTAACCCTTGTCTGCCTCAGTTTCCTAAATTATAAACTGGAGATTATAATAGGCACTCACCTCCCAAAGTTGTTGTGAGGATCAAATGAGATAATAATTATAAAATGCTTGGTACAGTGCCTGGCACGTAATAAATGCTATGTAAATGCTATTATTATACATGTTTTCCCTGCATGCCTTCCATATATGTGCCCTGACCGCATTAAGTTCTCCTTTCTTTCACTCATTTCTTTCACTCATATTTCTTATCCACACCCTATTCCCTATGTGTGCGGGCTCCATAGCCGTGCCCTGGTCACATGTTTACTCTATGTGTGTTTTGTTCCCTTACTGGTGATGTGGTAATCCATGAAACAGATGTGAGCAAAGGTTGGGGGAGTGGTAGAGGGGTGAGGAATGTTATTCTTTTTTTTAATCACTTTTGTTGCTGTGCTATTTGACTAAATGTATTTTGCTGGTTAATAAATGTGAACACATCAGTGGGGGCTCATAAGCTATACTTTTGAGTGGATGCTGATCCACAGAATGCCTCATACCTAGGGTAGCTTTTCTAGGGGTCTACATATAAATACAGATGTCCCAGGGGCTATAGGGTCATGTATGACTTGAACTTCTATAGCTAGAGGGAACACCCAGTCAGTTCAGGCCTTTGGTTTGATGACTATCTACCTTCAGGAAGTCATTAGAAATGATACTGCTTCAAACATAACACCACAACCAGGAAAAGAACTTTCGTTTTACAGGGGTTACTGTGATTGTTCTATCTATAGGTGAAGCTTCTAATGGCAGGTACCATAAGTTAAAGAGCTTGAAACACTGCTTAACTCTTTATTCCTAAAGGTTTTTTCATGAAATTTTTTGTTATCATTCATTAGTGCTACTACTCTTCCTGTAAGAATCCAACTATATGAAAAGCTTTGTCTTATTTTAATTTAGATCCAACTATATTAAAAGCTTCATTTTTTTATTTATTTATTTTAAAGCATGAGTGAAGAGGCTCAGAAAATGATTAGTGGTTCAAAATAGAATCTAATTATTGTTATTATCATCATTCTTGTTTTCTTTGTTTGCTTATTTTTCATTTTCAACATTCACTTTTACAAGATTTTGAGTTCTAAATGTTCCCCCTCCCCAAGATGGCATGCAATCTGATATAGGCTATACATATCATCATTATTATTTACCTTCAGACATTGCTAAATAAGACAGCCCTACTCTTCTGAAGGCAAAAGATAAGAAAATCTGTTTTCTAAAGTCAAAGGGAATTTCATATGGAGAGTAAAATGACCTGTATCTTCAGGGTTCCAAAGAAAATATCTAAAAATTAAATCATTCCTTCATGAATGTGCAGACCCCAAAAAATTCCATGGAAAATAAATATTTCCAAAATAAACATTAAAATTTTAAAACAGAAGCACACAAGCTGTTTCCCCAGTGAAGAAAGCAATGTTCTAAACTGGATAACTATGCTAACTGGCATAGAGTACCTTTAAAAAATATTTTTTTTTTATGCTTCTATTCCATCCTCACAGCTGGAATAGAAGTTTCTTGAAGGCAGAGGTCATATTTTTATTCATCTTTGCATTCCAGGTACCTTGTATATTATCTCATACAGAGTTGATACTCAAAAAGTATTGGCTGATTATAATCAGCTGATTATAATTATAATTGACTGGTTATAATCAGATTTCAAGGGGCAATTATGACAGATTAATTACTCTGCTGTCATGTTTTAAATGAACAGTAGAGTATGACAAGAGTAGTTTGTAGCCCATTAAGGGAGTGAATAGACTGCTATACTTGGAGTCAGGAAGACCTGTGTCTTGAGGTTAGAGACTGAGCCTCAGTGCCCTCATCTGTAAAATAAGAGAATTGAACTGAATAACTTATAATGTTTCTTCTAGCTCTAAATCTATGCTCTTATGAAATCCTGCTTCTGAAACTGAGCTGTGACCATGGGCAGTTAAATTCTCTGAGCTCTGCTCAGTCATAGCTGGTCATCCTTGAAGTAGGTGGATGTAATCCATTCATTACAGAACCCTCTCAGTCTGTTCCTATCTCCTCTTGTTCTCCTTTCTTCCCTTCATTTTTCAGACTTTGTCTGTATATGTCTTTTCATCTCACCCCCTTGATACCATGTACTTCCATTTTCCCTTTGATTTTCTTCTTAACCCCCTTGATCTCTCATTTCCATGCCTAAGCCCCTATACAAAGATCCCCCACATGCAGTCTTCTTGGTACATGGTTTGCTCAAAAAAGTGGATGGAAAATTAGAAAAAATTAGAACGGCAAAAACGTTTCCAGCATTCATGAGACAAGAATAACTTTCTGCCTTCTAGTGAGTCTCTCTGGTTCTGGTGCCTTTACAGGCATAATGAAATCTGGGCTATTTGTCTCCTGGGAGCAAATTTCTGAAGCCAAAAGAGAAAGAATAAATTTGCTGGCTCCCTTCTGATTTTCTTACAGGACTTAACATGTTATTATTCTCTAATAGATTGGAATATTCTACCCTACCATAAACCCTTTTTTTTCCCCCAAGCCTTAACTGGATCAGAAGAGAGAAATCCTCTTGAGATATGGATTATCCTGCTTTAAGCACTAATAAGAGTATGTCTTCCATTTTTACTAACATTTCTACTTGTTCATTTCCTGGGTCTGAACCCAGGGGACTGCATAGCAACAAGAAGACCAGGTTCAGTGACCTTCTGGGTTCAGAGAACATTCCAAAGAACTTCTAGGGAATGTGAGACTTTTGAAGGCAAGTCTTCTGGGAATGGAGTTTTATAGAGATGGGGAATGTTATGTATGGTGACCATAGAGGTAGGGCAGATCAGGACCCCTTTCCCCAGAGGAAGGACTAGGGACATATAGACAGAAATAGCTAGTATAACTGACCAATCCATGAGTGCAATCCCTAATAACAAAAGTTTGCCTTTATCTGACCTACTTATGATTGGTGTATTCAAAGATGTCTGGGTCTATCATTCACTCTAGAAACATTTAAAATGTACTATACTCTACTATTTTTGCCAAAGGTCCTAGTTCCCTTTGTTTGCCTCAGTATATAATCATTCAGCCCCTGAGAGCTTGTTTATAGTCTGGACAGAACCAATTGCCAGTGTAACGTTTATATGTGCAGTATAGTTTCCCAGAGTCATTCAGAAAGGAAACCAAAGACGGCAGCCGAAACAGAAGTATATGTCTCCGTGTATCCTTTCGGGCAAATGTTTGAACAGTGATTTATCTGCCTAGTAAACCATGTAGGTGGGTAAGACATGAGTATAATCATGTTTCTGTTCCTTGAAATTCAAAACCAGATTAATTCAAGTCTCCTGGATCTCCTTCCCATAATCCTCCTTGAAAAGTCCAGGCTGACACTATAGATCTATGCACATCCTCTGAGCCAGAGATATAAGTATGAATTATGGGCTACTGAGAAGATGACCCTTTCATCTTGATGCCAGGGCTCTTCTTATACTTGAGCATTATTTCCCTCCTTTCTATATTGTTAATAAGGATAATCTGACTTTGACTAAGAGAGCCCAGGCATTATTTCCTTAAGCCTGCTCAGTACAAAATTTTAAGGAGTTACACACACACACACACACACACACACACACACACACACACACACACACACACACACACATGCTTCATCATCATCCTCACCATCAGATTTAAAATTGTAAGTGAGCTTAGAAACCATCTAGTGTAACCTTTTTACACATGCACATACTCATAGACATACACACATATCTTTGATTTTTCATGATTTGATTCATAACAGAAAAAAATTATAATTTGTTTTTCTTTTTATTATTATTATTTTTTATTCTTATAAAACATTGAGTTTTATACTGCATATGTTTGTTGATTTATATTTAAATTAATTAATAATTAAATTGAGTTATTTTATTTATATATAAATATATTTATATATATTTCAGTTTATGTTAAAATATTTATCTGCATGTCTATGTTTATATAGTATACACAAATATTCCAATATACAACAAAGAACAGAAATACTGCATATGATGTGAGTGTCTCTCATATGCAGTATATTTTTAAGTTGTTTTGTATATTAAATGAGGTTGTAACAAAGATCCCCAATAGTATATACTTCTGAACTCATTTTTTATTTATTTTGTGTATTTTTTTGTCCTGTTGATGGTCTTTTCTTGATTTTTTGCATCTGTTACTTCCCATTAATTCATTCCCACCATGGAAGTCTGTCTTTCTGAATTTACATTTTAACCTTGCTATTCTATAACTCTAGGCTTGTTGATTCTAAAAATGGTATATGACAGTTGATGTTTTGAATTTTTTTAAACTGATGGACATGGATGCTAACACTCTATAATAATAGGTTACTTTGCCAGCCTCTCCATTTCTTCCAGACAGGGTACCACATAAAAAACTCAAAAAAAAATTTAGTTAACAAGACTGGTCTTTAAAAAAATAACAATTGCTCACAGTAGGAGCACCTAAGGGTTTTCAGAGTAATATTATTTCATTTGATCCTTGCTAATAACACTTTGAAGTAGGTGTTACGATTATCCTCACTTTACAGAGGAGGAAATGAGGCTTATAAAGGTTTAGTGATTTGACCAGGATCACACAGCTAGCAAGTGTCTAAGGGGGGATTAGAACCTAGATCTGCCCTATCGAGTCTAGCTCCCTATCCACAGTGCTATGCTATCTCTTGGAAGGAATAAATAGCATAATGCTGGCATAGCTACTCCTTAAGTCTTCTGCTACTGCCCAAGGAGGTAGTGCAAGGGATAGAGCACCGGGCTTGGAGTCGGGAAAAACTGAGTTCAAAACCGTCCTCGGACACTTGCTAGGTGTGTGGCCCCAGACAAGTCAC
Source organism: Pseudochirops corinnae (assembly GCA_028646515.1). Taxonomy (NCBI): domain Eukaryota; kingdom Metazoa; phylum Chordata; class Mammalia; order Diprotodontia; family Pseudocheiridae; genus Pseudochirops; species Pseudochirops corinnae. Next base: position 261,921,080 of record CM053586.1, read on the forward strand.
TTAAGCCTCTGTCTGCCTCAGTTTCTTCATTAGTAAAGTAAGATAAATAATAGTACTTACCTCCCAGGGCTGTGGTGAGGATTAAATAAGATCATATTCGAAAAGAGTTTTGCAAAACTTAAAGCTAAATGCTAAAAAATAAAAATAAATGGTAGCTAACTCAAGACGGTGGAAGACCACTGGACTTAAGGTCAAAAGACCTGAGTTGGAGTCTATAGGCTACCATTGTACCTGTGACCTTAGGGAATTCACCTCTCTTCTGAGAGTCAATTTCCTCATCTATGAAATGGGAATAAGATAATACCCACCCTAGGCTGTCCTGAGGATACAGAACAGCTTTCTATGCAGGTATGAACAGTTATCATTGGGGATATTATCACTTGACTCTCTGTTAGCACTGTGATAATTAGATCACTGGTAACATAAAAGAGTCTGGCAGCAGCTTTTTCTTCATTTTGCCTAGTTGTCTGCATAGAGAAACAGCGAGGTTTGAAAGAGTTTGCTGGCCAAAATTTAGCATCAAAGCAATGAGTATTTGCTGGAGATATAAAAAAAAAGGCAGGAATGCTAGCAAGGTGGGTAGAGAACAATGACCTTGCCTACTTACCTCACCTTTTGTTCTAGTTCCAATTCATTTGCATACTAAGCCAGAGGGCATCTTGGGAATGTACAACCCCAAGTCAAGCAGTTATCTGTAACAAAGGCCTCCAACCTCCACCTAACAGAAAGTACTCAATTTTAACTTAGCAGTATTTTGCTTAGCTTTTAGTGAGTGGGGTAGGATGGCTATGAAAAGAGAACTGTCAACATGCTCTTATCAAGGAAAAGTTCCTGCTACTGCACCCTAGCAAATTGGAGCAAAGACAGACAGCAAACAGCCCTGAAAAGATGGAACCAGAAGCTGGTAATAGGGAGTAACACCCAGGAGAAACAATGTGCCCATTAGGGACCAGTAGTGTGAATCTATACTGGCAGGGAGATGTCAATGGAAATCCCAACTCCCATGGGGAGCAAGCCCAGTGTCATTGACATCTCTATATGCGCATCTTGACTTCCTACCTGTGTGACCCTCATGAATGATCCCTGTGAGTGTGTGTGTGTGTGTGTGTGTGTGTGTGTGTATTTATGGGGGAGTGCCCCATGGGGAAGGGAGTCTGGGAGGAACAAAACATATCTTTATTTCAACTTTCCTTACTCTGCTAGTTCTTTAATGAAGATTAATAAATGTGTTAATAATTAATAAACTAATAAAAGCTTTAATTAAGCCATTTAATTGGCTTTACTTTGAACTGATTATGTCAGCTAGCTTGCTAGAGAAAAAGTAAACATCTCAGTAGGGCCTCAGTAGATGTGGACCCATAGAATACCCTGAATCGGGAGTAGTGATTCTGGGGGGCTTCACGTGCCACACCTTTACCTTGTCCTATTTTAAAAGCTAAGCCAGACCTGGCAAACTACAGCCCACTAGCCCAACCCAACCTACCTCCCACAAGCTAAAAACTGTTTATTTTTAAATGTAAAACACCATTTTTAGCTCACATGCTGTCCAAGGATAGATGGTGAGCCAGATTTGATCTGCCAGCCATACTTTGTCAAGCCCTGAGCCAGAGGGCCGAGTGATACCCTTTGTTTTCTCTTACTTCCTTTTGTTTTATATGATTTTCCTGACTTTATGATTTATGCCTGTAGACAAACATCATAGAAGCCCTGTTTCAGATAAATCACAATACACACATGCACACACACACATACACATGTATGTGATATGTGTGTGTGCTTTGTGTGTATATGTATATATCCACATACCTATTTATATACATGCACAAACATGTACACACGTACAATTGTATCTACACCTACCTTTATATATGCGTATAATGTATGTCTGTGTGTGCATGTGCCTGGATGGACACATTGTATTACAAATGCAAGATGTTTGCATATGTATACGCATCTACATAATCTGCACAGCACACATATGCACGATAAATATGGGCACATGTATGCAATGTGCATGTATTACATGCATTATACAATACACATATGTTTATGTAAATATATTTATACTTGCAAGCACATATAATATAAATATATAGTATGCAATATTATACAATATAGGCATATTTATTGTGTGTGTACATAGGAACACATATACTATATATATGTGTGCATACTGTAGAGCCAATGCAATATTCACAGCACCCGTAGTCATTATAAATATACCTGCATGGTGCTCGACCACAAAATATAACAGATTCTCCATATTGAAGACAGAAGCAAAACATTATTCAAATACCAGAAAACCAAATCCCAATACCAGGAAACCAAATCCATCATAGCAACACAGAAGTTAATGCACCACAACATAGCCAAGAGCCACACCATCCTTTAGCCTTCCCACAAACCAACACAAGCCTACCTGGCAAACACCAACTTTTACTGACAAGCTTGTCTGTTTCCCTGCTCTAAGCATGCTCTCCTCCCAACCTTCTAGTCTTGCTCTGATTCCCAGAGTCCTGTGGAGTCTTATCCACCCTTCAGCAAACTCCTCCTACCACAGGCTTCATGTGATTACATTCAGCCTATTAGGGGGTGTTATGGGAATCTGAACATCTTCCCTGACCCTAGGCCATTTGCTAAAGTGGCTTAAGTGACTCTGAGAACCTTCCCTGATTTGAAAATATACTCTGCCCCCTAATAGGCTGAATGTGGTCACATGGAGTCTGTGGCGGGAGGCTTGTTCTTCAGGAATGCCCGCACTTATTACTTTGTGATGGGGCAGTGGGTCAACAGGGCTGTGACATTCTCTGATCCAGGAGAAGGCTATATACACCCTGATGTGAGTTTTTGCTTCGGGGCTCGCTTTGGAAAGAGCTGTGTGATTTGGCCAGACAAGACTCTGGGCAGCCGTTGAGCCCCCCAGCTTTGAAAACCCAGATGTTGGTGCTTCCCTCTCTGGTAACTGAATAGGTATGGATGTGATGGTCAGACGGCTGGAAGCCCGTCTGCTGATCTGTTTCTTTGTCTGCTTGTAACTTCTGTTTGTATTCTCTGAAGTTCAGGGTGCTGACTTTTTCCCCTGAACTAGGTAAATTATATACATTTGATTGATTAAAGTGAGATTGTTAACCCATTTTGGGTTGCTTTCCTTTAGAAAAGCAGATCTTAGAACCTGTGCTAGCAGCCACCCTGGGTATGCTAGGGTGCTTGCTGATACAGGGGACAGAGTATATTTTCTTTTTTTTGTTTTTTGGAGGACAATTAGGGTTAAGCGACTTGCCCAAGGTCACATGGCTAGTAAGCGTTAGTGTCTGAGGCCATATTTGAACTCAGGTCCTCCTGACTCTAGGGCCAGTGCTCTATTCACCACGCCACCTAGCTGCCCCAGCAGAGTATATTTTCAAAGCAGGGAAGGTCTTCAAATTCCCATTACCATGACACACACATATATAAACAAATACATAATGCAAACCTAGATAAAATATAGATAATCAAATGCATATGCATACACATGTGCCGTATATGTATTTGTTTTATATGCATATCACATTGTGTGCACATGTGCATTTGTATGTGATAAGTGCATGTATGCATATGCATTGGGGGCATGCATGTATGTGTATAAAATATGAGAGGATTGTAGGCAGTACACTTGTATGTGTATGTGTTTGCTTGTGTATATGTATGTACTTGTAGGTGTGTGTGCTTGTGTGCATATATATGTGTGTTTAATTTGTATTATTCTGGACTCCCTGATTACCTACCACATCAGCATCATAAGTTTATAAGTAGTCAATATAAAGGGTCAATAGTAGGAAATAAGATTGCAAAGAGGAACCTGGAAGTCACATACAAACCACTGCAAAGATCAAAGGATCATGATTTGCAAACAGAATCATAGATTAACCCTCCCCTGTTCCACTTGGATTTTATACATGCACACACACATACACAAACACACACAAAATTCAAGTGTGGAAATGGTCCCCTCTACAACTCAAATTTAAAGTGTTAGAAAATTCACTCAGGTTAAGTCCCATAAACAGTATGGGTGAAAGGCAGTACTTGGACTTCAGTCTCCCTGACTCCAACCTCAGCCCTCCACAGTGATGCACAACATAATTGCTGTCACAAAAGCCCAAGATCTTCCGAGTCTGGGTGGTTATAAGGATTTTGCATATGCCTTTACTCAGAAACAGAAAAACCCAGAGGAGCCATAAATCTTACAGCTCATAGTAAGAGCTCACCCTGCCACCACATTCTGAATTTTTCCCTCATCCCTGCTGCCCTCTCTTCTCTATCTACCCCTCTGAATTTGTCTTTTGCAGTTCTGTATTCTGAGGGGGAAGGGGCCAACATGGCAGCTCTACCTTCCTAAGAAGCATGAGGCAATCTGTGAACAATAATTCAGAGAGAAACATTGGCATTACCAGTTCCTAGCAGATCTTTAATTAGTGCCAATGTTCCTAATTAAAGACCCAAGCTGCTCCTTAAGTGGGTTTTCCTTGCACATGGATTAGCCAGCTGCCTTGAAAGATTTGCACTTGCAACCTCCCCCTATATTAGCTTACTGAAAACTCTTCCAGATTCAGCAATTCAAGATCTGTGGTTTTAAATGTTGGATTGCCATATAACAATCCACCGTGAATTCAATTGCTTCTCGGTTCCTGCTTCAGTCCCAGTTCTCACCTCTAGCCTCCTGATGCCAACAAAAACTTTGATTTTAAATAAACCTTTCTAATGGACAGAGAGGTTAGCAGCTCTCATTAGCTAGAGATGATCAGAAACTCAAAGTCAAAGATTCCTTTTAAAATTTTTTTTTGAGGTAATCAGGGTTAAGTGACTTGACCAGGATCACACAGCTGGTAAGTGTCTGGGGTTGAATTTCAACTCAGATCCTCCTGACTCCAGAGCTAGTACTCTGTCCACCTAGCTGCCCCCAAACTAAGGATTCTTCACTTGTATCTGTAGATAGATCAGGTCCATAAATTTATATAGGGAAACAAAAAATTACGTCTTTATTTTCATTAACCTCTAACTCAAAATTAGCATTTCTTGGGGGCGGAGCCAAGATGGCGGCATAGCAGCAGCAACACATCGCAGCTCTCACATAGCCACCTCAAAATACCCATAAAATAGGACTCTAAACCAAACCTACAACTCCAAAACGCACACAAGGTTACTTCACACTAAAGTCAGCTCGGC
>CM053586.1:261926784-261943011 GCA_028646515.1 Pseudochirops corinnae
ACACATAAAATGATAAATATTTGTAAGTGATAATCTGAGGTGAGGGGGAAGGGAAAAGGGGGGAGGGGAGAGAGAGACAGAGACAGACAGAGACAGAGACTAAGAAAGGGAGGGAGACAGGGAGGGAGGGAGAGAGAGAGAGAGAGAGGTGAAAGAGAGAGAAAGAGAGAGACAGAGAGAGACAGACAGAGAAGGTGGTGGAGAGCTCCAGCAATTAGGTGAATTGGGACTTCCCATAGGAGATTTCATGTAAGCCGATGGATTCTAAGAGAAGAGATGAGGAGGGAATGTATTCCAGGAATGATGGATAACCTATGCACAAGCCCAGTGACAGGAGGTGAAATGCTGAGTTTGCCCAATGGGCCAGTTTGGCCAGAATAGAGAATACAAGAAGAGGAGTCACATGAGATGAGCCAGGAAAGGTAGCCTGCTACTAGATTGTTAAAGTAACTTTCCAGACCTGCCCCTTCCCCAACCAAGCAAGCTCACCATCTTTATCCCTCATGTTCCTCAATGTGGCCCCTCTGTTCTTCTGTTGTTGTTGAATCATTTCAGTCCCATCCCACTTTCTGTGACCCCATTTTGGGGTTTTCTTGGCAAAGATACTCGAGTGGTTTGTCATTTCCTTCTCCAGTTCATTTTGCAGATGAGGAAACTGGAGCAATAGGGTTAAGGGACTTGCTCAGGGTCACACAGCTAGTAAATGTCTGAGGCTGGATTTGAACTTGGGTCTTCCTGACTCCAGGCCCAGAGCTCTACCTACTGTGCCACCTAGGTACCTCTGCTCTAGGCCAGACTAAAACATTCAGACCCATGTGGGTCTGCAGATATTTAAGTGACAAATAAAAAGTGCATATTTTATGTGGGGTAGGCAGCAAGGTAGTCCAGTGGATGGGGTGCTGGACTTGGAATCAGAAAAACCTAAGTTCAAATCCTGACTCAGACACTAACTGTGTGACCCTAAGCAAATAAGTCCTCTAACCTCTCTCAGCCTCAGTTTCCTTATCTGTAAAACAAGGTAATAATCACACATATCCCAGGGTTGTTGTGAGGATCAAATGTGTTTTACAAACCTTAAGGCACAATATAGATGTAGATAACTTATGAAGACAAGAGACAGATCACTGGGGTGATAGAGTGATCAGGGCAGGCTCCCTGGAGGAAATATGGCTCGAGCTGGACTTTGAGGGTTAGTATTCCGATAGGCAGAGGGGAGGAAGAGGAGGTACAATATGGAGCAAGGCTCAGAGGTAGAAGCCAATTGGTTAACAAGCATTTATTAAGCACTTACTGTCAGCAAGGCAATATAGGTATAGGGTATAGAAAGGAGACCAGCCTAGAAGGAATGGAGAGCTCGTGAAGGTGAATAATGACAAAGTTAAGACAAATATATTATGATAAAGATAATAATGATACATAATAAATATAGATATAGAGTTGACAAGGCAGGTTTGTGCCAGATAATGGAGAACCAACCTAAGAAGGGAAGGGAAGGAAAATAAGCTTCAAAGGGACCTCTAATTTTTACAAGCAGTTGTTGTATTGATTCCGAGCGACCGGGATAAAAGACAATTGTGATTTGCAGCATAATTTACGGACTCTAGAGCCCAGCTAGATTTGGACTTACTCCATCTCCAGTGTGAGCTTCAGTCTTGCATTAATTAGAGACTAATTCATGTCTCTGAGGAGCAGTTTTTGTGGCTTTCATATGGACTGAAAGATCATACCAGTGAGACAGTAAAAAAAAAAAGCCTGAGAAGGCCTGGCTTTACCTAGTGACATAAACAGGCCTGTCAAGTCAAGAGCACTTCTCTACCTGGACTAGTCTTCACTAGATGGCTCCTGGGCTGGGTTAACGAACAAAAGCAAAACCTCGCCCACCCTGGCTCTAAGAATTGTCTACAGCAGGAGCACTATACTCAGATACGATCCGTGAAGATCCCTGTAGCACCACATTGACTTAGAAAACCACACAGTAACATCGTCTATGTTTTGTTGTTTGGTCATTTCAGTCATGTCCTACCCTTTGTGATGCTATTTGGGGTTTTCTTGGCAAAGATATTGCAGTAGTTTGCCATTTCCTTCTCTAGTTCATTTTACAGATGAGGAAACTGAGGCAAAAAAAGTTAAGTGACTTGCCCAGGGTCACACAGCTAATAAGTGTCTGAGGCCAGATTTGTACTCAGGTTTTCCTGATTCCAGGCCCTATCTACTGTGCCACCTAGCTGACCTTACATTTTACCGTCTTTTTATTTATTTTTAAAAATATTTCCCAATTGCATTTTGGAAGCCTGTATTGAATATACACTTGGAAGGCCTGCCTCTGATACCTCCATCCCACAGCAGAGATGTCAGACACATAGCTTGCTCTGTGCAATACTCCTCCCATGACTGAGGAACAAAATTAAAATGGAAATTGGGATGTATCTAACAAAATAAAAATACAATAAAATCTAGATCATATTGCCTTTTCAAACTGAGTCAATGTATAGCCTCCATGGATTCTTATGTATGGGATTAGTGGCTCCCATTTCTACTTGCATTTGACATCCAACTATCTACCAAACATCTAGGTAGAGTTCCCTGGGATATCAGAAGCCACCACAGCCCAAAGGGAGACAGGGATACTTGCCCCTCTCTAGTTTTCCTATTTAAACTCTCAATCCCCATTATACAGAGGGGAAAACAAAACATAAAGATGAAGTTGAAATCACCCCACCTTATGTTAACCTTGAAACCATAACTAAGTGAGAATATTTCAATCAATCAATTACAGGCTTTAGACTAGTGGTTCTCAACCTTCCTAATGCTGTGACCCTTTAATACTCTTATGTGGGCGTATCTGCATGTAGGCGCACCCACCTGCAGAAGGATAGAGAAGCAGTGTCTCCGTTCCTAAGACCATCGGAAATATGTGTTTTCCAATGGTCTTAGGCAACCCCTGTGACCCTTGTGAAAGGGTCATTCGACCCCCAACGCGACCCACAGGTTGAGAACCGCTGTTTTAGACTAAATCCTTCCAACTAGAGGGTCTGCATAAGGACCTTTCTAGGCCCAAGGAAACTCTGAACTCCACGTCCTTACCTACAAGGCTTTGTGGGGCTTATGCCCCATGCCTGGAATGCTCTCCCTCCTTTCCTCTGCCTCACAGAATAGCTGTCTCCCTTCAAGTTGCAGCTGGAGCATTATATTCTACACAATGCCTTTCCTGAACCTCACAGTGGCTTAGTGCCCTACCTCACTAACTTACTTATATTTATAATATTATAATATAATACATGATGGTATGTTACATTTGTATTAATCTGCATATATTTCTTGTATACATACTCATATGCATATACATTGTATGTACATATTACATACAGTACATATAGAACAAAATGCAAGCAAAACTACGTTCATACAAGCTATTTCCAGTATAAATGGAAGGTAATCTCAGAGGCAAGGCACTGGGAGTAGAAAGCAGCACAAAGAAATAAACATATAATCCATAATAGAAAGGTATTATGCTATAATAAATACTGTTGTTCAGTTGTGTCCAATTCTATGTGACACTATGAACTTTGTACATGGGGTTTTCTTGGCGACACTGCAGTGACTTGCCGTTTCCTTCTCCAGCTCATTTTACAGATAAGGAACCAAGGCAAATAGGGGTTAAGTGACTTACCCAGGATCACACAGTTAGTAAGTTTTTGAGGCTAGATTTTGAGCTCAGATCTTTCTGACTCCAGGCCCAATGCTCTGTCCTAGCTGCCCCTATAATAGCTATTGTAGATATATAATCTATAATAGATAGAATTAAGGTCATTGCCTATGTTCCTTCATCATAGGATTGTAGGATTATAGATCCAGAGTCAGTCAGCAAACAAGCATTTATATCAATAAATCACCTACTATATTATGCTCAGCCTAGGGACAATCACTGATAATACAAGAGAGACAAAAGTACCATACCAGCCCTCAAGGAGCTCACATTCTAATGGCGAGGAAGAGAAGAACAAAATGCAAACCAAACTATGTTCACACAAGCTCTCTCCAGTGTAAATGGAAGGTAATCCCAGAGGTAAGGTACTAGGAGTAGAAAAGTCTCCTTCAAAAAGTAGAATCTGAGCTAATTCATAAAGGCAGCCAGGAGACAGAGAAGAAGAGGGACAGGGTTCCAGGCATAGGGGACAGGCAGTGTAAAGGTATAGAACTGGGAGATGGAGAGTCATCTGTGAGGAACAACAAGGCCAGTGTTGTTAGCCATGGAGTAGATGGAGGGGAGCAAAGTATAAAGTTGGAAAAGTAGCAAGCGCCCAAGCTGTAATGGGATTTGGACTGCAAGCAGAATTTTTATGTATGATTCTAGACTAGGTAATAGGTGTGAATATAATTCTGATTCCCCTACTCAATTTAATCAGTATTTACTCAGTTCGTGGTGATTTATGGCTATCAATGATTGTTTATAAGTAAGATAAACAGGATAGAATTAAGTTTTATTTAATTAGCAGCTAGCATGAGTTATGTAAGTCAGGATTAATTAACCCACTATACGTTGATGATTGTATTGCTTTTAAATGATCTATAGCATAGATTTATACTGTAGTAGTTAGGCCTGTTATTAAGATTGATATTGTGTATTAATCTTGCCCTGTCCCACTCCTATGAATGTGGTATGAGAGCTGGGTTCCAAAAAACCACAGTTCCTCATTTTCTCTGTTCTTTCACACCTAATGTTTCTAACTGTGTGTGGAAAAATCCCAAAGCTCTAGAGACTAAACATTAACTAAGCACTGATGATTGATGGCCATGTCCTTTGGCCAGTGATAAAGTTTCCCCAGCATCTCGATGACCAATCATGGATTTTATCACCTAATTCTATTTTTAATGATCTTGCATTCTCTATAAAAGCAAGCAGCCACCAAGCAGAGGGATCCCTGACTTTGAGGAGAGTCTTGGATCCAATTGCTTAGGACCCACACCAGGGCAGTGACTGTGTAAGGGGAGAGAAGAGGAACATAGAAGAAATGTTGTAGAAGACAAGACTTGGTGACAAATTGGATATGTGGAAGAGAGCAGTGTCACTAAAAAACACAGAGGGTAAGAGTTAGTGATCCACCATATCAAACATTGCAGAGGATGAATTTTAATTAATTTAATTCTTAATTAGGATTAAGAAAAGTCCATCAGATTTGGTATTTTAGTGGACATTGGTAACTTTGAAGAGGGTAGTTTTAGCTGAATGACGAGGTTAGAGTCAGATTGCAAAGGATTAAGAAGGGAGTGAGAAGAGAGAAAGTCAAGGCACCAACAAAAGATGGCTTTCTCAAGGACTTTAGCCACAAAGGAAAGGAGAAATACTGGATGGTAGCTAGTGGGGATGGTAAGTTCAAGTGAGGGTGTTTTTTAAGGATGAAGGAGGCATGAGGGTGTTTGTAGGCATCAGGGAAGAAGCCAGTACATAGAGAGAGACTGATAATTAGTGAGAGAATTGACATACAATGGAGGCAATCTGCTAAAGAAGATAGGATGGTTTGAGATCAAGAATATATGTAAAGGGGTTTGCCTTGACAGAGAGAAGAGCTACTTTTTCATTTGAGACAGGGGTAGAGGGGAGAGATAATAGGGAAAGATGTCTGAGTGATGTAAGATGGGGAAGTGGGAAAAAGAGGAAGCTTCTTTTGGATTGTCTCAATTTTTTCAATGAAATATAAGGCCAGATCCTCAGTTGAGATGGTGGGAGTAGGGAGTCCCATTAGAGGCTTGAGGAAGGACACAGGTTTAGAATGGCTGCTATGAAGAGTGAAATAACATTGATTAGGGAAATGTCAAAAATATTTCTTTACTGTGGTGAGGGTCCAGTTGAGATTATGCAACGTAAATTTGTAGTGGACCAGGCAATACAATTTCATGACTTTTTCCAGTTCTATTCAGCAGCATGTGAACTGGCAAAGGTGGTGGCAGATGGTTCCCAGGCTAGGGTTGGCAGGGCATGAACAGTGTTAGAACAAGGTGGTAAGAGACTGGAGCATACAGGATAAGTTAGAATTGTTCTCTTTCCCCAAGTTATCAAGATAGGGAAGGGAAGCAAATGTAGCCAGTGCAAGGGCCATGACCTGGAGAAGGATGTACAAATGAAGGTATTGGAGGTCACAATGAGGATGAAAAACAGGGTTAGGGGTTATAAGGTAGAGGAAAAGATGGAATCATGAAAGATTATGATAAGATAAAGAATCTCATATTTCATGAACATTTGTAGGTGATGGAATGATCAAGGGTATGACCATCTTTGTATGTAACCAAGGTGGAGTGTAAGAGTAGATCATGGGAATTGGGTAGATTGAAGAACTGAGAAGTCAGGGAATATCAACATGTGTATTGAAGTCCCCTAATGTAAAGGCAGGAGTTATTGTGGGGAAGAAGACTGTGAGTCATGTACCTAACTTGTAGAGGAAGGAGGGAGAATATCCTGGTGGTCCATAGATGAATAGTCACCAGGATCTGGATTAGGTGATAGATCTGAATATCATAAACCTTAAAGGAGAAGAGGTTGCTGAGTGATGACTGGAGAGAGACAGAGAGACAGAGAGAGACACAGAGAGACACAGAGAGACAGAGAGAGAGAATCTGGAAACGGCTGTGGGAAGCAAAGATTATTCCAGTCCTACCACCACAGCCAGTGTTTGGGGAGGTGGGGGCAGCAGAAGGGGAGGGAATTTGTAGTAATGAATGAAGATGCATTTAGTACTGGAAAGGATGGTCAAGTCTCAATTAAAATGAAAAGACAGAAACATCAAAAAAAAGTTGAAGGGGAAGGGATTTTTAGAGGCTTGTTTTAATAAAATTAATATTTTTAATTAACTAAAATTTCTTTTCTCCCCCTCTCATATCCTCTATCTCTACTAGAAAAAAACTGGAAAAGAAAAACCTAGTAACACATATACATAGTCAAGCAAAACAAATTCCCTCATTGGCAATGTCAAAAAATACGTCTCATTCTGCTTCCTGGGTCTATCCTGAGTCCATCCCCTCTACATTAAGAGTTGGGTAGAATGTTTCATTATTGATCCTCTGGAATCATAGCTCAGGGTCCTTAAATCTTTCAAAGTTGCCTTTACAATGTTCTTATTGCATCAGGACCAAAATGGCACACTCAGAGAATCTGTCTTCATCTCAGTTACCTTTTTGAGGAGACATTGTTATTCTGTAATCACTTCAGCCCCAAATAAGCTTCAGTGAGAAAAAATGGCTTTAGAACTAAGTAAAATAGGCTCCAGTTCATTGGTGAAACTGCTATCTGGGGAAAGGCAGCCATTCTGGTTGGTTATAGTATATCCATGACCAGATTCTCAGGAGAAACGGCAAGGTCTCTATTCCTCACACAGAAAAGCATAGAACCGGGCAGCTAGGTGGTATGGTGAATAGGGCACCAGCCCTGGAGTCAGGAAGACTTGAGTTCAAATCCAACCTCGTACACTTAAAGCTTACTAGCCGTGTGACCTTGGGCAAGTCAAGTCACTTAACCCCAATTGCCCAACCTTCTCCCATCCAAAAAGAAAAAGAAAAACAAAGAAAGAAAGAAAAGAAAAGCATAGAAGCTTCTGTGGCTTTCTTGTCTATTTTTTGGCTTCCATTCTCTTCTCTCTTCTCAGAGCTGGAAACCTGCCAACCAAGTATTTTAAACATAAAAGGTCTCTCTTTACTGGAGGCCTTGAAGGTGGAATCTTCACATATGTCCTCCTCTAGCCTTCCTTTTACAGTATGGTATATGTCTACTAAAAATTGATAGGGAATCAGAGTGGGTGAATTGCTGCTGGAAATTAACAATATGTAGATGATTAGTTTTTAAAGTGAATTTACTGCTTGTGTTGTGAATATTATTAGTAACTTATATCTGAAAATGAATCTTTCGTAACATTTTGAAGATTAAATCAAATGTGAAAATTAAAATACTTATGGAGTGGGCATTACAGGGCTCACAACAGAAGGAGTCAGGCAGACCTGGAGTGGAACATTACAGGGGAAGGAATGAGAGGGGTGGGAGTGAGGGAGTAGATGATGGGGGTAGGGAGCAGTTGGCACATCAATGGCTCCAGAATCACTAGAGTGAGAAGAGTATAACATGGTGGGTGAATGCTAACTACTGAGAAATGGATCTAGGCAGAGTATCAGTGTAGGAAAGGTCTATGGAGGAGGCAGGTAAGTGATTAGACTGCTCAAAGTCCACCCTCAAGGTCCAGCCTTGGGGCAGGTGATGAGGTGTGTCTTGTGAGGCCTTGGAAAATCCACCTCAGTCAGAGTAGGCAGGAGTAGGTAGAGAGAGAGGGCCTGAGAGAATCCAGTCAGGAAGCAGGACCCAGCAGTGGGAGTAGGACTAGAGGTGGATGCCCTTCAGAACATCAAAGAAGAACTTATCATGAAGAGATCCAAGGCAGGTGACCTGGCCCCAGATTTTTCACGGGGAAAGCCCTGTAGTGAAGAGATTGAAAGACAGGTTGAGCTGAAAGTGATCTCAAAGGCCATCTAGTCCAACCTCTGCATTGTACAGATGAGGAAACTGAGGCCAATGGAAGTTGAGTGACTTGCCCAAGGTCACACAGGTAAGTCTCAGAAGTAGACTTTAAACCAAAGTCTTCTGACTCCAGGGCCTGTTTTCTTTCCACTGGATTTAAGAACAGAGATTGTTTCATATTTATCATTGTAGTTCAGAGCCTAACAAATTAACTGGCACACAGTAGGCATTTAATAAATGCTTATTGATTGATTAATGCATTGATTAGCCCAAACAACCAGAAATATCATCCCTGACCACTATCCATATAGCTAATCAGATCAGATCTAAACCCCTTTTGCCAGATAATAAAAGCTCTAATTTTCCTACTCCCCTATCCATATACCTCTCCAGCAGTTAGTGAAAATGAATATTGAACATGAATCAAGAGTCATAGCATTTGAATTCCTGACTGATGCTGATTAATTGTGTTACCATAAACAAGTCATGTAACCACTCAGCCTCATCTTCCCAACTAAATTTTTTTTTAAAAACCCTGAAAGATCCTTAAAATCATTAGAAGCCATTAAAGACAGGCACCATCTCATCTTCAGACCTGGCATGACCTTAGAGATGATTCAACACTGAGCACAGTGCCTGGCACATAGTAGGTGCTTTAAAAATGCTTATTGAATTGAATTATTGAATCTAGCCCAAATCCTTCAGTATAGATAATAAAACAGTCTCAGCATGGCTCAGTAACTTGCCCAAGGTCACTGGTCAAGCCAGGAATCAAACCCAGGTCCTTTGACTCCAGACTTCCTGCTCTTTCTACAACACATTGCTTCCATTTCACACACACACACACACACACGCATGCACGCACACACACACACACACATGCATGCACACACGCATACCGCACACCGCACGCACGCACGCCGCATGCATGCACAAATGCTCACACACATCCTGCATAGCAAGGTAGTGTGGCATGGTGGATAAAGGGTCATCCTTGAAGCCAAGAAAACTTGGATTCAAGTCCTGCCTCAGGTACATACTGGCTTGTGACCCCTGAGTAAATGGTTAAACCTCTGAGAATTCTAGGCAACTAGAAAGTACTAATGGCCTTGGGAGGCATTTCCTTACCTTGGGAGCTCCCTAATGCCAGGTGTGCTCTCTATCTAGCTCTTAAGGGAAGTTGTGACATACACATTAGGAACTCAGTAAATGTTTAGTGAATGAATGAGCGCCCCAAGGCCAATGGGGAAGACAGAATGGCTCAGATGAAGAAAGCTAAGCCTTCCCCCATCTTGGCCCCTCATAATTGGCAGAGAGGGAAGTGCTCTGCTCTTCATTAAAGCAACACTACCTTAGAAGCCTGTTCATCCCTTCCAGGGGTTACAAATGCTGTACAACAGCCAAAAGTCGTCTTGCCAAAGCAGGAACAAGGGAATATTTCTGGCCCAATTAAACTTTATTGCTTGTCAAGTAGGAAGCACAGCCTTCACCTCTTTAAATTACTGCAAGAAACATATGGGCTTCGTGAGCATCTGTCTGTCTCACTATGTGTGTGTGTGTCTCTCTCTATGCACAATGCACAATATATAGAGATTCATAAATATATCCACAGACATGGGCATACAGTAGGCATAATGAGAATAACTCCCATTCTTATGGTGCATTAAAGACTACCAAGGACTCTCCTCATCACAATCCTGTGGAGGATGCAAATATTGCCTCCCTTTCTTATAGATGGGGAAACTGAGGCTCAGACTTGCCCATGATCCTTGTGTCAGAGCTGAGACTTAGACCAAAGTCTCCTGGCCCCTGGTTTCATCTCCTTCTCTATGCTGCCTGTCTCTCTATCGAGGGCCGCTATTCATTTTTCCATGTGTTGTCTTTTGTTCTGTGATATAGAAGAAAGGATGCTAGATCTGGAGAAAGGAAAACTTGGGTTCAAATCAATTACTCAATCAACATACATGTATTAAGAGTCTATTACCTGCCAGGCACTGTAGCACGTCTGGAAATACAAAGCCAGAAGTGAGGCATCCCTTCCTTCAAGGAGTTTAAGTTCTAATGGGGGGGGAGGGGATGTTTAGGTTTTAATGGCTTAGAATGAGTATAAATAGCAAATTGTTTCCTGTTTTCTGAAACTGAGGGTCTTCCCCTCGCAGATGGATACTTTTGTGAAGGTGAACTAGTCATTGAATGGGTGTTGCCTCAGACAAACTGACACCTGGAAGAAACCTAATTTAGAAAGGCTGAAGTCACCTACTGCATCTTGGGCCATCCCCAGTCATCTTGACTTTTGTCTTGTGACTGGACTCTGATGGCTAGAGGAGAGAGTGAGGCTGATGACTTTGAGTGGTTCTGCCTCACTTAAATCCAATTCACCTGCAAGTCATTGGGTTCTCGTTGGGAATGAAGGACAATCAACAATCTGACTGGGGGAGAAAACGCAATAGTCACTGCCAAGAAAGGGAGCTTTGGTCTAAGAAGTCACTGGAATCAAAAGAGGAGCCATAAGGCAGCTGTTGACTGTCACACCCTTCCCAGAACCAATGGCAGGTTGATTTGATTATCATTCCCTGAGCAAGAAGTAAGTAAAAGTCTGGGTATGGACAGAGAGACACTCTCAATCTCTCTCTCTCTCTCTCTCTCTCTCTCTCTCTCTCTCTCTCTCTCACACACACACACACACACACACACACACACACACACACACGCACACACATAGCATTTATATGGCACTTTAAGGTTTGCAAAATGCTTTATATATGTTAATTCATTTAATCCTCACAACCCTGGCAAGTAGGTGCTTCTACTATTTGTTTTACAGATGAAGAAACTGAGACATAGAAAAGTTACATGATTTGCCCAGCATCACACAGGTAGGGAATGTCTGATTTGAACTCAGGTCTTCTTGACTCCAAGTCCTGTGCTCTATTCATTGTACTATCATCTACCTGCTATCTAGTGAAGCTGATGGATCCCTTCTCAAAATAATGTTTTTAGATGCTATATCCCTGGGTTAGGTAAGCCTACTATCTTGGTAGATGGGATAAATTGACCTGAGACAAGTAAATAAGTAAGTGAAAGAGTGAGTGACGACTCACCTAATTCACTCTATGTAGCTGGCCCCAAGCCATGCTTTATCTACTAGGATGCCAGAGCCAACACAGCAGAGCAAAGGTATCTTGTCACCTGCCTTGATGCCACCTCCTCCATACTAGGAACAGGGACGCTCTGACTCTGACCTCCAGAAGTCATGCCATGACCTGTCCAGCCCAGCCCTGGGGCATTTTTCTCTCTACCCGGGATTTGTATAGTCCTAATTCTTAGAATGGGGGAAGGGAAGGGAGGCAGTTCTTGAGGGCCAACTCAACTTCCCCCACCAAATTCTACAACGTGTATGGGAAGCTACAATTCTACTCACAGTAACTGTGATTGCCTAGACCAAAACTCCCTCCCTTACCTTTTTCTTGTTTCAGTTGTGTCTGACTCTTTGTGACCCCGTTTTGGAGTTTTCTTGGTAAAGATACTGGAATGGTTTGCTATTTCCTTCTTCAGCTCATTTTGCAGATGAGGAAACTGAGACAAACAGGGTTAAGTGACTTGCCTGGGATCACATATTAGTAAGTGACTGAGCTCTGCTTTGAACCTAGCTCTTTCTGACTTCAGACCCAAGGCTATCCA
This sequence comes from Pseudochirops corinnae, assembly GCA_028646515.1. NCBI lineage: Eukaryota > Metazoa > Chordata > Mammalia > Diprotodontia > Pseudocheiridae > Pseudochirops > Pseudochirops corinnae. Next base: position 261,938,963 of record CM053586.1, read on the forward strand.
CCGTACCATCTAGCTCCTCCGGCTACCACTCCTCTAGATATGCTCCAGTCCCTTACTAGTATGTAAGTTCCTTGAGGTCAAGATCTATCTCACTTTTATACTTTATTTTGCCAGAGGCTATAGAGTCTCTTCACACTGGGTAGGTTGCTCTGTGCAATTATAAACTTTAGGATCTTGAGAAACTGGCTCACTTAAGTGGACACTTAAGTTTGCTGGCTTAAAATCTGAGCTGAGCATTGAAAGACTGATAAGATTTCATCGGGCAAGGATGGTTATGGCTCCATTTTCCTAACCATTGGTATCTTCTTCTACCATGAAGGCAGTTGTCTTTTAAGGAAAGGGTAAGGGACCAGGACTAGGGACCTACAGTGAGAATGAGATGCTACTTAGAATTCTGAAAGGTGGGCCTGAGAAACTGCAGAATGTGTTGGTCTCTGCCTTCAGCTCAGTCTGTATGGTTATTGTACATCGGGGTTCTTAACACTTTTTGTGTCACAGACCCAGACATGTTGGTAAATGTTTTTATTAACTGACTCTCCTAGGAAAAAAACATACACATGCACACTTTTAACTTTAATCTGTATTTTTATTGTTTTCTTCATCACTTTCTTAAGTCTAGGCAATCAATAATAAATCCAGTTCTGACTTGTAGCATCTGCTTACCTCCACAGTGTAAATTCTCCCACTGAAAATTCAGCACACCCTTCCACGGACCCCTTTGGCAGTCTGGGAATGTTTTTAAATGCATAAAATAAAATATTTGGATTCCAAAGGGAACCAAGTATATTGAAATAGTTATCAAAATATTTTTTTAAAATAAGTTTGCAGATCCCAGGTTAAGAGGAGAAGGTAGGGGAGAGTCAGAGACAGAGACCGAGACTGAGGCAGAGGTAGATAAACAGAGACAGAAAGAGCACTTACTTATTAAGTGCTTACTATATGCCAGGAGCTATGATAAGTCATAATGATTCAAGTACAAGCAGAGAAGACAATCCCTGTCCTCAAGGAGCTTATGGTCCAAAGGGAGAAGATAGTACCTAAAAATGGTCCTTGGAAAATGGACACATTTCTGAGGTCCCTTAAGAATTGGTATTCAGGGGGGTAGCTAGGTGGCACAATGGATAGAGCCCAGAGTCCAGAGGACCCAAGTTCAAATTTGGACTCAGACACTTAACACTTACTAGCTGTGTGACCTTGGGCAAGTCACTTAACCCCAATTGCCCTGCCTTCCCCCCTCCTCCCCAAAAAAGAATTGGTAATCAGGGTTAAGAACTTAAGAATCAGAAGGGGAGGGGGACCTGGGTAGAACTGCCCTGCCCAATGTGTAAGGCTACGTGTGGGGAGGTGGAAAGAAATCCAGAGAGGAAGTCAAGTCAGGAGTGAAGTTAACACAGTTGAGGACCCCTCACGATGCACTGGCCCATTCTGCACTGTTCTTCCTTTCCTGCCTCCTCTTTCTCCTGAAAGCATCCCTGACTTAGCCTGAGTTTTTCCCAACATACTGCTCCAAGTCAAAATATGATCAGGGAGCCAGAAGACATAAAAATGATAAAGTTCTTTAGATTCCGAACAGGTTCCCTAGGCGGCCATTTGGCTTTGTGACCTCATATTATATTAGTGTGCAGCTCAATGGATTTTTTATTACATTTGGAATTAAATAACCCAAAGATGATTCCGGCGGGCTGAGGGAAAACAGAAGTTTAATCAAAGGAAATAACAGAATGGATCTGATTCTCAAATTGCAGGATGTTCTGAGTTACCCAATGGAGTTCGATGATTCAGTCTCTCCATCCCTGTCTCTGTCTGTCTCTGCCTCTTTAATTTGTCTGCCTCTCTGTCTCTATTTGTCTCTATCTCTCTGTCTGTCATTTCTGTCTGTCTTTCTTTTTCTGACTCTGTCTCGCTGTCTCTGTCTCTGTTGTCTGGCTGTCTCTCTGTCTCTGTCTCTGTTTCTTTTTGTTCCCCAGACTTTCTCCCATCCTCATTTCTTTGTGGTCGTATCAGAGGTGATTCACCACTGACCCACAGGTAAAATCAGAGCTTCCTGAATGTTTCCCCAAAGGGTCCTTCCTCCTCAGCACCACTCTCAGCAACCTCTGGACCAGAAACATTCCCCTAATGGGGAATGGGTAAATGGGTAAAAACAGACCCCATTCTACTCCATCTCCTGGAAGGGGCTGTTGGAAAGGATGGTGGGTTTTGCCTGCTCTGAGGCTGGTATTATGGCTTAGTGTCAGAGGGATGTGGGTGGTAACAGTACAATGTGGGCTGAGGATGAGATTAGGGAGCCAAAGCAGGAAGATGAGGAGTACAGCAAGGCAGAAGGAGGGCTGACAAAGACTGAGTCAGATGGGCCCAAGATGAGGTCCGGGAAGGTCAGCTATCGGGAGGTTCAGGAACTCAGAAGGAAAAACTGGGAACATAGAATTGAAACTCAGGCAGTGAAGCTTCAGGAGCTAAGATGTGGAGGGTTGTGGGAGGAACAGAAGTGATCTTCTTCAAATGGAGGAGGGGCAAAAATGGAAAAGATGGAACATTTTTCTCTCCCTGGCTCCAAATCCACAGTTTCCAGCTGCAGAGAACAAGGTGAGGAGACCCTGGACAGAATCATTTCGTCAGGTTCTTGGCAGAATGAAAGTCACTGGGAATGGCGTAAGCCTTATATTATTTTTCTCTGTCTGATTATAGAGTTTGAGCTCCTATGAGAGAGGCACTATGGCAACATTTATCTCTTACCAGTCTACTGTGAAGGCTCCTGGGTCACTTCTGCTCTCAGGCAATGGAGAATAACTGTCACAAGGATCAGAGGCCTGAGCATGACCACAGCTATATTTCATGTTTTCTTGGCTATGCTGGGCCTCCTGGGACATCTCCTTCAGCTCATTCTGAGGAAATTTCCTTGGGAGATGAAGAACCTACATAGGAAGGGAATGCATATTTATTAAGCACCTACTATGCACCAGGCACAATGCCAAACACTTTGCACATATTATCTCATTCAGTCCTCATAAGAACACTGAGAATTGGGTGCTATATTATTATACCTGTTTTATAGACAGAGATTAAATGTGCCCAGGGTCACACAACTAGTAAGTTTCTGAGGTCAAATTTGAACTCAGGTCTTCCAGGGCACTCTAATCACTGTGCCACCTAAATGCTAACAGGTTTGCTAAATCGAATTGAATTTCACTGTTGCTTCTACCAGCAATTATAGAGTGGGAAATGGGTGGCAGAGGAGAATGGGGCCAAAAGCAGAGAGTTCTGGAAGATGGGGGCAAAGTAAAGATATATACTTGAAGACATAGTTAAATGTCTATCAAAAAACGAAAATTTCAGATCCCAGTGTCTTTGAACTAACTGAAAAGTTTACTACACCAGAAGTATTAAACATGGGGTTCTGCATAATGTGAGTGGGGCCCAAACTAGATTAAAATGTAATTGGGAAACATTTAGCAAAACAAATAAAAGTAAAATAGAACATAGATAATGTTCATGTGTGGTTTTCTAAGTCAACAAGTTGGATTAGTGGCCTCATTTCAATTTGAGTTTGATACCATTAATCTTCACTATGTACCATCTTCTGCAGGAAAATTTTCCTTTTTTAATTTTTTTAATTTTTTTTTAACTTTTGTTTATTTTTAGTTTACATCATTCATTTCCATGAGATTTTGATTTACAAATTTTCTCTCCATCTTTCCTCTACCCATCACACGAAAACAGCAATCCCACTGTATACCCCTTGCCCCAATCAGCTCTCTCCTATATCCTCCCCCATCACCCCTCTGACTTTCTGGTAGGGCAAGATGGATCTCCCTATCCCAGCACATGCATAATTCCCTCCTTCCTATTCCACCCCTGACTTGTTCTATTCTCTGCTTTGTCCCTGTCCCTTTATAAAAGTGTGTGCTTCTAACAACCCTCCCCCCAACCTGCCCTCCCCTCCATCTTCCCCTCTCTCATCCCCTTCCCCCCTACTCTCCTGTAGGCCATGATACCCAATTTAGAGTGTATGTCATTCCTTCCTTAAGCCATCTTCAATGAGAGAAAGG
>CM053586.1:261943511-261965144 GCA_028646515.1 Pseudochirops corinnae
CTGAGTTCAAATCTGGTCTCAGACACTTAACGCTTACTAGCTGTGTGACCTTGGGCAAGTCACTTAACCTTGATAACTGAATTTAAAAAATAATTACTGGTCACTAACTTGGGTAATTCCACCCTAGTTTATGGTAAGCATTCTGTGCTTTCCAATTTTAATCCCTCAAAGATAAGTTATACCTAATTGTCATTTTTGCTGTTGTTATTCAGTAATTTCAGTCTGAATTCTTTGTGACCCCATTTGGGGTTTTCTTGGCAAAGATACTGGAATGGTTTGCCATTTCCTTGTCCAGCTCATCTTACAGATAAGGAAACTGAGGCAAACAAGGTTAAGTGACTTGCCCAGGGTTACACAACTAGTATTTGAGTCTGGATTTGAATCTGGGAAGATGAGTCTTCCTAATTCCAGGTACTGTACGAGCTGCCCATAATTGGCATACATAAGAAAGTTATTTGCCCAGTAACTACCAAACAGCGATAAAGGTTAGGATTCCCCAGTTTTTTTCCAGTCCAAACCCCTTCCACTCCTCAGGCATGGCCATGCAAGGGTTCCTGCTGAGTGGTGCAAGAAGTCTTCTCTTTGGCTGCTAAATCAGAATTAGGTGGATATACTAAGGGATGGGATATGCTCATTTCACAGGCCTCTCTTCATGCCTGATCCAGAAGGCAATTACCTAGTCTAGAGAGTAAGGTAAAGATTCATCTTCATTAATTCAAATCTGACTTCAAACACTTACTAGCTGTGTGACCCTGGGCAAGTCACTTAACCCTGTTTGCCTCAGTTTCCTCATGTGTAAAATGAACTGGAGAAGGAAATGGCAAACCACTATAGTCTCTTCACCAAGTAAACCCCAAATGGGGTCACAAAAAGTTAGACACAACTAAAACACCTACCTACTATCTGCCAGGCATTGTGCTAAACACTTTACAATTGTCTCATTTGGTCCTCACAACCCTGGGAAGTAGGAGTTATTATTATCCCCATTTTACAGTTGAAGAGATTGAGACAGATAGATGTTAAGTGACTTGCCCAAGATTCCACAGCCAGTAAGTGTCTGAAGCCAGATTTGAGGAGGAGAAAGAGGAGGAGGAGGAGGAGAAGAAAGAAAGCATGTTATTCAGTGGTGTGCTAGAAACAGCTCATAGAGACTCAAAAGTTCTGATTGTTAAATTTTCAAGAATTTTTGCAAGCTGGTTATTCAACACAGCCAGTGAGCAATTCAATCAGCTCTTATACCAATAATGATATTTGTTGCTTTAAAAGAATTGGTGTCAACCACAGCAGAGTATATTCTCATACATTATTGTCTAGTTTAAATGACTGTGGCTTTAACAATAAATATTTGAAAGTGAACATAATTGTAATTTTTTCTTTTTTAATATTTTATTTTTTTCCAATTACATGTTTAAAACAATTTTTAACCTTCTTTTCTTTAAATTTTGAGTTCTAAATCTTCTCCCTACCTCCTTTGCCCCCTTATTAAGAAGGCAAACAATTTTATATTGGTTATACATGCACGGCAAAACATATTTCCATATAAGTCATGTCATAAAAGAAAATACAGACCCCCCCCAAAAAAACAAGAAAAATAAAGTTCTTTCTTTGGAGGCAGATAGCATTTTTTTCATCCTAAGTCCTTTGGAATCATCTTGAATCATTATGTTGCTGAGAAGAGCTAAGTTACTCATAGTTAACCATCGTTACAATATTGCTGTTACTGTATACAATGTTCTCCTGGTTCTGTTCACTTCACTTTGTATTAGCTCATGTAAATCCTTCAAGGCTTTTATGAAAGCATCCTACTTGTCAGTTTTTATAGCACAATGGTATACCATCACAACCATATACCACATCTTGTTCAGCCATTCCACGATTGATGGACATCCTTTCAATTTCCAATTTTTTGCGACCACAAAAAGATCTGCTTTAAATATTTTTTGTGCATATAAGTCCTCCCCCCCCCTTTTTATTTCTTTCGGATACCGACCTAGTAGTTGTATTTCTGGGTCAAAGGGTATACAAAGTTTTATAGCCTTTTGGGTATAGTTCCAAAGTATCCTCTAGAGTGGGTTGGATCAGTTCACAACTCCACCAACAACTTTCCCACATCCCCTCCAACATTTGGCATTTTCCTTTTCTGTCATATTAGCCAATCTGATAGGTGTAAGGTGCTATCTCAGAATTGTTTTAATTTGCATTTCTCCAATCAATAGAGATTTAAAGCATTTTTCCATATGACTACAGATAGCTTTGATTTTTTTCATCTGAAAACTTCCTATTCATATCTTTTGAACATTTGTCAATAGGGAAATGACTCATAATCTTATAAATTTGACTCAGTTCTCTATACGTTTAAGAAGTGAAGACTTTATCAGAGAAACTTGCTGTAAAAAAATCTTTTCCCAGTCTTCTGCTTTCTTTCTAATCTTGGCTGCATTGGTTTTGTATGTGTAAAACCTTTTTAATTTAATATAATCTAAATTATCCATTTTACATCCCATAATATTCTCGATCTTGCATATTGTTCTGATGGTGTTGATACAATACTGGGAAGAAAATCTGGAGTAGTTACAAAGTTGATAGAAAATTTTCCTAAAATCATCATTTGGCACTTTAAATCATCAATTTGCTATAATTACTCAGTGATTCAATAACTGAAATAAAATATTTCTGGATAAAATGTATTCTATTTATTACCAATCTAATAAAAATCAAAATGAGCTAGAAACCACTGCTAAAGAACTTGAAATTGAAACTATTAAAATTGGTCAAGTACTAGGACTAAAATGAGCAGCTTATAGTTTATGAGCTGTTACTAATGAGCTGTTCCTGATGAGAAGTTTATAGTTTGTTACTGATGATGATATAGAGCATACAAATCCTGAACTATAGATACTTTTTTCTCATTCTTTTTATTCTGGGTTGAAAAGGAGATTAACTAGCATTAATTTCTTGCAAGACTTAGCTTTAATGATTGACATTCTTGAAGAATTTTCATTATTTTCAACTGCCTTCCAGTCAAGATTACTAACATTCAGAAACCATGAAAATTAATCAAAAGCACCACAAGAGTATTGGAAAATTTAAAGATTTGTCCTGGAAAGCATGAACCTCAAGATGAAAATCTGATTAAAACAAATAAATTTAAAGAAATCCCATTTAATAAAAGCAATAAATATAATGTTTTCCTAGGGATATTTTACTAGAAAATATTCAGCACATGAATTTTACATCTTTTATTGAACAGAAGTAACAATGAAAGCATTTTAAATTATTTTGATTTGTTTAAATTATTTCTTCATATTACTTGGCTTTATGAAGAACTAACTTCCATATGGCTAACGAAAAAAATAACATCATTTGAGTGAAATTTTAAAACATGAAATTGATTTGAATAATTTTCAGGGTTTTATAGATAATAACATAGAATCAGACAATGTTCTAATCCCTGTAACTATACAGAAAGCTAAAAGAATAGCATTATTGAAATCAATAATGCTGAAGGTAAGAGGTTTCAGTTTAATGAATATAATTTATGTGAGGGTGAGATACAGTTTAACAGTAGATCATATATCAGATTTGATGACAATAAATTCATTGAGAAGAGAGTTAGTGGATTGGGATGCAACTCCATTTGTAAACTCATGATTGAATTGCAACCATAAATTGGCCACAAATGTAAGAGCTCGGCAAAAATGATCAAAAGTATTCTGTGAGAGTCAATTGCATGGACTATATAATAAATGATATTGCATATGTTATTACTATTTGTAAGTTGTGTACTATACATCCTTTATATAAGTGAAATTTATAATGAACTTGTGTAGGTTTATATGCATGTTTTTTCTTTTTTTGGAGAGCTGGTTGTTAAATATCGACCAGCACACTACTGACTATACTGGAATGTTAAAGGGATTGTTGAAATGCATCCCAAGACCCTTAACTCTTTAAGATGAACAATATGCTATTAGTCCAAAACATGTCAAGACAATATGATGGAGACCCATAGTACACTGGGTGCCTTCCCCTATCCATGGTGCTTTTATGGGAGAACATGGATGAGAACCACACAGAATAGGTGGTTGTAGATGGGTTACAACCTGAATCATGGAAAGAATATGTATATCAATGAGATCCCAGAGCCACTGAACTGGTGAAATGTATTAAAAACCTTCACTATCCAAAATTGCACTGGACAGACCACTGCTGAAGCAGCATGGGATCCCTCAAGTTCAAATTCTAAAATCACCACCCTGCTCCACCCACTCTCAGCCAGGAGCTTCTTTTGTTCCAGAAAAAAAAAAATCATTCTGATTATCATCATCCACAAAAGTTAAAATTGTAAAAGATAACCTATTCCAATCCCTCAAGTTAGCAGATGAAGAATCAGAAACTTAGCCAGAAAAGCTGTGACCCATCCAAGACCAAAAAGCAAGTTAAAAGAAGGATGGATCCAAAAAAAAAAAAAAAAGGAGGGATCACACAATGTCTGTGGTATCCTGGAGACAGTCCACTGGTAAAATGAACCATAAAACACAGACACAATGCAACTCACAAATGGAGGGAGAGGAAGAGAGAGAGAAGGGAGAGGAGGGGAAGAGAGGAGAGTGGAGGGGACAGGAAGGGAGGAATAAGAAGAAAGAGAGACAAAGAGAGGAAAAAACAGAGAGAGAGGCAACTATTTCTAGCTTTTTGTCAGGGCTAGGAAAGGCAACCCTTAGTGGTAAGAATTGAATTGAAAGAACTGTTTGTTTCTATTTTTTGTTTCTATTGTCTTTGGAAATGGTAGAGGAAGAAAGAGTTCTGGATCAATAATAATACTAACTCATAATTATATAATGATTTAATACAGAATATAATAATCCAATGAGATAGGTAGAACAAATATCATTATACCCATATTATGGATGAGAAAACTAAGGATGATAGAGGTGATGTGACTTTCCCAGGGTCACATAGCTGGGAAGTATCAATAAGTTAGTCAATAAATATCTAAGCACCTACTATGTGCCAGGCAGTTAGTTGTTGCGGTAGACAGAGTCAGAAAGACCTGGGTTCAAATCCAGGCTCAGACATTTACTCAGACATGTGTGATCCTGGGCAAGTCACTTAACCCTCAATTTCCTTAACTGTAAAATGAGCTGGAGAAGGAAATAGCAAACCACTCCACCATCTCTCCTAAGTAAACCCCAAAAGATGTCGCGAAGAGTCGGATACAACTGAAATGACTGAACAACATGTGCCAGGCACATTAAAATTTTATTTTCCATTTTGCTAAGATTTGAGAAAGCTAGATTGAATATTCCCTTTCCTGGTTCCTTCTCCTAGTAAACTTCACCCACCACTCACAATGCTTTTGTCTTTTAATTACCTCCACCTTTGTAACTCTACTTATAACCCACTTTCAAGAGAAATTTGATTTAAAAAGTTAAATCTCATCAATTTAAACAATCATAGCAACTCCCGTGACCAGAGAACCTTTGTCTTGGTACTCAAATCACAAGTCTTGCTGTGGTTAAGGGGGTTTCAGAAGGAGGAGCCCAAATGATGTAATCTCAATTCTATTATGTCATCAATAACCAATCAGAAGAAGGGACATATTGCTTAAGTTTTGCCCTGTCAGCTTTCTTATAAAGGAAGACACTATTAGTCCTCACTCAAAATCTTTGGTCATTTGGGAGAGATCTTTGATCCAATTTATTGTTACTGCTAGCCTAACTAAAAAATTGATCATGCTCAGAAATTTGTCTCTCAGTTGACCTTAATTTTCTAATGCAGCAATACAGGATAAATAGTAAATAATTAACAGAGGCAAGTCACTAGAATTAAGAGGGGTTGGGAAAGGTTTCCTGCAATAGGTGGGATTTGGGTTGAGACTTGAAGGAAACCAGGGAAGTCAGAAAGCAGAGATAAGGAAAGGGAGCATTCCAGGACTGGGAATGGTCAGAGAAAACATACTAAGTTAAGAGATGGATTGTGTGGGAACCAATTTCCAAACTCAGATCTGACTCTAAGCACAGTGCACTTCTTAATAGACCACACCAGCACAAAACATCCTAGATAAAGACCAGAGAACAGAGTTATACAGTAAGGTTAGACTTACGGATAAATGGGCCAGGCAGTTGCCCACTGGTACAACTGGAGAAATGTGGAGATGGAGATATATGAGTTAAGAAAATAACATGAGGGGTGGCTAGGTAGTACAGTGAACAGAGCACCAGCCCTGAAGTTAGGAGGACCTGAGTTCAAATACAGCCTCAGACACTTAACACTTACTAGCCATGTGACTTTGAGCAAGTCACTTAACCCCAATTGCCCTCCAAAAAGCAAAAAACAAAAAACAAAACAAGAAAATAACATGATAAGATAGATTCAGAGCTAAATGGCTGGCCAAATTCAAAAGTAGTTGTCAACTCCAAAAGACTCATGATTGAAGGAGATATCCACATCCAGAGAAGGAGAAGCGGAGTCTGAGTACAGATTGAAACAAACTACGTGCTCTGTTTCTTTTTCTTTTGTTTTGTTTCTCTTTCCCACTGATCATTCCATCAGTTACAATCCTTCTTTACAACCTGACTAATGATTAATAGGAAGATATTTGTAGATCCTATATCCTCATGCATGCCATGATGGGGGGGGTGGGGGAGAGGGAGAAAATCTGAAATTCAAGGGACTGTGGAACTGAATGTTGTAAACCTAAAGTAAATAAACCAATTTAATAAAAAAAAAAAAAAAGTAGCTGTCAATGGTTCAAAGTCACCATAGCAGGAAGTCTTCAGTGGAGTGTCCCAGGCATCTATACTTGGTTCTGCTCCATTTAACATTTTTATCAATTACTTGGATAAAGGTTTGCTTTGGTTTGCTCATCAGAGTTGCAGTTGACAGAAATCTGAGATAGATAGATGGACAGTTCTAGATGATAGAGAAAAACACGAAGGATCTCAACAGGTAAGAGAAGTGAGCTGAAGCTAAGATGAAATTCAAGGGGAATAAATGTAAAGTCTTGCACATGGATACAAAAATCAGCTTCACAAGTAGAAGATGGAGGATGCATGGATAGTAAACAGATGTTCTGTAATTACAATAATGATAATAGCTCACATATAGCACTTACTATGTGCCAAGCACTTTATAATTATCTCATCTGATCCTCACAACAACCCTGGGGGGTGGGGGGGGTGGAGCAGCTATCATTATTATCCCCATTACACAGATGAAGAAACTGAGATTAAGGGCCTTGCCCAGGCTCACACAGCTAGTAAGTGTCTGAGACTGTATTTGAACTCATATCTTCCTGTGCCCTAGAAGCCTCATTCTTAGAAAGATCTAGGGATTTTAGTGGACTATAAACTCCATAAGAGTCAGCAGTGTGATGCGCCAAGCCAAAAAAAGTTAATTTGACCTTGTGCTTGATTAAGGTGTATAGCTTCCAGGTGGAGGAAGGTGAGAGCTTTATCATACTCTGTCCTGTTAACTTGGACAGGATCACTCCTTGTCACTCCAGTTTATTCAGTGACTTTCAAAGACTTGTAAATTGATCAAGGATTTCTTCCACATTTAGTCTAAAGTCAATGGTTGGATTGATTCATTCAAAGGAGTGTTTAGGCCTTGTGCCCACTTACTCCTCACTTCGAAAGAATTTAAGGTTCCCGTCTGACACAAGTATCAGGGACAGAATCTTGTGGCTTCTTTAAGTGGGATGGGGTAACTGATTGAATGAGCTCTCTGCCTTTCCACAGGAATCTTCCACACCCCTAACTTTACATTTGCTGAAAACTTCCAAACTACATGTAGCACTAATTCATGGTACCCTCCTGTCTGTGTCAGCAGAGGTGGGAAATAAATCAGATGTACCTAAGAAAAACTCAGTCCCTCCATATGAAGCCACTGGCCCTTTCCCTCATTGCTGAGTTGCCCTCTTGTGAGGGATGGGACCCATCCCACCTAAATTGAGCTAGAAAGAAAATGAGAACCTGGTATAAGCTAAGTGGCCAAGTCTTGAGGCCATCTTTCACCTCATCCCTTTCTTCCTCTTCCTGTCAACTCACTTGATGTTCAACATCACCCACGTGACAGCTAACTCTTAGACGTATCATATTTGTGCCAGTGGCTGTGATCTTTGAAGCCTTGCCTCTCCAATGATTGTAATCTGTACATATTTTTTATTCTGTGGATGCAGCTCCTCCAGCTCCAACATCTCTACTCTTTTCAATGTACTACCAAAGTGTTGAAAGGAAAATTCTCTGTTTGGGCTTGCACTCCAATTATGGAGGCAAAATGCAGGACAAAAGGAATTAAAAGAGTTTATTAAAGTAACTCCAGGTAGCAACACATCAACACACCGATCACTGGGAATCAGCAATGGCTTCAAGATGGGGCCGGCTTTTATTGGCCACTTTCATAATGAGATAAAGACAATTCATATAGGTTCACGTCAACAGAAGGTGTTGGGTCATTGAATCTCAATTCTTTCCCAAGGTAGAAGCACATGAAAATTTCCAGGTACAAACACATAGGGAGGTGACTTACTACGTGAGGAACATCCAGTAATACAAAGCTGTCAGCTGATGCCTCTTCCCTACATTGATTGACAAGCAGGTCTGGGAACAATGGGTCACTAAGTCAGCCTGACTTCTAATACAAGTACATCATTGAGACCACAGATCCATCCACTGGAAAGGACACTTGATTTAGAGGCAGAGAACTTTGTAACAGTTCTTCATCTATAAAAATGAAAGGGCTGTCCTAAGTGAAATCAAAGACCCTTTCCAACTACACATCACTGGATCATGCCTCATCCATCTCAAAAACATTAACTGTGCAAAAGGAATGAATATATAATCATGTGTAGCAGGTATGCCACCCAGGCATGTACCAAAAGGAGCTGGGTATGTCCCTCTCCCCCTCTACCACCCCGTAGACAAAGTGAGGATGCTCTAGACAGTGTGAATTCCCTAGCAACAAGGTATATAGATTCTCCTTGTCCTGGGCATTTATTGTCCCACTAGCAAGGCCTTTTCTTAGGCACTGACTCAAGCTCATGGCTTCAACAGAGCTCAAAAGTTGGGCCCGGGACCAAGTGACAGATGGGTTACAAGTGGCATTTTGGACTCAGGGCAGTCAGGTGGTGAACATATTTTTTTTTTAGCAGATGAGCACTCCTGGCATTTTTAAAATCACACCAGTAGTAACAACACCTGCTCTGGCTAGGCGTCAGGCCAGTCCAGGGTATGTCTGCCTTCCTTTTTTATGCTCTGATCCCCAGGTGCCCACTGCACGGGGATATTTAATGGTCTGCCTGAGTAGAATTTATAAATGAGATTGAACAAGAAAAAAATAGATCAACCCTCACATTGTGCTATATCCTTATGGTTGTCAGCTGAAATAGCCAGATCCTTGGCCCTCACTGGTCCTATCTGCCTCACACTTTCTCCTTAAAGGTATATTTTGTCTGCTTTGCTAAATTGCTAAGCTTGATTAGCCAGTCATGCTCTGCACAAGGAGTTTGTTTCCTTTTTCTGAATCTGGTCTCCACTTTCTCTACAGTGAGTGAAACCAGGCCAAGGTAATGTATATATTACTCTTCCACATCGCTGGGAGCTAGGGATCTCCCTTCCTACCAGACAAGTCTGAATTTTTTCTTTTTCTTTTATGAGGTGTTTACAGTATCTTATTTTAAAATTTGGGTTAAGTATTTGATCACTGGCTCTGTGTTGTCTGCTGGCCTTCACATGTTGTCTGTGGCTTCTACAAAACTCCCCCAAAATTCTCATTTAATTTCTTATGGCAACTCACAATGTATTGAAACCACGATGGGAAAAGTCACAGTGGAAAAAGGATAAGTGTAGTGTGTAAAATAAGTATTATATTAGACTGAACACTGAAGTTAAAAATTATATCAATAACAGTAATGGCCCAAATCTAAGCACCCAACCATTTCAGCTGGTATACTACTGAAAAGTTATGACTAAATTGAATTTTTATAAAATGAATTATACTTTACACGCACTAGAGGAGGTTATTATTCAAATGAGACCTTTGATTAAATCTTTTGTAACATGAAGAATTCTTTTATAATGTAAATAGTCTGCAACTAATATATCAGTTTTCTAACTTGAGATTTTTATATTCTGGATTTTCTTAAAGCAGGCATGCCTATATTATAATACCTTCCTCTTTTGATAGAGTTTCATAGTTTTCTAAGTGCCTTCAGTATATTATCTCATCAAATCCAGAGTTATTCATTTAGAGCTTCAAGGTACTTCAAAAGCCATTTTGAACATGAGCAAACTGAGGCCCAGAGAAATTAAGTAAATCCTCCAAAACTACACAGAAAGAAAGTGACGATGCTGGGATTTGAACCCAGGACCACTGACTCCAAATTTCATGCTCCATCCATTATATCATGCTGCCTTGTGTATATCATGTAGGCATGTGGGGTGAGCAAAGCAGGTCCATTTGATAGACAGGAAAAGTAAGTCTCAGAGAGTTTGTAGGATTTGCTCAAGGTCACACACTAATTAGTGACAGAACCAAGATAGAATTCAAATCTCCTAACTCCGGGTCCAATATTTTTCCCCCACTATTTTTTTTTTTGGAGTGGGGAGGGCAGGGTAATTGGTGTTAAGTCACTTGCCCAAGGTCACATGGCTAGTAAGTGTTAAGTGTCTGAGGCCAGGTTTGAACTCAGGTCCTCCTGACTCCAGGTCTGGTGCTCTATTCACTGTGCCACCCAGCCACTCCTTTTCCCAACTATTAACAAACTTGAACAGTCATGTCAATTTTTTTTATTGGTCTTTGATAAGCAGACTTTTACAGATGCCTTCTCTGGGTCTCCTATGTACCCCAGCATCAGCAGGACCACCACTTTTTCAGCTTTGGATGTTCTCTCTACTCCTTTCATTTTCTTGTGATTCTGATTCCATTGACATTACTTGCCTCTGGTTCCCATTGCTCCTTCTCTCTGGTCTCCCAAGGGCCATCCATCATTTCTTGAGTCATTGAATTCCACAGCACATTTGTTATGCTAACTATAAATAATAATTATATATATAATTATTATAAATAATAATATATAAATTATATATTATATAATATTATAATAATATAACTATTAAAAACAATAACTGACTTCCATATAGTGCTTTAAAGATTATACATATTTAATATATCATCTTATTTTCATACTTTATATGTGTATATAAAATATGTATAAATATATATTTTGTATATGAATTATATATACACATATATATTAATTGACCCTTGCAATTGTCCTGCGAAGAATGCACAGCAGGTAGTATTATTCTCATTTTAAAGATGAGAATACTGAGGCACAGAAAGATTGTGACTAGCCCATGATCACTCTTCATTCATTCATTCATTCAACAAAGATTTATTAGACTACTACGAGGTTTCTGAGCCCTGTGCTAGGCACTGGAGAGATAAAAAGAAAACCAAATCAGCTCTTGCTCTTTACATTTTTTGGGGGGGTAGCAAATAACATAAATACAGATAAGCAAGAACATAATTTATACAAAGTAAATACAAAGCCACTTCCATGAGTGTGTAAGAGGCATCAGCATAGACCTTCTACTGGAAGGAGGCTTTTGAACTGAAATTTGAAGAAAGCTTGGAACTCTCTACAAGGTAGAAGGGAGGAGGTGGGACATTCCAGGTGTAAAAGACAGCCTGAATAAAGGGGCAGAGGCTGGAGATGGAATGTTTTGTACAGGAATAGACTTTGTGGAAGGAGACTAATACACGATAACCAATTAACAATCAACAGCATTTAAAGTACCAAGAATGAAACAGTCCCTACCCTCAGGAGTTTATATTCTAAAGCCTAGAAAGAGGCTAGAGCCTAACTGGGAAGGGCTTTCAATGACAAAAAGAGGAGTTTGTATTTTGTCTGACAGACCATATAGTAAGCTGCTGGAGCTTCTTGTGCAGACAGGTGACATATAGACCTGTGCTAAAGGAAGATGAGTGGGATAGCTAAGTGGAGCAAGGATTGGAAAGGACAGAAACTGGAGACAGTGGGACCAATTAGGAGGCTGTTGTAATAGTCCAGGTGAGGGACTGAGCTGGAAAATGGTTCTCTGACCTCTGCTGGGAAGAGGATAGGGGAAGGGGGAGGGGAAGGAAAAAGGGAAGGGGATAAGGGGAGGGAGAGAGAATAGAGGAAGGGGAAGAAGATGGGGAAAGGGAAAGAAAAGGGGAAGGGGAAGAGGAAGAAGAAGGGGAAGGGAAAGGGGAAGAGAATAGGGAAAAGGGAAGGGGAAGGGAAAGGTGAAGAGGATAAGGGAAAGGGAAGGGGAAGGAGAAGGGGAAGGGAAAGGGGAAGCAGATAGGGAAAAGGGAAAAGGAAGGGAAAGGGGAAGCAGATAGGGAAAAGGGAAGGGGAAGAGAAAGGGGAAGAGGAAGAGGAAAGGAAAAGGGGAAGGGAAAGAGGATAAGGGAAAGGGAAGGAATGAGGAAGGGGATAGGGAAAAGAAAAGGAAAGGGGGAAGGGAAAGAGAATAAAGGAAGGGAAAAGAAAGGGGAAAAAGGATAGGGGAAAATGAAGGGGAAGAGAATGGGGAAGAATATAAAGGAAGGGGAAGGGGAAAGGGAAGAGGAAGAAGAACAGGAATAGGATAGGGGAAGAGGAAATGGAAGGGGAGGAGAAGGGAAAAGAAATACCCACTGATGGGGAATTCCTCACCTTCAGATAAAGTTCATTGCATTTGGGACAACTGTAATCGTTAGGAAGCTCTCTCATATTTTGGGCTGAAATCTCTTTCCCTATACTTCCACATTTAAGCTCTTATTCTCCATCAAACAGAATAAGTACAATACTTCTTCCATATGACTGCCCTATAAATCTCTGAAGATAGATATCATATTTCAAGCTTCCACCAAGTCTTCTCTTACTCAGCATTAGCCCCACTAGTTCCTTCCACAGATTCTCCTAGTATATGGTTTTGAGACCCCTCACCAAGCTCACCCGCCTTTGGACATGTGGCTTCCTGGAGAAGCTCAAATTGTCTTAGAACGGCATTAAGTAACTGGCTTTCTCCCCCACTAAGAAGTGTGTGTCTTTTAGATCTCTCTTCAAAACCAGCAGACAGATAGTGAATAACAGGAACTGATAAACCCACCTCCCATTCTCTCAGGATGTGCCACAGATAGTCTGGAGATTCAGATCTGATGCCAGAGAGCACAAGGCTGATGAGGCAGCTGGGATGGGACCAGCCACAGGCAGCCATGGCCACTCATCTGGGAATAGGCTACTTAGGGTCCCAAGCAGAAAGGGGCCTCAATATGTCAGTTTCCTAGTCACTGAAAATGGGTGGCAAATATTAGATGCAGAGGCATCAGTAAGCCCAGAGAAGGAACCTCATACATGAACATAGTGCTGTGACTTTAGACTGAATTAACAGTAGCACAATGTCCAGATCAAGGGTGACTACAGACCCTCTGCTCTCTGTGCAGTTCATACTATATCTGTAGTACTGAGTTCAGTTCTGGGTGTTATGGTCTAGGAAGGATGTTAACAAACAGGAGCATATCCAAGTGACCAGGATGATGAGAGGACCAGAAATCATACAATATGAGGACTGGCTGAAGCAAATACAGATGCTCTAACTTAAGAAGACAAGACTAAAGTAAGGGCATATTGCATCAGTCTCGGAGTATTTGAAAAGTTTTTGCTTGGAAGAGGAATTTGAGTTGTTTTTCTTAACTCTAGAAAGAAGAACAA
Organism: Pseudochirops corinnae; assembly: GCA_028646515.1. Classification (NCBI taxonomy): domain Eukaryota; kingdom Metazoa; phylum Chordata; class Mammalia; order Diprotodontia; family Pseudocheiridae; genus Pseudochirops; species Pseudochirops corinnae. The sequence goes on from CM053586.1 coordinate 261,957,259, forward strand.
GAAACAATGATGGACTTTGCAGAGGGGAAGTTTTCAACTTGATATAAGGGAACAGTTAACATTTGGAATGAATGAGCATTTATTAAGCACCTGGTGGGTGTCAGCCACTGTGCATCATTCAAAGGTAACATTTCCTGCCTTCAAAGAGTTTAATTCTAACAGGAGAGGCAATACAGGAAAGAAGGGAGGAAGGGAGAATAGAAGGAAGGAAAAAGGGAAGGAAGAAAACAAGGAAAGGAGAGAAAGAAGGAGGGAAGGAAAAAAGGAAGGAAGGGGAAAAAGAAGGAAGGAAAGAAGAAAATCAGCATAAGTGCCTACTATGTGCCAGGTACTGTGCCAAGTACTTTACAAATATTATTTTATTTGAACCTTACAACCTTGCAGGGTAGATGCTATTATTATTCTCATAGTTGAAAGCAGATCATAGTTGAAGCAGACAAAGGTTAAGTGACTTGCCCAGGGTCACACAGCTAGTAAATATCTGAGGGAGGATTTGAACTGAGGTCTTTCTGACTCCAAGTCCAACTGCTCTATCCACTGATGGCTGGTCTCAGAGAATAAAGGAGGGAATTTTGTTCTGGAAATTCATAGGGATGATGAATGGTGGCAGAAGGCTATCAATTGTTGTGCAATTTCCTGAAGCAATGGCAGTTTTGATTTGATTATTGTTCCCAGAAAAAAATAGGTGGGAAAGTAGACTGGTACCCATTCTGGAGAAGAGCAGATGGCAAACTGTTCTCAGTAGAAGACTGGATGATGGAATGTGAAATGTGGTCTGGGGATGGCTAGTTATAATGGGTTAGCTGAGTTTGTACTCTCTCACCAATCAGAATAACTTTCTACTTGGTGTGGGTCCAAAAAAACCCTGTTGCAAATATGTATAGTCAAGCAAAACATATTCCTGTGGGTTGTTATCTTTGAGTCTCTTTTAGAAGATGATTGGTGGATTTGTTCTTTTTCACTTTGCTCTTTCTCTAAGAGAACTGGGCAGTTTTATTTTATGTTCTCTTGAAATATGATGTCTAGGCTCTTTGTTTGGCTATGGCTTTCAGATAGTCCAGTGATTCTTAAATGATCTCTCCTCCATCTGTTTTCCAGGTCAGTTGTTTTTGTTATGAAATGCCTTATATTTTCTTCTATTTTTTTTTCAGTCAATTGACTTTGTTTTAACATTTCTTGTTATTTCACGGAGTCATTAGCTTCTATTTGCTCCATTCTGCTTTTCAGTGGAAAAAAACAGTAGTGTGTCCAAGGTCACACATTGACCTTGAGAAGAAGGCAAGCTTTTCTTCATACCTCTCTCTCCCCACTTGGAAGCTTATAGCAGTTCTTGCCTCAATTGCCACCAAGGAAGAGAAAGAGGGAGTTTCTCCATCCATGCCTTTTGTGTGCACTCTCAGTTCTGGCTCAACAACCACCTTTTCCTTTCTTGGCTTATCATCACTAAGCAGTATATCAGACAAGGTATCACTTGGGAAGAGTTCAGACCTCCTCCATTACACAAGCTCATGTACTTCCAGAAGCCTATTTACCAAATCTCCGATTTGGATTGGCAGAATCCTACATGCTCTAAGGATTAAATCTCCAAAGTCAAGCAGTCGGAAAGGGATTTCTTACTTCACCCCCATACAAAGAGGTGGAGCAAGTCTCACTTCCTCCTCCTGAGAGCTCACCATAAAATCAGATCAAGGCTACCTGACTTGGCCTTCCAGTCAATCAACAAGCATTTATTAAACATTTACTATGTGGCAGACTGTGTACTAAGTGATAGGGATACAAAGAAAGAAATAAAAACAACCAAACAAAAACAAAAAACTGCCTTTGACCTCTAAGAGCTCACATTCTAATGGAAGAGACAACAGGAAAATAATTATGTAGAGACAAGATATATTCCAAGGGAATGAAAGATAGTCCCAGAGGCAAGGCTATCGAGTTAGAGGGAACCAGGAAAGCCTTCCTGAAGAAGGTGAGATTTGAGCTACATCCTGAAGGAAGCCCAGAGGCAGAGAAGAGAGAGAGTGTTCCAATCATGGGGGACATGAAGTGAGAGAGCATAGCATCAGGAGACAGTGTCCCATTTGAGAAACAATGCGTAGGATACAGAGAGGAACAAAGCATAAGAAGTTGGAAAGGCAGAAACCATTTCCCAAGTGGTGTTCCACATTCCCTGCCACAAGGATTCTTACGGCCTGGACTATATTCTGCCCCTGGGGCACTATGATAGAGCTCAGGTCCAAAGAAGAGAGACCTGGGAGGCCCACAATTATCAAACCATTTTAGGCTTAGTCTTGAGCCGGTTCAGAGTTTGGAGAGTGTGAGGGAATTTAGAGAAGTGCTAAGGATTCCAGATTATCTTCACTTTGGCCACTGTGAATGAACCTGAGATCTTAGCAAGACAGATTGCTGCAAAGGGCTTACTTACTGCACCTTCCTTACCCACACAGCATCCAATTAAGTAGTCCATGTTGGAAAATGCAAGAGGAAATGAAAACCCAGGAGTTTACAACCTAGCTAAAGAAAGGTGGGAGAGGGAATACCCACTAGTATTTCAATTGAAGGACCTCTTTACAAGGGAAAGCAAAAAAACAAAATAAAATATGTGTAAATCAACACAGTATAGTGCAAAATTGGTCAGATGCATACATAAGTGGGGGATCTTTCAGAAATTGTGTCAGCCTGTTCTCAATGTCCTTCTTCTTCAGTTATGGTACTGTCATAGACTGGTAATTGCAGAATCAATTTGATAATTGCTTCTTGCCTCTCCCTCAGCCCCCAAATTCAATCAGTTGCCATGTCCTGTCAATCTTACCTTCTAAATATCTCTCAGATTCTTCTTTTCTATTCCCAGAGCTACCACATTATCTGAGGACTCATTGCCTCTTCCCTGGATGATCATAATAGACTTCTAGCTTATGTCTCTGCCTCCAAGCTCTCCCCTTTCCAATCCATTATTTATGATCATTCTATAATCAGTAAGTGCCTACTATGTGCATGATATACATATTAGGCTCTAGGGAAAGGGAGTATGAAAAGGCTTTTAAAGCCTTTCAGAACCTACTCTTTCAGTCTTATTATGCATTATTTCCTAAACTCTGTGGTCCAGCCAGCTTCCTTTCTGTTCCTCACTCCATCTGTCCTCTCCTTGCTTTCACACTGGCCAACCCTCATGCCTAGAATGAAGCCCCTCCTCCCCTCTGCCCCACAGAATCCTTCACTTCTTTCAAGACACAGACACAGGGTAGAGATCTGAACTCATCTTTTGATACTTTACCCAACATTTTCCACAATAACTCACTGCCTGCACATATATGTTCTAAACCTTCCATGCTGTCCTGTGCTCACATTCTCCCTAGGGTCAGATATGTGTATAACACCAGAAGACTTCCGGCTCATTTGTGTGTCATTTACATCACATTTACATTGTCCTGATGCTCAATTGTAAATAGAAGATTTCTGTTTCTTCCTTCTAGCTCCTGTCCTTTCTTATCACTCAGGAAATACATGCATGTGTCCCCACCACTTATCTGGCATATTCTTTAGTGAACCCCAAGAAAGAATTTGAACTATTACTCAAATTAGCCTCATTTAAACCTGTCACTGTCTTCCCACTCACTTAACTCCCTGGATGCCTACAGTTATCTGTTCTAAAATGCACTTAAAGAATTTCTCATTTTATACATTGATTTTCTCTGCTTTTTCTAATTGAACTTGTTCTCTTGACTTTTCTGTTGTTTTCTCCAAGGGTTTACTGAAGGGCATTGAGTCTTCTCTGTTTTTCCAGCAATTCCATTTCTCACTCCCATGAATTTTTACAGTGATGTTAGAAATGGACACATGTCCTTTCACCTAGCTTCCTGAGATCATTATAGAATCATTACCTTAAGAGGTGGAAGTTACGTTAGAGATCATAGAGTCATAGACTATAGCTAGAAAAAAAATCTCAGAGGCCATCTAAGTCAACTCCATTTTATAAATGATGAAATTGAGGCCCAGAAATATTAAATAACTTCCCATGTTTGCAAAGGTAAAGGAAAACAACTCTGAACAATTTCAGAACTCATATCAATGGAATGACCAAGTAGGACTTCAGAAGACTGATGCTGAGATATATTTCCCCCACCTTTCATCAGAAAGGTGGTGGACTAGAGATGTGGAATGAGGCAAATATTTTCAGATATGACCAATGAGTTCATTTATTTTGCCTCATTATATTTATTAATAACAAAGAAGGGCTCTGTGTGGTTTGGGGCATAAGTGCAAAGTTATAATAATGCAAAAAGGAAAATAACCATCCATAAAAACTTTCTTTAAGTAGCTACAACTGATTGCAATGACTTACAGTCCAAGAGGCCACTAGGGTGGTGCAATGGATAGAGAATCAGGCCTAGAGTCAAGAAGACTCATCTTCATGAGTTCCAACCTGACCTCAGGCACTTACTAGCTCTGTGACCCTGAGCAAGCCACCTAACCCTGTTTGTCTCAATTTCCTCATCTATAAAATGAACTGGAGAAGGAAATCACAAGCCACTCTAGTATCTGCCAAGAAAAACCAAACTGCAGTCACAAAGAGTCGGACACAACTGAAAAAGACAAAACTTGAAATACTAATTCATCTAGAATCATATGCAGAGGTGTGCTGGTATGTGTTTAACTGGATATGCAAATACACGACAAACTTCTAAGTCTAATCTGTATTTTATTAAGTCTAGACAACCAACAAAATAATAAATCATTGTAGTTTGTAGATTTCCAAGATGTAAATGCTCACACTGAAAATTTAAGAATCATTCTCAGTGATAGAATACTATTGTGCTATAAGAAGTGATGAGCAAGATGATTTAAGAAAGACTTATATGAACTGATGCAAAGTGAAGTGAGCAGAACCAGAACACTGTATACAGTAACAGCAATATTGTAAGATGACCAATTGTGAATGACTTAGCTATTTTCAGTAATACAAAAATCCAAGACAATTCCAAAGGACTTATGATGAAACATTCTATCCACCTCCACAGAAAGGACTGATGGAGTCTGAATACAGATCAAAGCACACTATTTTTTAGTTTCTTTATTTTTTATGGGGTTTTTTTAGCCTGTGTTTTCTTTCACAACATGACTAATATAAAAATATGTTTTGCATGGCTGCACATGCATAATCTAATTTAAATTGTTTGCCTTCTCAATGAGGGGGGATGGAAGGGAGAGAATTTGGAACTCAAAGTTTTTTAAATGAATGTTAAAATTTGTTTTTACATCTAATTGGGGAAAAAAATAAAATACTATTTTTAAAAAAGAATGAGTTCCTCAAGAGCTGGGAATAATCTTGTTCCAGCATATTTCTAGTTGGCCACCTCTTCTTGGTAACTTCCATGATGCCCAGAGTTTCCAGGTCATTGCTTTTCCTTCCTCTGACCTCAGAAAGATGAAAATACAAGTAATTCCCTAGACCTTCCAATGTACTTTCCTTTGTGTACATCCCACATGGTTTACAACAACAAAAAAAAAATAGGAAGGATATTGAGGGTAGAGTGGGGCTCATCAATGTCTTTTACCCTAACAGTTACTAGGGATGATAAATTACTATGTCAAGATTCAGTGTCAGGCTTCTGATATTGCCTGAACTCCTCATCTATTTCCTCTTTCTTTCCAGGTGGCCTACAGTACTCTGATGGTAATATCACTTTTGCTTCTGCCATATCCTAGTATAATGCCCACCTGAAACTTTGTCCCTAACCCTAGGCAGGAAGTGATCAAGGTCATGTGCTAATTGGAAGAGACTTTTAGGGAATGACATGCTTCTTGGCTAAAATAGCAATAGAGACAGAGATTTCAAGGACATAGAAGGACAGACAAGGCAAGATGGCAAGCTAAGAGGAGAGAATCTCTATCCATGTCTGACCTGCTGCCTCTACCCATAGAGTTAATATCAACAAACAAATAATAGTGGGGAAGTAGGGCAGGTAAGTCAGAATTAGCAGAAAGAAGACAGGAAGCATTGAGGAGGTTGAGGTGGGGCTAGGGGAAGACGGATACTGTTACCTGCAACAAAACTGTGAGTAGAAAAAAGATGTGACTGCTGCTAGGTGAATAGGAGATAAGGATAACCAGTGACCAATGAAAGAAAGCAGAACTAATCAATTCTCCTTTTGTTCATTTTTTTGGTTAAGCAGAATGATCTTTGGACTCTGGGGGGAAAAGGGCAGAGCAAAAATGGCTAATAACAATTGGAACAGCATAATAAGAGAGTACCTAGAACTGTCTTTGATAAGTTCAAATCACTAAGCCCAGATGCAGCAAATATCAGGATACTGAAAGGACTAATCCATGTGACTGCTCAACCATTATCAATGATCTTGGAACATTCATGCAAGAACTTGGAATATTAATGCAAGAGAATTCAAGAACTGCCTCAAAAGTAGGAAAAAGTCCTGATTTTTAAAAGGGGGAATATAATGCCAGTGCAATATTCACAGTGCCCACCGTGCCTATGAATATGCTGGTGTAGCTCTGAATTGCAAAATGTGACAGACTCTCCACATGGAAACCAAAACCAAAACATTTATTCAAACACCAGAAAGCCAAATCCTAACAGCAAAAAGTCAGATCCATCATAGCAACAAAGAAGTTGGTGCATATAACCAATGCAGTGAGCACCAACATCCCCAAATCTTTCCTCTGTCATGCCTTTGAAATAAAATAGGCTCCCTTAAACAAAAATGCCCCCTCTCATTCATGCTAACTGCTCTGCCTCAGCTTTGCCTGCTCCCAGCTCTGCTCACGCTCTGCTCTGCTCCTTCCTGTTCTACCCTTTCAGCAAGCTCCTCCCACTGTGGGCTCCATGTGATTACATTTGACCTATTAAGGGGCAGGGAAGATCTTCAAATTACCATTACCAGGGCAGAGTCAAGATGGCAGCATAGAAGCAAGAAACCTCCGTGGCTCCCCCTACAACCACTTCAAATACCTATAGAATATGACTCTAAACAAATTTTAGAGCTACAGAACCCACAAAGTGACAGAGAGAAACAAATCTCCCACTGAAGGCAGCCCAGCAGGTGGACAGGAAGGGTACATCACAGTGTGCTGGGAGGCAAGACCAGCCCCACATGAACCTGTGGCTTTAGCCCAGGGTGACCAGGACAAGCCACAGCCAGAGCATTCAGGAGAGTGGATCACCAGCAGCTGTGGCAGTTTCCAAAATTATCAACCTATAAGGGCCAAGGACAAAGTGAAAGATCAGTGGAACTTGGCTAAATTCGGAGAAGCAGGTCCAGCCATCTGCCCTGAAGCAAGAAAGTGGCAGAACTGGAGGTCCTGCAGCCACTTCCACATGGTTGTTTCAGAGCTCCCGGCCTGCAGATTTCAGGGGGGCCAAGAGACCATTCAGAGGTGATCCATTCAGGATCGTGGTCTTGAGTGGTGGTCCTGAAGTGTGTGACCAGTGAGCCAAAGCTGGAGGGGGCTGCAGAGACGACAGCCTCCTAATAGCTCCAGCAGCTGTGAAAACACCAGTGATTTGGGACAGAGCTCTCCTCTCTGGAAGCAGAGTTTTACTGTGGCAAAGAGCTCAAAAGTCAAGTAATTGACTGGCAACATGAGCAAGCAGAGGAAGCAAAGCAAGCACAGCCATCCAACTTTAAATTCCTTTTTTGAGACAAAAAGGATCAAAGTATGGAACGGGAGTAAGACAACAGTCAGAACTCCTGCACCAAAATCTTCCAAGAAAAATATAAATTTGTTACAGACCATAGAGGAGCTTAAGAAGGATTTTGAAAACCAAATAAGAGAAGTGGAGGAAAAATTGGGAAGAAAAATGAGAATGATGCAAGAAAATCATGAAAAGAGAGTCAACAACCTGATTGAAGAAAATAACACCTTAAAAAATA